>BTHU01000007.1:15757067-16069567 GCA_036184795.1 Tokudaia tokunoshimensis
CCAAATCTCAGGCATCCCCATTCTGCTCCAGTAAACCTGTGTTGTTTCTCCACATGGGGCATGTAGGGTTTGAAAGATTCACATTTGGAGAGGTCACTGGATTTCAAGCTCACTAAAGAAAAGATTGGACATGGAGTGATGTTTATATCAACTTCTGCTCCTGACTCTGAAAACATCCTCTAAAGATCTATTGAAGGGCAGGCAAACTTCTCCGCCAGATTTTTTTTGCAATGGCTGTGAACATTGTCTTCTGGCTGAATCTCCCTGTAGATACTATACCTACCTCTCTATTTACCCTAAACCTCTAAGACCATTCACTTCCACGCGCTCTTCCCTTCCCAGAAGTATCACATCTTCTTAGCTGGTCTGAGACCTACTGGAGCATCATCTCCACTGGCATCTCTATGACAGCCCTGGGTTCTCAGCACCCCTCCCTAGTCATCGTTACTAATCTCATTTCAGTGGGTATGATCTTGTATGTTATCTGTGGACCCAAATGGCCATGCCTTGTTCTGAATGCCCTGATGATGGGAACAGCACTTTATTTATCTCCTTGGATTCAGTCACTGTATTCTAAATGAAAGTCATACCAAGTCATGATGGTGGAGAAGCGTGTTTGCTACAATACACTTTAAACCGATGTGTTCAATGTGTTCTGACTGGGTCTTAACCAACTTTAAGAGGAGATTTCTGGCTCAGATTATGTAGCCCAAATTAAACCATGTTAGCAGAAGTATCAACGTTTGTATAAAAAAGTAGTGAAAGAAAAGTGCAAAACCCAAAGTCCTAGATTTGGGATAAATAAATTCCATAACAGAACTCAAGGCAAACTCTGATGCCTGTTAATAATAAAGTCCCAACTCAGTCAGACTAATCTTGCAGCCGCTAGGAGAATTCGTTCAGGAGAAAGTAGTCTGAGGATGCTTTAAGGTCTTCAACCCACGGGAGGAGATAGTATCTTGCGGGGAAAGACTCAAGAAGGAAAAATTCACAAAGCCAGCTGTACTCAATTTTAAAAGTGCTATCTAGTGCTATCTAGAACAAGGCTTTAGCAAACCAAGATCTCACAACGGCAAAATCTGGACAACTATTCCCACTCTCAGTTCAAAACTCGCTTTCCCAGACATGTCATTTGATGAAAACAGCTAACCACAAGTCCTCTGCCTACAGTCCCTGGAACTTAGAAGAGCTTGCCGAGGACGAAGGTTAGCCAGGACCCTCAGTGCAAGGGGACGTCGGCAGCAGTGCAGCAAGACTGCATCTGAGCACTAATGTGCTACACGAACTGAACCCTAAGAATTTCTGCATAAATACAAATGTCTCTGCCTGTACTTTCCATTAGAGGAAATGAGACCTGCCTTTCTTCAGAAGTTTGCCAGCGCTTATGAAGACAGGCTGACATTAAATCCATTTGTCACACGCCTGACACCCACAGTGCATCAGAACACTAATGGCAAGATGTAATGCAATCTTGAGGGCATGATTAAGATGCACATAAACAACTATCACAGAGCTGTGCTGATAGAGTGTCACGATCGCTATTCGTCTCCGAGTCCTCCCTGGGGTGCGTCTGGGTCCCAGCGTGAGGGTGTGCACCTCAGAAGGAGATGAGAAGTAGGTTAAGTCATCTCCGGAGAAACCTGGCCAGGACTGTTGCTGAGAATAAACACCGTGGTTTCAAAGATGACTCAAGAGAAGGCATGGGGCAGGGTGCGTAGTCTCGTGGAGATAACATGCTGAAGCTCAGACAGTAGCCCTAACCTAATGCTACAGGGTGCTGGAGGTGAAGGGCAGGCTAAACGTGATATCAATTATAATAACAATGGCTAAGAGGTATGGACTGTTGACCCTGTACCAAAAGCTAAGAATTTTTTAATCATCTGTTTATTATCTTGTGTGCATTGGCGTTTTGCCTGCATGTATGTCTGTGTGAAGATGCTGGATCTCCCCTGCCACACACCCCTCCCAAGCTGCCATATGGGTCCTGGGAATTCAACCTAAGTTCTCTGGAAGAACAGCCAGTGCTCTTATCCAGTAAGCCATCTCTCCAGGCCCATTTTTGTTGTTGTTGTGTTGTTGTTGTTTTAAGCTAGAAAATGTTATGTGCACCATTTCATCAAGTCTTCCTAAGAACCTCCCTTTAATAGATGAAGATTTCAAGACTGAAGAGGATATCAATAACACAGGACATAGAGCTAATCAGTAGCAGAACCAAAACCCTACCCCAGCTCCTATACCCCAAGCTACTACGTCCAAATGCAAAGCTAAGGCAAAAACAAACAAACAAACAAAAATACCCAAACACCCTTAGGAAGACAAACCAGATAAGGCTCTCTACACTTTACCTTTAGAAAAATCTCTACCATGTAACTATGCCAAAATCCACTGTCAGTGCCTGAAACCCAGAGCTCAAACCATGATCTCATTAGAGGGGGGTCAGGATCAGAAAGATCTCTGCTCTTCCACAAGGAAAACCAGTATAGAACAGACAGAAAGAACTGAGAGGGCCTCAGGGGGGAAAAAAAAAGTTTGCACTTCCCTCAAGAAAAACAAATAGGATCGAGTCAACTGAAATTCCATAAATAAGAAAGAGAAGCTCAATTACTGCCAGTTCAGTCCACAGGATATAGTAATAGGCATAAAGTCTGGAAACATTAAAGCTAGGACTATCAGAACTTCCAGTGGCTCTGGTTTTCTTCTGCTGCTCTGCTTTCAAAATGGGATTACACAATTACATCCTGTACCACTAGTAAAAATGAATCTGCTAGGCCATAATGCTCCTTTGCTTAGAGACAGGATAATAAGGGCAGGATTTGGCACGGTTGACTTTATCTCAGCTGCAGGGTTACTTTGACTCTGGTAGACAGTATCAAGAGAAAACCAGATGCAACAGTTGGGTTTCTTTGCAACAGAAGCTCCCGGCAAAAATGAAGTGTGGATCAGAGGGGCAGAGGAGTCACAGAACAGGGTCATAGTCTTCTCATCAACACACAGGTAGATAGGTTGCTAGGCCCTGTTTCCTTACATGGAGCATAGAGAGACCCCTTTTCCTTGGCAAGGGGTTGCTTCTGGGGGATGTCCACTAAAGCTACAGTCTTCTCATATCACTACAGAAGGCTCAGCTTTCAAGGAGGGAGCAACCAATAGGCCCCCTTCGCATCTTTAGTATCCCTATTCTACCTGATTATATCTAATGAGGAGGTTAATTCCTCCTTCTGTGATATTTGTATGCAAGAAACAGCATTATAGACCATTACCCTGAAAACACCTAAGAGTGTCTCTGTTCTTTTCCACTGAAAAAATGTCATCTGCTAAGGCACTGAAAGGTCATCTGGTAGCCACCTTGGTGAACTAAATGTCTATGGTAAGCCACAGGGTGGCTGCTCAACTCAAAGGGAGAAAAGCATCCAGTAGGGGTGCTACATGCCATCCCTTACAATAACGGGACGGCTAATATGCAGAAGTCAAGACAGAAGGATACAGTCAAACAGCCAAGGCTGGAGAACCCAACGGGATGAAGACATTCCTCTAAACAAGAAGGAAAAAAAAGAAAAAAAAAAAGCCTTCATCCCATTTGGGAAGCTAACATTACCAAAAGTCTGTCCTTTGTCTCTGACAAACAAATTGGTCCACTTTTAATTGGGTTTAGAATCACAGTCACTTGATAAGATATAAGGATCCACAGGGGCAGAAAAACATTTTGAAAAACCAAAAACAGAGTATGAATTATTTATTTACACGTTCCTAAGAGATTCAAGCTTTTTCATACCTTTTTATGGTATCAGAGACACATCAATTACTGATTTGGGGACAACTTTATTACAAGACCATGGTAAGGTAAAACATTTTGTGATATTCCTCAGCAGAGAATTGATTGCCAAGGGAAAGAAGTTTATTTATCTTCTTCAAGGAAAGAAAGTTTGACAATTTATTTGAGTCGTAACATCGCTGTTAAGGAGAGCACCCCAAGGAGCCATTGTGACACCACAATCCTTGGATGAGAACTGCCACTGAGGAGAAGATGCAAGACCTCAGATAAATATCCAGCATGCTCCCAGCTGGTAAAAGTCTCTTGCTGAGGACCCCTCAAAAAGATCAGAGCCTCATAATCCCTCTTATGGAGCTAGCGTGTGAGAACATAGCACTCACAACTTTTCTGGAGTTCAAACAGCCTTAGGAAATAGAAAGACCTGGAAACTGAGACTCCTTGCATCTCCACCATCTTCCTCCCAGCCTGATTGGGAAGGAGAGAAATAAGAAGTAAATAGCATATGATGGAAGTAGAAAGAAAACCCCCCAAAGGTTTCCTTCTCCTCAGGCTCCAAAAGCATGTGGGATTGGGCCTGAGAGCAACGTTTTTGTTTTGTTGTTGTTTTGTTTTTTTTAATGAAACTATGTTTTATTCTCCATAGAAATGGAGCCAAAGGTGCCAATGTCCTCTAAGCACGCAGCCACAAATCATCTGCTGAGAAAAACAGATCTAAAACTCATCCAGAAATCTAACAAAAGATCAGAGGCTACTTGACCTTATCGATTCAGACCACCCAATACTGCCACCAAAATCCATCCCCCAACTCAAATGCTGGAAATCCAAAAGTTCTTCTCTAATCCTGACAGCACAGACTCCCCACCCCCAACCCCAACTCCCCAACCCCCCTCCTTGAACAAGGAGACATCTGTCCATCCTATCCATCCCGCAGCCCTTAGCTTGCTGTGCAAGAGCTCTCGAGCATTACCATCTTTCCCCAAAGCCCTCCTCCCCCTGCCCGCATCCACGCCCCTCGGCGTGAGCGGCAGGCTGAAGGACCAATGCTCAACAGCAGCTCCTGGACCCTTGGGCCCTGCACTCACTGCTCTCTGTCCAGATGGAGTGTCTTTCCCTTCGCAGTCCCCCTCATTGGTGCTATTCAGGTGGTCTCCAAGTGTTCAACCTTAGTCTGTTGTCCAAGTTTCCAAAAATCCTACTTGCTGACCTCAAACGCATCCCTCCAGCGTTCTCGGGACTCTTAATTTCTGGTCTCTGACTGGCTTTTATAGGGAGGTCCAGTTTTGTGATGTTTCTGTAACAATAAAGTCTTCACCTTGATGTCTTATTTTCCTCCCTATTCAATCTGAGCTTTTTTTTGTCATCAGACAGAAAATCAGTGGAGTTCTAACCTCTGTAATAACAAAGAAACAGAGAGAGCTGCGGTTCAGGAAAGAGCTGACCTCATGATCAGTCTCCATGATAAGCTGTGTTAGGTGAGAAAGTGCAGCAACGGGGAGGGGCGGGGGGAAGAGAAGCTAAGAATGGGCCCCGAGGTAGGAGAGTGTTAAGAGGGGACAGTATATCATCTCCCAGAGACAACACGGTGGATCCTTAAAGGGAGAGAGGACCTTTCCTTTAAAAACCTGGGAAGGAACACCATTACAAGAGACAACTTAAAGTGGAAGAACAGAAAAAAAAGTAGCTGTATGTACATACATGATAGGGAAGCTTAAAGGAGAGGAAGTCTTCTTTAAAGAAAAGAGAGAAGTCCCCACAGCAAAGGAGAGATGTGATTTCCATATATTTTTAGAGGGCGGCATAAAATCCCACACCACCTGATTACAATTCAATCCATCGGAGCCTAGACACCAAGAAGCCCCCGATACCCCCAGTCTGTGTTTTAATTTCCATGGCAAGAACCTGTTGGCAGCTAATAGCCTGGCCTGGTGTCTGAGATAGTGTGTGTATGTGTGTTGAGGGGGGGTGGGGGGGAGCAGCTAGGAGTCTGTGAACCTAAACCACACCGATTCATTCAAAAAGATTAATAATCCTGCACTAATCTTCATTGTGACAAATGTTCTGCTACACTGCTACCAAACACGTTCACATCAGGATATATCAGACCACTATGAAGAAGGAGTGTCTAAAGACCCACAGTCTCCAACCTCAGGGAGGAATGGCCCCTATCGTCAGCTTCCCTATTCCCTATTCCCATTCCTCTTCTCTTTCCCTTCACATCCCAACTAGTTCCCCCTCTACTGCTAGCAGAAACCCTTGCTTCCTATTTTATCAAATTACTGAGGCAAGAAAGCATCATCTTACCCCTCCCTCCATGCCAACAAGTTTCTACATCTACATCTATCCACAGCTCCCTCTTTCCCTCATCAAAGGACAACATGCCTACCCTGCAGCCTTCCCCTCATCTATGCTTTCTTTCTCCTCCCCTTCCTATTTTGGGGCATTCTGTTCATGTTTTTAACCTCTCTTCTATCTTTTCATTTCTCCCTCGGTTCTGTCTGTTTATCCTTAACACACACATGCTACATCTATGTGTTCTGTCCTCAGACCCTCTTGACTGACCCGGGTTTGGTTCTATTTTATCCTTGTCTTATTAGCCAAGTACTTGTAGCATTATTAGTTTCTGTTTTAATGTAATATTCACTCTATCAGGACATGAAATATCTCCCAAAGTTCCATGTATCGGGTGAAAGACAGTGGGACCTTTTAATATGCGGAACCTAGTGGGATGTTATAGGTTATGGGGGCATAGCTTTTAAAGGGGATACTGGGATCCCACCTCTCCAGTTCTTAGCTCCATGAAGTGAGTGGGATCCCTGATAGCAAATCCTTTCACCGTGTCTCCTGTATTACCACAGAACCAAAAGCAAAAGAACTAAGCAACCATGGGCCGGAATCCCTAAACTGTGAGCCAAATAAACATCGGCTCCTTTTAGGATGCACATCTGTACACCCTTCCTCAAAGCACTGGGAAGCTGGCAAACACACACAATGCAATTCAACTTCCATGGGTCACACACAGGGCAAAAATAAGGATCTCCTAACAATGCAACCCAACTGCCATCAGAAAGTTCTGTTGAAACCCTCACTCTAGGGTTTTCTAGCGAAAAGACAAAGTAATCGCCAGCATGAGACCAGGTTAAAGGTAGCCACAAGAGCTAGGAGGTAGCTCAGTGGTAGACTGAGCGCTTAGCACACTAGAGGCCTTGTGTTCCATCCCCAACACTAAGGTTTTTAAGACGTGACAGGAGATTGTTTCATACACTGGCAGCATTCGGCTGGAAGAGAATGCCAATAACTGTTCTGCATTCTAAGTTTAATGCAAACACAGTCACCTCCAACTAGGCTGGCCAGTGTCAATCCAATCTTAACTTCCTTTATTTTGACTCCTCCCTGTTTTAGTCGATTTCCCAAGTCAGCTGTCTCTAGAGACAAAAACACTCATTTCAAAACAGTCCAGGACTCGAGGTAAAGAAATCAGATGCCAGAGAAACAAATCAAGAAGAGACGATATATTACCATCAACAAGTTCCGTGAAGTCTCACCACGCTGCATCTTTCTCAAACAGTAAAAGAGCCTTCTGCATCAGGTAGATGGCTTTGGACAGCTTGTTCTTCTTTATTTTCTTCATTACAGTTATTCTGTAATGGCAGACAAACGTTTGCTAAAAGGTCGGGATGCAGCTTATCATTAACCATATGGAAATCCAAGGGATCCCAGTGCTAATCACCCACCTGAGAAACACTTGGTGCTTCTGGGCTTCTTTAATTTTTCCCAGCCTTTGGCAGAAGTGTTTGTGCTAACAGTCGGAGTCTGCAAAACTGAACAACAACAACTATTACAAACCAAGCAGGAAACTTTATTTTTGTCACACTGGGGAACAAACCGATAACCTATGGCATACCAGGTGTGTGCTCTACCAAGGCCCTGTACACCCAGACCCTGGTTCATTTTTGGTTGAGACAAGCTCTCCCTGTTTGAATCAGGCTGGTCTTGAACTTAGTATGTAGCCCAGGCAGGACTCAAACCCAAATCTACTTTCTCTAATTCCCTTCATGCTGGGACTTACAGGCATGGACCAACCCCCACCCCCTAGCAGGTTATAGATTTATTACCACTCCCATCTTTTCTTTTCCAGTGATGTGCTTCAGGACATAGAATTTCCAAATATAGAAATATTTGATTTCCAGTTTCATCTTAAAATAAAAGCATCTTGTGGGTAAACTCTTGTCTACTTTGCCTTCTTCTTACATAAAACAGCAAGTCCTGATACCAAACTGTCTCTGGTCCTTTCTAGAGGAACTGTGTCACCACAGTCCCTGGGAAATATGAGTACCACAGGACAGTGAACATGTAACAGTTTGTGTACAGATAGGATCGATTATCATGGTGGCCCAATAAAATGCGTGTGCTGGCCCAAGAGATAGGAAGGGTGGTACCAGTTCTTGATTCTTAGGTCTGGCCCACAAGAGACCAGGCACTATTTTGTTTCTGTCATGCAAGGTTTACAAGGGTGTGGTGGTTTGAATGGGAATGACCCCCAAAGACTCATATATTTGAATATTTGGTCCATAGTTGATGGAACTATTTTGGGGACAGATCAGTAAGTGTAGTCGTAATAGGAGGAGTTGTATCACTAGGGGTAGACTTTGAGGTTTCAAGATCCCATGCCAGGCCCAATCTCTCCCTCTTTCTTTTTTTTTTTTTTTAATTATTTTCTAAGTTTTTTTATTTACATTCCAAATCATTCCCCCTTCCCCATTTCCTCCCTCCCCGAAAGTCCCATAAGCCCCCTTCCCTCCCTCTTTTCCCCATTCAACCCCCTCTCGCTTCTCTGTCCTGGCGTTCCCCTACATCCAGTCTTTCCAGGACCAGGGGTCTCTCCTTCCATCTTCTTGGAAATCTATTGATATGCGAATTGTGTCTAGGGTATTCCGAGATTCTGGTTAATATCCCCTTATCAGTGACTGCATACCATGTGTGTTCTTTTGTGATTGGGTTACCTCACTAAGGATGATATTTTCAAGTTCTGACAATTTGCCTAGGAATTTCGTGAATTCATTGTTTTTAATTGCAGAGTAGTATTCCATTGTGTAAATATACCACACCTTCTGAATCCATTCCTCCGTTGAGGGACATCTGGGTTCTTTCCAGCTTCTGGCTATTATAAATAAGGCTGCTATGAACATAGTGGAGCATGTGTCCTTATTGCATGCATCCAACTTTTGGATCAAGATGTAGGCTTCAGTTCCAGCTCATGGCCAGGCCTGCCTGTCTGCTGCCATGTTCCCTGCCACCATGGTCACAGAATCAACCTCCAAAACTGTAAGGAAGTCCCCAATTAAATGCTTTCTTTGGTGTTCTCTTGGTCACGGTGTCTCTTCGCAGCAGTAGGACAGTAATTAAGACACAGGGTTCCCTAAAAGAGCCTGACAACGCATCCCTTTTGGCGAGTTTCGTCATTTGTGCTAATGAGTGTTAAATGATAGAAACTGATGGAAAGACAGGACTAGATGCTTCTGAAAGGTAAGAGTTACAGGAAGCTTTCAGTGCAAATACAGGAGACTGCAAGGTAAAGCCGGGGCCATCAGTGGGCAGCCACTGTGAAGTTCTGGAATAAGAAAGATACAAATGGCATTTCTGGAGCATGAAGCTGGCGGCAGCATACTTGAGCAAAGAAAGACCAAAGGGACAAAATGGTCATCTGGAGTTAGGATGGAAGATCAATAAAACAGCTGCAGAAACGCCAAGGAAGCTCAGAGCTCCGGTACAGACCCTTAACGAACTCCATTGAAAATCGAGCTCAGGCCTCCCATCGATACCAGTGTGTGGTCCCACATGAGAGCTCATTTGGCCTTCAAAGACCTAATGAACAACGGTTACAGAGTAAACCATAAACTAATAACCCCAGGACAGACAAAGCCCTATTCTTCCGTGAAGGATGATATAGGAAATCATGAGTATTCTCGAAGGAAACTAGACACTTCTATTGAGCTTTAAGATGCATTTCTAAGCAGCATCTTCTCAGCTCCAAATAATGATTGTGGCTAGTTAGTCTCAGTAAGCTTGTTTATGCAATAGGCAGGCTATCAGGCTTGCAGCTCACTTAAGATGAAACAGAGATGTTCTCATTATTATCTGTCCCCTCTAGTTCTCACATCGAAAACAACAGGTTTGTTAGTTTGTCTTTTTGGGTTTTGGTTTTGGTTGGGTTGGGTTTTTTTGTTTTGGTGTGGTTTAGGTTTTGTGGAGTTTATTTTTTGGTTTTGTTTTTGTTTTGTTTTTGTTGTTGTTGTTTGGTTTGTATTTGTTTTTTCAAGACAGATTTTTCTCTGTGTCGCCCTGGCTGTCCTGGAACTCACTCTGTAGACCAGGCTGACCTTGGAACTCAAAGATCCACCTGCTTCTGCCCTCGGCCTCTGCCTCCTGAGTGCTGGGATTAAAGGTGTGCATCGCTACTGCCCAGATGAAAACAAATTTGAAAGCCATATACATGTTTAAAACAGAATATAAAGAGATGGAAATGTAAAAGGGTAAAAACAGGGCTGGAAAGTGGCTCAGTGGTTAAGAGCACTGACTGCTCTTCCAGAGATCCTGAGTTCAATTCCCAGCAACCACATGGTGGCTCACAACCATCTGTAATGGGATCTGCTGCCCTCTTCTGGTGTGTCTGAAGACAGCAACAGTGTACTTAAATACATTAAATAAATAAATTTTTTTTAAAAACGGGTAAAAACAAAGGATCTCAATAGGTACTAAATAAATGCTTATTCTATTGAATCAACAAAGCACCAATAACTTGTTATTAACAAACAAATAAAAATCATACTTCCTTAGAACTCTACTGACCTGCTATACAAAGTATAAACTGATAAATGAAAGTATATAGTATCTGTTGATATTAATCTGAGGAGAACAAAATAAAATAATAAAATGCATTTGGAAAGTGGGCTACAAATACACAATTACAGAATGCAATCAACACTACCCTTGGATTTTGGCTTAATTGTGGGTGGCCACTACCTTCCAGTTGGTCGAGGAGCACAACAGCTATGCGGTGCTGAGCTTGAATTAACTCAAGATGCAGGTCCATCATGTAGCTGTTCGATGAGATCGGCTTGTACGTGTCTCCATCTATGTCATGAGAGTCCTTCAGTCCAAGAGAGTTGAAGAAGAAATTAAAGACAAAATGGCTATCAAAACAGCCTAAGAAAAATAGCTATACCTTGTTATCTTTCAAGTTCTGTCTTCTACATAGTCATTCAATTCTGCTCACTTCTAGCACTGAGCACTTGACTCACGTGACATGTGCCCTCTACACTCAAAGACACTCATTCTCCTTGATTTCCGGGAAGAGCTATTTCTGGCCTATGAGAAAAAAGTTTCCACAAACCACAATTTTTCTCTAACCTCCCTGCAAAGGCATCTCTTTTCCTACTTAAGGAAGGAAACATCAGCTTGGTATGAGATTAAGTCCACTCTTACCTTGACATAGCAATGGTCAATTACAGATGATCCGTCTGACAAAGTAGTTAACACGCAGTCCCAGTTCATGCCAGTGATTGATTTATCAAGGAGTTCATACGCATAAAACAGCTGTTCCACTGGTGTTCGCTAACATGTTTTTACAAACAAAACAGACAAACAGAAACTCTTTTTAACTGTCCAGTGTCAGCTGTGCTCCATGTCTTACTAAATATGCTTAGCTTCAACTAAAAACTGAGTACTATCCATGAAGATGAAAATAATATAGCTCGCCACTTTCCAAAAGCGAACTCTCACCAACATATATTTCAGTTCTATTCATCATCTTAAAATTCTAGTTGTACCAAACCTACGGGGAAAATTTAAGTATGATGCTCACATAACTTCGGATATTCTCTCTCACACACTTAATTTGAAAACTTGCTGTTGCTTCTTCTTCTTCTTCTTCTTCTTCTTCTTCTTCTTCTTCTTCTTCTTCTTCTTCTTCTTCTTCCTCTCTCTCTCTCTCTCTCTCTCGACGAAGTCCACAAAAACCAACATGGAATGGTTTTCAAAATCTATATATCTTTTTAACATTATCCTCATAGGGAGACTAGTATAGAACGATCTGGCCCTGTTCAAAGGCTCTTCTCAGAATCTTTTACACATGTGGGTAGGTAAAACAAAAGCCCTCTGGGCTCCCATCCATAAGTCACTCTGTCTCACTGCCTCAACAAGGAGCCTTTCATTTATGTTACCTGAACTGGTGTGTGCTCGATTGCCATGCTCACCATACATGTGCCTTGACCAATATGTAACAACCCCTTTTCATTTTTAAATGCTTTTTAATTTCTCCATCATAAGATTCTTCTGGCGGCTTTCTTCCCTCAAACCAAAGGCCTCAGGCTGATATTTGTATCTTAGTGACTCAATGTGGTTACATCCCAGGAGCTCTCTAAGTACCCCAAGCAGAGAGAGGCTGAAAGCCCAGAGTCACAGGTGTCAGCAGCTGGTGGAAACCCTGGGGAAGTTGGGGCTAAGAAAGCTGCTAGTCCTTTGGGGACTGACTTGCAGACAGCAGCGTGTTATCCTCTGAGAGGCTCCACCGAGCAGCTAACTCAGACAGATACAGACATACACAGCCAAACAGTGGATGGAGCTTGGGACCTCTTATGGAAGAATAGGTGGAAGCATTGTAGGCTCAAAGGGGATAGGAACCTCATAGGAAGACCAACAGAGTCAACTAACCTGGACCCTTGGGGCTCTCAGAGTCTGAACCACCAACCAAAGAACATACACAGGCTGGACCTAGGTCTCCCCACACATATGCAGCAGATGTGCAGCTTCGCCTTCCTGTGGGTCCTGAACAACTGGAATGAATGGGGGCCATCACAAAAGCTGTGCCTGTACATGGGATATGGTCTTCTAGCTGGGATGCCTTGTCTGGCCTCAATGGGAGAGGAAACGCCTAGACTTGAAGTACCAAGGTAAGGGGATGGAGGGAGGGGCTTCCACCTGCTCAGAGAAAAAGGGGAGGGGAGATGGGGGAAGGATTGTGTGAGGGAGTTATCTTTCGTAGGTCCTAACTTTATGGGGAGGGGAGGCTCAATGCCAACTCCATCTTTCATGAGCTAAATTTTTATCTTTTTTTCCCCTAGATAGCTGTTGGTTTTTTTTTAAATCCATGTTTACTTGTAACTATGCCCAGCAACCCACTGCAGCACCCAGCAGCATGCCCACCATTCTGGTTTTCACTTCCCATTTCTGTTTTGGCCTCTAGTTTCTTGTGAGCTTTGAAATGAGCTTCCGGATATCGGTTCAGCTCTGTCCAAGATGTCTAGGTGTCTCCCAAAAAGATGTTTAAGTCACATCTAGGTTGTTGTTCAGTCAAAAACAGAGGTCACAGAGGTCCTGTGTGTGCAAGTACACGCAAGCATGCTAGAGGGCTACATCAGCTGCCGTTACTCTGGGGCCATCTGCCTTCTTTCCTGAGTCAGGATCTCCCAAGTGGGATCATCTAGCTTACCAGTGAGCTCCAGCAATCTGCTTATCTATCCCTTTCTACCCCTCTGCTGTGGGATTACAAGCACAGAGCTGTCACACCTGGCTTCTTACACAAGTCCTGGAACTTGGGCCCTCACACTTGTTCATTAAGTACTGCACTGAGTGGGCTATTGCCCAGCCCTGGGGATACCTTTTTTGACAACAAAACTCCACACACAGTCTCATTCTCTCATCATCTTCTCCATGACCGCCATGTTCATTGTTGTCACCATCGCAGCCAACCCTAAATTAAAACTCATCTGTAAGGACAATTCTCAAATTTTGGTTTCTTTAAAAACACAGAAATATTATAAGAAAGTGTCTTTATTTTGACCCCAGGTGTGGGATGTGGGACTGCTTCGCACTGTCCGCAGCAGCACCTGACTGTAATTTGTCTCGTGCTCTAGCAAAGGCGTGGTTTTGCCAGCTGCAGATAGTTTCTGCAATTGTGATGTTTGGAATTCTGGGAACTTTTCAGAGGGTCTATAAATGCTAGGGCCCAGAGAGGCGGGAGTTGGTGGTCGTTGGTCATTTAGGGGGGTTGGTTGTGGTTAGTAGTTATGCTCAAAGAAGAAACCAGAGGGAAAAATTAGATCCAAGGGTCTCTCTCTCTCTCTCTCTCTCTCTCTCTCTCTCTCTCTCTCTCTCTCTCTCTCTCTCTCTCCTACTCCCTCTCCTCTCCTCTCCTCTCTCTCCTATCTAGTGACAGGGGTGAAGCTGGGTCAATAAAGAAGAACCCACAGAATAACAAAGACCAGCTACACTCATCTGTTTATAGTTACCTTTATATTTTATCAGTTTATATTAGTGCCCACTTATTGAATAGATACTATGTTTTCTGTTTAAGTTTGAAATTGTTTTAAATCATGTCATTGCCATGGTACACGTTATATTTCACATAGTACTTTGCGTGTGTGCAAGAAATATTGTTTTTCACACCTAGAGATTTCTCAGTGGAACTAAGTGAGCACATGAATCTTGGACCACATGAATCTGAGACCTAAGCTGAGACCAAACCCCACCTGAAACACACAAAAAAAAAAACCTAACATATACAAGGCACTGCTTTCCAGAGTGTCACTAATATGTCAATTAAATGGTATAACAACCCAGCAGAACAGGTACAGTCATAATTTCACAGATAAAGATGCTTGAATGGATTGAGTAATTCATTTAAGCTCAGGCAAACAGTCAACATCCCTAGTCAAGACTCGACTGTGAGTCTAAAACAAATGCTAGGCTCTGGGCTCTGGGTGAGTCAGTGGACTGCCTGGGCACCAGCAACTGCATACCACTATGGCTGACCAACTGTGTACTACAGTCTAACTGCCTGTCATTGACACCTTCGCCACCACTGATGTCACAACTTTGGTAGTGTCTCAGGACATGGTAAGCACGTGGAGCAAAGGACACATTTTGCTAACTCCAATAACAGCAGCAATAGCTCACCCATCGCCTTTAGATCCTCTGTTGTCAGAGACCTGTCACCTACGGTGTCACCTGTCACCATTTGATTTAGTGACTTCAGCTGATGGAACATTTCAAGCCAGAAAGCCTAGCCCTTTATAACTTGCACTAGGGTTCCTGTGCCTTCCCCATCACACCGTGGAGAATGGGAGCTAGCCCACTGAGCCTGCAATCCTCACACTCTAGTGTCCTGAAGAGTTGGAATGGTGATTGACTGTGTTCGGAGTGAGAAATGAGAAGCCTCATATTGTGTAAGCACTGAACTGTAGCCCTAGACAAGTCTCTGTTGGACAATTATGTCTCCTCTGCCTCTTAGGCAGACCAGTTTCTGTCCCCATTGTCAGA
Organism: Tokudaia tokunoshimensis; assembly: GCA_036184795.1. Taxonomy (NCBI): domain Eukaryota; kingdom Metazoa; phylum Chordata; class Mammalia; order Rodentia; family Muridae; genus Tokudaia; species Tokudaia tokunoshimensis. The sequence continues at coordinate 15,772,153 of BTHU01000007.1, forward strand.
TCTCCCAAATCTAGCTCTCTCTGCAGGACACTACTAAAAATGAAGAATTCAAACACACGCTCCTGGACCTTGTAATTAGAAAATGAATGTTCACTGAAGAAGGGAAACTCACAACAACCATTTATTTGGTACTAATAAATAGAATTTACCTATTATACCTGGTTTGACAGAAAGAGGAAATTTTTCTTTCAAAGAAGTACCCGTAGGGCTTGTGAGATGGCTCAGTGGATAAAGATACTTGCAGCCAAACCTGACAACCTGAGTTCAATCCCCAGAACCCATATTGTGGAGCCAGAGAATCAACCCCCCGTAAGATGTCCTCAAACCTCTACATATGCCCATAGTGCATGTGTTCATGTATACACACACCAATAAACATTTTCTTTTAAAGTGGGTTTCACCTGTGGAACAACATCGAAGATTGACCTCTAGCCTCAACACACACAGGAACACATACACAAGCATACACACACACACGTGCACACACACACAGTTTCAGAGACACACTGAATCTGTACTGAGCATGTACCAACATTTTCTTGTCACTGATTCCTAAACAATATAGTGTACTATAGACATAATACAGTGTGTCCAGTATTAAAACGTAATCTGGAGACTGTACAGTAGACAGCGGGGAATGCCCAGTTTCAATATAAACACATACAACCTTACACAAGAGGAGACGTACCCATTGATGTTATTACCTCTGAGGGTCCCGGAGCTAAGCCACCAGGGATGCTAAGGAAAACTACCCAGAAATACGCAGTCTTGTGAGTTTCATTATGTGATTCTTCAGAGGAGGGTTAATAACAACTGAGAGGGTAAGTGCTACCAAAAATAATATTAACAAAAAAAAACCAGAGTGCTGCATATTAAAAATATGAGAAAAATGAAAAGAGACCCAGGGATAGCAACACAGTCAAGCTGCACGTTTCGTTTTGTATATTGTTAACCCCTCCCAATGTCAATACAATTTCCACAACTTAGTCTATGGTTTATCAATTAAATCAAAACAAAGAGTCACTTGCTTCCTCTCTAGGAAAACTTTTTAAAGTCGTCCACGAAACATGGGAGCCCAGAGAAGATGTTCCACGGTTGAGAAAGAGGAGTTTGGTTCTCGAACAGTAAGACTTGTGGTATTCTACACCTTGTTAGGAAAGAAATATCACACGCCTTACAGGCTAAGTGTCCCCCTGGGAAGTTCCACAGCAAAGGAACCTATTGCATTTAATCTAAAACTGTCCATGGCTGGTTGCCATGACTTCTGCCCAAGAAGCACAGGACCAGAATCACAGAGGACGGGCTGTACACAGTGCTCTGGGGGCTACCAATAATCAGATGAATGTTGACTGTGCGTGTGAGGCTGCTCTGTTTAGATCAAGACGGTAATGTTCATGTACAGAAGTACTTCAAGTACTGTAAGAAAGGCAAATACCATGAGCCATGTGGCTCCCCACCTTCAAGATAACGCTTGCTGAGCGCTCTCCCTGCGAGCCATCGATCGGCCATGGTGCATTTCAGTCAGGTAAGAACTCATTCACCCTGCCAGAGGCACACACCAAGTGGAACACCCCCCCCACACACACTCTTTAAAGTGTGACTCGGCACCCATTCAAACCAGCAGTGAAGCTGGAGAGATGGCTCAATGGTTAAGCACACACACTGCTCTCAATTCCCAGGACCTCCCTCCTCCAGTGATTCAGAACTACAAACTCTAGCTCCGGGAGATCTAACATGGTCGTTTGGCTTCTGCAGGCATTGTATTCATGTGTACACACCCACACAGACACACACACAGATCATATCACATCACATCAAGACTGTCAAGTAGCTATGTCACACTTTCATTTAGAACTGGTAATGCCTGTTCTAGAGGAAAGGCAAAGAGGGAAGATGGCTCTGTAGTGACCAACACACCCAGAAACAGAAATCCTTAAAGCAACACTCAAAAGACATTTCTACAATGAACCACTATTACATTTACAAATTTGATATTGAAAATAAGAATTCACATTTTCGGGGGGTTTTTGTTTGGTTGGTTGGTTGGTTGGTTTGGTTTGGTTTGGTTTTATTTCTCAAGACAGGGTTTCTCTGTGTAGTCCTGGCTGTCCTGGAACTCACTCTGTAGACCAGGCTGGCCTCAAACTCAGAAATCCGCCTGCCTCTGCCTCCCAAGTGCTGGGACTAAAGGTGTGCGCCACCACCGCCCGGCAAGAATTCATGTTTTTAACCATACTTTCTATAATAAATTGTAGTACCTTTAATATTGGAAGGATTTCCGGGACCTCTTTTGAAGTTCCAGGCAATTCGTCAGGCCCTTTCTTTGGAGACAAATCTGAAAAAGAAGGGAAGTGAGAAAAAAAGAAAAAAGATGAGGAAGAAAAGAGAGAAAGACAGGAGAAGAGGGAAAAACAAAAACAACAGGAAATACAGAAGGACAAGGTGAAAGACAAGGCAGAAATTTGGGAGTGAATTCAGATCATTAAGATAGTGTACTAACGTATCTTTTTAATTACTTATTGATTTTAGATATTACTCGCCATCAGAATTTGACAAAATATCAACATGTTTCTTTTGTGCACTTAAAGTTTTATATATATAAAATAATCTTTTTTAAAAAATACAAGAATTTTGTCTCTCAACAAGATGGTGTCAGATTGGTTACTGCTCCTCCCTCTGTGTTTTTTTTTCAGACAATGTTTTTTTTAAAGAATTACTTATATTTATTTGTTTACTTCATGTATGTGAGTGCACTGTAGCTGTCTTCAGACACACCAGAAGAGGGCATCCGATCTTATTACAGATGGTTGTGAGTCATCATGTGGTTGCTGAGACTTGAACTCAGGACCTCTGGAAGAGCAGCCAGTGCTCTTAACCACTGAGCCATCTCTCCAGCCCCTGTGTTCTTCTAAAAAGCCGTTTTGAAAGAATGGCAGAGCCTATGAACTAAGACAGATGCCAAAGAATCCCAGGCTGAACTAGAGGAATACAAATGGTTAAGTATTTGTAAGGCAACACCACATTTCCTATTTTACAATACTTGAAAATTCCTACTAAACCATGAATTATTTAGTTCATAAATAATTTCCAATATTGATGGCAACATCATAACAAAAGATAAAAATGTTATGTCCTGTTAGGCCTGGTAATGAATGAATAAATAGTGTAAGACAACAATCTTCCAAAAAGTAACTAGTGAATGACACAATACAATTGAATAAGAAATAGACTTTTAAAAGCTCCATCATTTGGGGTTCTTGCTTCCTGTAACAAGTAATCTAGAATCTCAGCTGAAGATAGAAGATATTTTTTGGACTTACAAGCTAAGACAATAATAAAATAGTAAAGATAAGGCAAGGAGCTTGGGAAAGGAAGTCACAGGATGCAGAAAGACAGGAATGTGTGCAAGGCACGGTGATACAGGTTTGCAATCCCAACACTTGGAAGGCGGATAGTTCAAGTCCAGCCTTTGCTACACAGTGAGTTCGAGGCTGGCCTGGGCTAACTGAGACATCATCTTGCTAAAAAACAAAAACTGCAAAACTAGGCACAGAGCCTAATTCTCCTGCTGGATGTGATTCTGAAGAGAGAAACTGGGCAGCCATTTTATAGCCTTGAGGAACAGTAGCAACAGCAAATCAGGAGTTGGAGAATAAATATGGCAGCCCATCCCTTGAGTCTTTGTGTCAGACAAGGTAGGGAGGGCCCAAGGACATTTTCTTTACTCACTGAGTGTTTACTGGGAGTGAGTGAGGAAAACTAGGAAAGGGAAGGGAGAAAGGAGCAGAGAGGATGAGGGTGGAGAGGGAGGGGTGTGGTAATTAAGAATGGAGAGGGGCATGCACAGGTGAGGGAAAGGCGGATCCCTGTGCACCATCCAACTATAAAGCATCTAACCTTTCCTTCGACCTACCTGGTTAAACCTGTGGGTTGATCTCTCTCACTGCCACACCAACGGCAGTCACCCTGTGTTCTAACTCACGCCTGCACCGTCGCATCTGTCTCTGCTCCCCAGTCTCCTTGTGCATTTTACCCATCACTTACCTGCAGATTTTCTGAATTTTCTTTTTGGGTTTCCCAAAGACTCTAGTATTTCACTTAATCGTAACGTTATCTCAGCCACCATCACGATGTCCAGGTCTTCTAGATTATAGCAGTGCAACACCTCGCTTATTTGCCACAGGAGATAAACCCACTACAAGGAGGAAATGTAAACCAAGATAAATTAAAAGCGTATCACATAAAGAGGCAAAGTTTACTAATGTTAGTCTTCCTTTGATCTTCCACTGATCACAGCAAAGCATTCCACAGGCTTCCTTACTAATGTACACGGCATAAAGCAACTTTAACAAAATGTTTGCAATTCCTCTTTCAATTAATTTGGTAATGTTTCTATGTCTACCATTTTATCTGTATTATTTTCCATGATAATCTTCAATTTTAACATGTTTTTCTATATATTTCCTCAATCTCATCAGAAATATTTTCCATGTAAATCTTCAATGTTATCAGAAAATGTTTTTAATTCCACTTTCAATCAACATAGAAATATTTTTATGACTACCATTTTATCTGTGTAATTTTCCATGATAATCTTCAATTTTAACGTTATTCTATATTTTTCTACAATTTTATCAGGAATATTTTCCATGTAAATCTTCAATTCTATCATAAAATATTTCTACTTCCTTTTTCAATTAATTTAGCAATGTCCTTTATGTTTACCATTTCACTCTTTAATTTTCCATGAAAATTGTCAATTTTAATGTGTTTTTTTATATTTTTTTGATTTTTTAAGAAATATTTTCCACATAAATCTTCAATTTTATCATAAAATGTATTTTTCAATAAAAAAATAAAAATAAAAAATAAGTAATAAAATAAAAAACTCATATGAACGAAAAATAAAAAGGAATACTTTGTTAGTGCTGATCTTGTGAGAATATTTTGCAAAGTCAGTTTTGGATATGTTGAGCCTTTGAATTCCTGTCTTGCATCTCTGCCATAAGAGGGCTATTATGTCCACAACGATATCCTTATCCGGCCGAACGTCCTGGGAGCAAAAAGGAACAGTGTGTGAGTTACAAGAATATGACTTGTGACCGCAGCATTCAGCACAAGTACCCAGCAAGGGCTTCTCATGTCGCAGATCATTCACCCCACACCAAATGAATGCACTAAGGGGAGTGTCTTCCCGGCCATGGCCACTGACAGCTGAGCAGGATGTATAGGCTAAGAGAACCCACATGTTTCCCCTCACAGACCAGTGACCTGGAAGTCCTACGCGTCGGGCTCCCTGAGTCTCACCTAGCACTCTGGGACACTAGTTCGGCCCTCCCAATTAAGTAAGTCTGAAACATTTTCAACCAAGTCTGTAAGCCAAGAACTTCTCTCCAACTGACCAAAGTGTGCTTTTCACTTTCTAAATGTCTTGTATTAAAATAATAAGGAACTGGAGAAATAAAGGGTAGTGACATGCGCAGGAAGATGGTGCAGAGAAAATGGGGAGAGAACGCAGAGGAAGGTGGGGTGTGGGAACAGGGACAGCATGCAAAGGACAGTGGAGAGAAAATGGGCACCAACATATGGCCCAGGATGGGCACCAACATATGGCCCAGGATGGGCATCAACACACCACATGCCCAGGATGGGCATCAACACACCACACGGCCCAGGATGGGCATCAACACACGGCCCAGGATGGGCATCAACTCACCACACAGCCCAGGATGGGCACCAACATATGGCCCAGGATGGGCATCAACACACCACACGGCCCAGGATGGGCACCAACACACGGCCCAGGATGGGCAAGCCTCCTCTCTAGTTAGCTGGCTCTTTTCAGAAAAGGGGGAACTTGCTATATCTGTACTGGGAGGTAAATAAAGTCTATGATTAAAATGAAATAAGTGTGGAGCTCTCGGAAAGCTCTGAGACTTAATTTGGTCTCCCCGAAGCACTCCACCCCCACCCCCCACCTCATTCCCGGAACAGAATAGATACCAAACGCTGGTAAGTGTGTGTGGACTTGGGCCAAGCTAAGCTGAACTAAGACATACAGTGTATTCTTTTTAAATGTGTAAGCAAGAGGTCTTTACCCTTGTAAGTCTTGTTTTATTTTTCTCTTTTTGCGAAACTCGCCCACTCTAATAATTACGTTTTCTATCTGTCTTTCAAAATTAAATACATAGCAGGGCCCGCTGATGCAGGCCTGTAATGCCAGCTGTTCAGTGCTCAGGAGGCTGAGACAGCGGTCCTCATCCCCAAAACCAGCCTGAGCAACTTAATGACATCCTGTCTTAAAAAGCACAAAGCAGGCTGCGGAGGTAGCTCTGTGATAGGACACTCGCTTTGCTATAAGCAGCCATATGTTCTACCCTAGACGCTGAGAGAGGAAAAAAAAATGTCACAGATTCCAAAATATTCTAATAAATTCGGAAGAAATAGAGATACTGTAAGAGCGGAGCATTTTGAATCCCTCTTGTGTTCCATCTACCCAGGAAAATATTAATGCAGAAACCTTATTATTACTCTTTCCACTTTCCATATTCATAAACCCAAATTTCAAATGAAATTCCATGAGAATTCCAGTATCATATACGAAAGTGATGGGTACCACCACTCAAAAGTGGCTTCCAGGAAAGCTCAGAGATATGTTGGGGAGCCTGGTATTCAAATTGAAAAATAGTGCTAAAAGCACTAAAGTCAGGCCCTAGAGTCAGTCCCTTCCTGCCTCCCCCGCCTCATACCCTCCGTGGGAGGGGAGAGGAGAGGAAGGGGTGAAAGAGAGAAAAGGAGGAGGAAAAAAGGAAAGGGGAGGGGAGGAAGAAAGAGAGAGAGGAGGGAGGGAGGGAGAGAAAGGAAGGAAAGACAGAGGAGAGAGGTGAGAGAGGAGAGAAAGGGGGAGAGAGGGGGGAGAGAGAGAGAGAGAGAGAGAACGAGAACGCTGCCTCATGTCTCACTCCAGGAATGTCAATGAATTGGGAGGGGGGGGCAGCAAGCTCATGAGTTCACAGGAGCCAGAGATACACAGTAAGTCCCTCTTTCCATATCCAAAGATGGAGGGTGGCGGGCAGACCTGAGCCACTACACATGGGCCACTCCTAAATTCTGGCCCTGTGTGAAAGGTGACAGTAAGCAAGCACTGTCTCCAGGGGCTGGAAAGCTCCACCACCATCTTCCACTAAACATATCCACTTTTCTTCAGAATCACTGCCCAAATTCCCTCCTCCTTAGCTGGAATGCAGCTAGCCTGGGACTCCTCCCTGGAGGAGCAGAGTGACCTCCCCAAATGGTGCCGATAAGAGGAAACTGAATGTTTCAAGTCATCAGCCAACACAGCTAATGAACGAACGATAATAATAACCTTAGCAGCGGAGCAGGGAGCAGGGAGCGGATCCTGCAGTGCTTTGAGCCTGGCCTTGAGCGAAGCCAGACTATTGGGAGGTGTTTCCTGACACACTGTTACAACTTATCTTAAAGAGTTACTTCACCTTGGTAGGGACACAGACACAGAAGTGAAGAATGGCTGCCAAGCTAAAAATATCTTCGGAGAATGTGGTCCTCACACAAGACTCTGCAGGTGAAAAGCAGAAGAAAATGAGGGCGGGATTATCAACCAGGAAGCACTGGGGACAGAGGACAGAAGCCTCACAAAAATGGCACAAATGATGTTGGCACTGTTTACCAAGGCGGTGTATAATTAATCTGTCAATGAGCTATTTAAAATGCCTTCATGTCAAAATGTATCCCGGTAGTCAGTTAAAATGGACTGGTGTTCTTATTATCAGTCCATAATGCACACATCGGCTGTGTCCAAGGAGAAATGGAAGGAGCTGACGATATTCGAATAATCTAAAATGTGGCGAGTGGCGAACGTATAAAGGTATTATTCGGGTCCTGACGGAAGAATAAAGTCTGTCACTATGGGTACAAATGATTTGCTGCAAACAGGAGGTTAGGTGACGCCTAAAGGGACAGGGAAAATATAGAAACACAGAATAAAATACTTCTCACTGACCTAAAAGCAGACTAGATGTTCAAGTGTGCGTACAGTGATACTTAAACCCTTGAAGTCCTAGAACGGAAAACGCCACCTGCTGGCGAGACGGGGCACAACCAAACTTCCTCTTTGTTCAGCCTTTATCCCATCTCCTTTGCCCTTTGCCCTTTGCCCTTTGCCCTTTGCCCTGCTGACCTCACACTTACTGTAATGCCTACGTGGGACCTCTTTCTTGTGTCGAAAGCATTTCCAGAATCGCATGCATGTACTCGAAAGGTCTAGGGACCACGTCACCTGACCCCCAGCTATTTCTGACCAGACTCCACAACTCCCACTACTGCCCCCAGCCCGTCCATCAGCCTTGCCAGTCATCAGACGCACGCACTGGTCCTTCTGCCTTGGACATGTCTTGTCTCACCTCACCAGAAAAGACTACAATTTCTCACATAAGGCAAACATTTTTTTTTTCCAAGACTCCAGCTACTCACCGTGACAAGCTATGTGTTTAAGATAACTTTGAACGGACTGTGTCTCCTTATCAGTATCCACAGGAAAGATCAAACCTCTGCTTTTCTTCACATTGATCAATGGCTCTACGGCAAGCAGAAGAATTAAATCCTTCTCTGCTTTCTTTGACTCGGGGCTGGTCTGCTTCTGAGAAAAGTATATCCCACAGGTTAAACAGCAAGTTAACGCCATTTTAACAAAATGGAGAAACAAATGAAGGGCTCTGCATGTGTTACCTGGAGGAACTGAATAAGTTGTTCAGAGAGTGAGTCGAACAATCCCCATTCTTCATAAGTAAAAGCCAATTTTGCAAACTTCACAGAAGCGCCCAAAGAAATAATATTTTTCTTTTCTACTACATGCTCCAGGAGACTTGTTTTGGGGAAATCAAGGTTTCCATTTGCACCAACATTTGAAACTAGAAAACAAGAGAGGAATGTTTGGATGTCACTCATTCAAAGAGGCATGTTATATATTCGCTGTCAGACACTGTCAGACAATAGAAAAGGAGAAAGAAAAGGGCACTGTCCCCAGCCTCAGCTGTCACTGAGGCTGCAGGGTGGTGGGACACGTAAGGAACCTAAGTGAGCAAATACTCAAAATACTCAGTGCTATGGAGACAAATAAGAAGGGCTATCAAACATAGGTCTGAGGGAGGACTTGCCCTAAGGCCACTCAGAAAGACGACCATGGCACGCTGCAGAGAGAGTCAGAGGTCAAGAACATTTGTTGCTCTTGCAGAGAACCCAGGCTTGGTGGCCAGCACCCGTGTGGCAGCTCACAACTGTCTACAATACAAGTTCCAGGGAATCCAATGGTTTCTTCTGGCCTCCGTAAGGCACCAAGGGCACCAGACGCCAAGCACTCGTGTGGTGCACATACATGCATTCACTCATACACATAAAACACAAATAAATCTTTTTTCTTTTTTAGATAAAGGAGTGAGAAATATAAGAAACTGGCAAGAGTGAATTAGCCACACAGCTGGACATTAGGAACAAGGAAGTGTGTCCAGCTAGCGATTCCAAGAATCCCCAGTAGCTATAGCTGCAGCAGATCGCAGGATCAGCTATGACTAAGAAACATCATCAAACAAGAGAAGGCAGAGGGAGAGAAGGCCGCCAAGGAGAGCTTTTAGTGAAAGGAGAAGAGTCAACGGTAGCAGGTATTACAGAACCTACGGTAGGAAGAGCGCGGGGCGAAGCATTGAGACTGCGCTGAGCAGAAAGGAGACTGGGTTTTCCAATAGCACGGTAAGAACAGAGGCTGCCTGGTGTGTGCGTAGAAGGAAAGACTTGAGAGCAGTGCACATAGGCAACTCCTGTGGCCTATCTGACCATCTCAGAGACATCTAGGAAGAAGATGAAAGAGGATGCAGGATGAAGGGACTGCTTAGAAGAACTCGACAGGAAGGTGTGAAGAAGTGGAGATGCTCTCCTCCCGTTTCAGTGAAAACTGCACAGGGTACTATGGCCGATGAGGTTAAGTTTTAGAATCTGAGTGAATTAGGTCAAAAGAATTCTCACATGACGATTTTTTTTAATTGAAAGTAAGATATTCTGATTGTGGTTTCCCCCTCCCTCAGTGCCTCTCCGAACATTTTTTATGAAGACATGAGGTCAGAATCTTCTTTTATGAAGATTATGGGGTCAGAGACTCGCTGCTGTCGGGAGGATGGACACGCACATGTGCGCTCACACACACACACATGTGCGCATGATATAAACTTACACAAGCTCCACTCTTTGGGCTAAAATTTTGGAGATGGGTGGGTGGCTCCATCCCTCAATCAGGGGCCATGCCTATCCTCTGGATATGGTCTTTCCAGCTTCTCTCTCCCCTTTGTTGGGTATTTTAGCTAATGTCATCCCCGTTGGGTCCTGGGAGCGTCTTGCTTTCCCAGCATCTGGGTCTTTCTGACTACCCCCAGTTCCCCATCCCCCACTGCTACACACCTCTGCTACAATTTCCCGATCCTCTGTACATCTCCCCCTCCATCTGCCGCCCCCCCCCCCATTTCCTCCCACAGAGACTGAAGGAAAGGCCATCCAGAGACTGCCCCGTCTGGGGATCCATCCCATATGCAGACACCAAACCCAGACACTATTGCTGATGCCAAGAAGTGCTTGCTGACAGGAGCCTGATATAGCTGTCTCCTCAGAGGCTGTGCCAGAGCCTGACCAATACAGATATGAATGTTCGAGGCCAACCACCAAACTGAGCACAGGGACCCCAATGGAGGAGTTAGGGGAAGGAATTTGCAACCACATAGGAAGAACAACAATATCAACCAACCAGACCCCCCAGAGCTCCCAGGGACTAAACCACCAAGCAAAGAATACACATGGCTCCAGCTGCATATGTGGCAGAGGATGGCCTTGTTGGGCACTAATGGGAGGAGGCCCTTGGTCCTGTGAAGGCTCAATGCCCCATTGTAGGGGAATTCGAGGGTGGGGAGGCAGGAGTGGATGGGTGGGGGAGCACCCTCATAGAAGCAGGGAGAAGTGGGGAGGGAGTTTGTGGAGGGGAAACCAGGAAGGAGGATAGCATTTGAAATGTAAATAAATAAAATAACCAACAAAAAAAACAAAATGTCAGCTTTTAAAAAAGAAAAAAATCTACACAAGGAAACACCTGGCTCCCCACGTCTCCTCTTAGGCAGACCTTAGAGCCAGATCTACGGGCTGCTGCCAGGCCATACAAGGTAAGTTCAAGTTCATGTGAAAAGAAAATTAAATATGCAAGTTTTTTCAAAGAAAACCCACAACGCAAGCATCATTTACCACAGGAAGCAGAAAAGTAGATCAGAGTGAGTGAGAACTCAAGTAGGAGTATTCTTTCAGAAGCAAGAGACCTTAGAAGCACGAAGCAAGAATCAGGTGTCTAGGGAATGGAAAGAGTGGGAACAGCATCCCACAGGTACCATTTGGTTAGGTATCTTGGTGAAAGAGAGGTAGACGCAGAAAAGAAAGGGAAACGTAACAGGAAGTGTTTTTTGTTTGTTTGTTTTTTGTTTGTGTGTTTGTTTGAATGATTGGTTGGTGGGTTGGTTTGGTTTGGTTTTGATGCAAGAGCTTAAAATGCCTCCTGCATCACTGGACCCAGTATGATGAGACATAAAATAACCTAAGGATGATAAGAGTATAAAGGCTATGATCTAAAAACAATGAGGTTTAATGAACACTGAACTTCCCCCCCATCACACACACACACACACACACACACACAGAAATCCTGTGTCTAAGACATGAAGATAGACTGTGCGGATGTTAAAATAAACAAGCTTTATAAATGAGATTGTATATCCATAGTCTAGATGCTTCAAAGTCCTCGATGTTTTAGACTTGAGTATATAGAAATAAGTTAGGATACAAGCAATGAGCACTGGCGAGTACCTGTGAGAGGCAGAAAGTAATAAAACCACTGATTGCCTTGCAAGAGCACACGTAGGGCACCAAGGGGCAAAGATTTCTCAAATACAACAAGAAAGGATTGACTGTAAGGAATGTATTGGCAAACTGGATGACATTAAAATTTAAGAATGTCCGTGGGCTACTCAGAAGGTCAGAGGTCTGTCATCGGCACATGTTTCTGGTGATTCTAGTCAATGCAATAAATCAAGAAATGAAAGAAAGGGCTAGAGAGATGACTCAACAGTTAAGAGCACTGACTGCTCTTCCAGAGGTCCTGAGTTCAAATCCCAGCAACCACATGGTGGCTCACAACCATCTGTAGTAAGATCTGACGCCCTCTTCTGGAGTGTCTAAAGACAGCTACAGTGTACTTACATATATAAATAAATCTTTTAAAAAAAAAGAAATGAAGAAACTAAAACCTGAAAAGGAAAAAATTGTAATTGTCAATACTCAAAGATTATATTTTTTAGAAAATCAAAAACAAATCTACAAATGAATTATTTATAAGTGTGGTCACTGGAGTCAAAGTCTATACGTAAATTGGATACCAATTTCTATCATTTGGAAGGTGATCAATATCAGTGTCTACTATAAAACATCAACATTGTAGTTACGTATCAAAAGCTCTTTTCCGGCCATAAACAGCTCCGACACAACATCGCGCAGCTCCATTTCGTCAGTAACCAGCGGTCCAGTCTGCAGGATCCGCCTGTTTGAGTCAGAGAGGGCTTCCAAGACAGCCAGAAACCGGGACGAGGTGCTGTCAAATAGCTCATCCAGCAGTCGTTCGGTGACCGTCCGTGGCCAGGGCAACTAGAGCGAGAGAGAAACCCAGAGCAGCTAGGAGGCAAAGACTACGGCCTGACTACCAACGCTGCAGGAGAAGTTTGTCTAACAGTGAGCTGGTCGCCTTCAGGCCTCTCATGTCTCTACAGGCGCCATTTAAGTAAAGCCACACCACCAAAGACTCTGCTATTTCCTATGTGTGCAGGGTTTCCAAGGGAGCAGAGAAAAACTGTTCACTGTGGCCACTTGTCAAGGTAACACTGTCTCCATTTGCTGTGTGGCACCCTAGTGACAGTCCTAGGGAGCTGATACTTGAAGTATGTTGGCCTGACAATCAAATCACTTTGGGGGAGGGGAGGCTTTTAGATTCAAGGTCAAATGTCCAGGAAATCTGTGGGTTTAGATCAGTGTTGATAAATGCTGCAGGAAATTCTCCTTAAATTCAAATCACTGTCTTATGGTGTAAATAACTAGGGGTTTAGTGGTTAATGCTATGGAAGTTTGATTGGTGGATGAATGGATAGATATAGATAGATAGATAGATAGATAGATAGATAGATAGATAGATAGATAGATAGATAGATAGATAGATAGAAGATTGGATAGATAGATAGATAGATAGATAGATAGATAGATAGATAGATAGATAGATAGATAGATAGATAGATAGATAGATAGATAGAAGATTGGATAGATAGATAGATAGATAGATAGATAGATAGATAGATAGATAGATAGATAGATAGATAGATAGATAGATAGAAGATTGGATAGATAGATAGATAGATAGATAGATAGATAGATAGATAGATAGATAGATAGATAGATAGATAGATAGATGATAGACAGACAAATATGTATGAGGTGTCAGAAGCTCTAGAACTGGAGTTACAGACAGGTATGAGCTGTGATATGGATATTGGGAATTGAACCCGGGTCCTCTGGGTTCAGTTCTCCTCCTTCCCCGAAGCCATTCCTGACCATTCTAAATAGTGTCAGCTGTTCTCTGCAAATGGCTACACAAGGTCTGGAAATGAAGACAAAGGCGGTCAGTAGGGATGGTGGTAAGCACGTTCTGACAGAAGAGCCTCAGATCTCAGAGCCTGGAGGGGAACTTGGAAACCACCTGCCGTGGTGATTTTTCACTGTACAGGAAGAAATCAGGGCTCAGGGCATTTCTGTTACTGGCTCAGAATCACACACCCCAGCTGGCAGCGGTGAAAGACAAACCAGAGTTCAGTGGCTTCTCACAGCACAAACATCAACCGCTCAGTGATTAAGAGCACTGAGATCAGAGAGGCAACAGGGAAGCATAAAGATAGGAAGGAAGGTTGGAGGACAGGAAGTAACCCCGAGACAGTACTCAGTGCTGAAGTTGGGAGGGTCCATGTGACCAGTTAGGACATTGGAGAAGTGTGGCACTTCCATGCTGGGCCTTTGGCTTCTCCAAGCTCTCAGTCATCCCCACCAGCAGAGAAGCCAGCATTATCTAAATAAATAAGAGTTTCTCCCAGGTCTGGCTGGAACAGCCATTTAGCAGGCCTCTTGACATCTCTGCTGGCCCTAAGCTGCAATGGGAAATTATTTTTAAATCTTCTGAAATGTGGGGGTCGTTTGTCACTTTCATGTAGTCTAGTTCATGACATTCCCAATGGTAAACTTAACGCTAATGAGAAAACCTCAAAGCTAATGTCAAGTGCCCAGAGGCAAGGGTCTGCACAGGCCAACAACTCTGAGGACTGTCCATTTGCAAGAGGCTTTTATGCAAACCTTTCCCAAACTCATCTTCAGCAACTCATCCGTTAACGTTGCAAAACTGGGGTAATGGGAGGCCCCCAAAAGAGAAAGGGATGCTGGGAGGCCATAGCTCAGTTAGGAAGACATTCCATGGCTCTAAAATCTGGGGCAGGCCTAAATGGTCCAAAGGAATAGCACATACATATTGCAAGAGGGTGTACAGACTTACACTTTGAGCTTCCTTTAGGTTGAGTCTTATCTTTGGTCTAAACACATTTTTGTTTTTTCTTCTAGACTCAAATACTCCTCTTTTGAAGATCATCACGGCCATCTGTCACAAGAAGAATCATATATGAAGTGACAACAGGATGCACGCCTCAACCACTAAGATTGAGCGCTCAGTCAATAGCGCCATGCAGTAAATTTCTTCCATTTCATGAAATTTTCATACCTTTATCGTGGCCTCTCTGTAATATTTTTGGGAGGTTTCCAGAGAAGCAGAAGAGCTCATTAATTCCAGTTGCCTTAACTCATCAATTTTAGCTAACGCACGCCGAGCAAACGCCTGTGTTGCAATTAAAACAAATTTAATTCACAATAAGTTGGAGAAGAGTGATTAAAAATGTATAAAAACGGTATGTTTTGATGTCTGAGGCATTTGATTTAATCTGAACTAAACTGCAGGCCGCTGTTGACTTTTTATAACACAGTAGCTCTCCGATCTATCATTTCCTATGAGCACCATTAAGCTCTGTAAATCTAAAGTTAATAAACATCCTGACACATTAACTTTATGAATTATAGAATGTTTAGGGGAAAGCCAAAATATAGATTAAACAGAACCTTTGTACGGAGTACTGCTCCCGTAGCAATGCACACAAGCCTGCTCACACTCGAATGCACACACACACACACACACACACACACACACACACGTGCACCATACTGAGATGGTTTTCATGAATTTCAACCTTCCTGTATAACATGTGATGTATTCTCTACGGATGCTCACACGATGACTGCTACAGGGTGAGGTCTCTGAAAGGCCTTATTCATTTTTAAGTCTCCAATACCTACACGCAGGAAATCCTGAAGAACCTGATGGAGAGGCTGGAAGAAGGTGGGTTAGTGCCTGGAAACACTTCACCACTGCAATGATTTCTAGAGACAGCCTACAAGGGTTTGGATAACCCCTTGAGAGGAGGAAAGTAGCAAAAGATTACATCATCAGTGGTTCTAGCATGCAAGAGATTGCACACTGGACTTCCAAAATTTCACGTCGTTGACTTTGCCATTTTTTTAAATCCTTTACTCATAGCTTTTCACAAAGAAAGCTCTAGGCCAGCTACAATATTAGAACTAATGAATGTATAAGTTCACCAGTAAGCAAAAACCCAACAGGAATCAAAAGGTCAAAACCACCCTGTTCTGTCTCCTACCATTTCAGGAGCTGTGTAGCAAACTAAGCCTTCCCTAGCACACTCAAGTTAAATATATGCATATGTGCTGAGCAATATCTAGAATTCTCTTGAGCTGTAGAAATAGGTAGGGTATGCATTCACCGCTCCCTTAGCTAGGAACTGCTACCACCTAACAGTTTAGAATTAATCCAGGCAGGATAAAAACAAATGTAAGAAACTATTAGTGACCAAATTATGTACATCAGTTTGGGAACAGAACAGGAATAGATTCGAGCACAGCTGTAAAAGCCGTATCCTGCACCAGGCTCCCAGACAACGGGCTACGGGAACACTGAAACCCAAGCAGCAGTCCTCATATCAGGCTGTGCATCCTGGGGGAAAGATGTGTCGGCCTGAAGAAAGGGTTACACTATTCTAATTTTCACCAAGGCTACATTCGCTGACAAGTGAGTACCATGTACCATAGGGTGGATATTCACTTAAAATTATACTGAGATTCCAAGCCAGCCAATGGGAGCCCCTACTGGCTTGTTACATGTCAAGTATTCGGTCTAAAAGATGTACCCCAAAAACTGGGGGAAACAATTATAACAAATCAGTCTGGAGGCAGAGAAGGATCAAGATAAATGTATAATACATGCGATGGAGTCTAAAACTGAGTGGGGAAGGAAGGAGCTTCCGTGTGAAAGCAAACCAAGGAGAGGAAGATGCTGGAAACTGAGCCGAAGAGGACAGATGGGGAGATGGGTCTATGGGTAGAGTGCTCGCTACCAAAGCAAGGGGACCTGAGTTTGGATCCCCAGACCCCAGGTAAAGCCAGGCACAGTAGCTCACATCTGTAATCTCAACGTTGCTATGGCAATATGGGAGGCTGAGGCAGGCAAATCTCTGGAACCCCATGGGCCATCTAGCCTGAAGTAAGCAACAGTGGACAAGAGACACTGTCTGAAAACGAAGTGAAAAGTGAGGACCTAGACCCAAGGTTGTCCTCTGACCTCCACATGTGGACACACACACACCCCCACCACCACACAAACACACCCTACACGTGAAAGAATAAGGAATAAAGGGAGTAAAGAAAGTCCAAGTTGGCAGGGCAAGAGTCGAGGAAAGAGAGCACACACAACATAGAGGGGGGGAAAAGCCACAAAACGACAAAATGGAACAGCTAAGAAGATGTCTTCAGATAAAGTCAGGAGTTTCTCGGCTTTGCTTCTCGGTTCTTTGGTTGGTCTGTTGTAAAGGAGGGAGGGTTTCATAAGCCGTACTTCAAATGCCGAAGCCATCCACCTCAGAGAGCCACATACCTCCCCGTGGATGCCAGCATGGCAGTCATAGTGGCACTGGCAGACGGCCGTGTAGAGAGTGGCTCTCCAGGTCAGGTACCTGACGGACAGGAGCGGGACGGAGGATTCCATGCACATGCTGGCCCACAGCAGGAACTCTAAGGCCTGGGGAGCAGACAGCACATCTGAATTAGTTCTCATCTCTTACACTAGCCATAATGATATTACTCAGAACCATCAAAGTCCACGCTTTGAGTTCAGGTTATCGGCTATTCAGATCAGTTATCAGAAACAACGAGTCAAAAAAACCCAAAAAAAACCAAAAAACCAGCATTTCGTGTGTGTGTGTGTGTGTGTGTGTGTGTGTATGTGTACATGCGTGTACATGTGCTAGTGTGTGTGCACATGCATGTGTATACATGTGGAGGCCAAAGTCAACACTGTCTTCCCCAAACTCTCTCCATCTGATTTTTTTTTCTTTTAAACAGAGTCTCTCACTGAACCTGGGCTTCGCTGACTCAGCTGGACTGACTGACCAGCTAACCCTTGGGCTACGCTTGTCTCTACCTTCTCCATGCAGGGATTATAGGCACACAGCCATGCCCAGCTTCTTTATAAACACGGGTTCTGGAAATCAAACTCAGGAGTTCATGATTGTGAAGCAAGCACTCACCCAGACCTCATCTCCCCACCCCCTGGATTTTTGTTTTTAATTTAAGTTGAGAGAGCCCCAAATCCCAAAGTAGCTGTTTTAGCGTCTTTATTGTTCTAGAATAGTCCCTTAAGAGGACTGTGAGCTGAACTCATTTTCAGCAACATTCATGAAGGCTAAACTCTGGTCCAGGAGCAACTCAAAATCGCTAGCTGGTCTGTGGAAGTGGTGTGTTGTTTTGGTTTAGGAGTATCGGGAAAATAGAAAGGGCTGAAACAGTCAGACTGAAATCAGACAAACTTAGGCTGCATTCCCATTTCAGTGTCTCTCTAGACCTCAATCATCTCATCTGTACAATGGGTACTTTAACACAGCCCAGCCATGCTGCTATGGAGAAAGAACCAGTGTGCATGATGGGCCAGGGTGTTCAGTACGCTGTTCAGTACTTGTCTTAGTTAGGGTTCCTATTGCTATGATCAAACACCATGACCAAAAGCAAGTTGGGGAAGAGAGGGTTTATTTGGCTTACACTTCCACACTGTAGTCCATCACTGAAAGAAGTCAACTCAAGCAGGGCAGGAGCCTGGAGGCAGGAGCTGATGCAGAGGCCATGGAGAGGAGCTACTTACTGGCTTGCTCCTCATAGCTTGCTCAGTCAGCTTCCTTGTGGAACCCTGGACCACTAACCCAGGGTGGCCCCACCCCTAACGTCTGGGCCTTCCCATAATAATCACTAATTAAGAAAATGCCTTAGAGGCTTGCCTACAGCCCAATCTTATGGAAACATTTTCTCAGTTGACATTTCTTCATCTCCGACGACTCTAGCCTGTGTCAAGGTGATATAAAACTACCCGGGAGAATGCTCTGGAAATGGCAACAAACGAACCCAACATAAGAAAGCTGACAAGTGTCCTGGATCCTCAAGTCATGGCAGCTGTGGACAGCGGAGCAAAACATCTCCTCCGGTAAGAAAATAAGGCTCCAATAACTAGATAACTTCAATAATTTCTTTAGTTGATCGATGACCAGCCCTGAAAGGGGACTGCATCCAAAAGGCCCCATGGCTTTGTGTGTGGAGCAAACCCACCAGGTTCATGTGCTGTTTAATAGTGAGGAATGAGGGAGTAAAAAGCAAGCCCGCCTGCCATCTTTGGCGTCTCAGAAGAGGGAAGAGCAGAATTTTCCCTGACTGGTTAGTTTCCATTTCAAAGGAAAAGAAACTACTGGATGCAGATGAGAACTTAGCAGCAGTGTGCAAGTCTTCTCAATGCTCCACGGGCAGGAACTTAAGCTCCTCCCACTAGATTGAGGGGGGAGCCGGTGCGGCATCCTCATCGTCGTTAAGTAGTGGGCGCACCGAAAATGCTTGTTGACACTAGCAAACAGACCTTCACTAAGGAGGCAGTTCACCAAGCTGGCTACGGAAATACTTCAAGCAATCACAGAAATGGGAATGCCGGAACTTTCCCACCCCCCACCCCCCGCCCCCAACTTTCTTCCCACCGACATCACCAGCACCAACAACAGACATCCCTACCGAGAGTTCTTATCCGGGTAACAAGAAACACACCGTGGGAGCATAGGGCAATTTTCAATACGAGAAAATGACAACAACTTCATCATCTAAACAAAAATCCACCTTGCTATGCTTCCGGCACGTAGTCCTAGCTAGATCTCCTGGGAAAGTCCCAAACAATGCATAACTCACTTCTAAGCACAGCCGTCCAAGGACCTGAAAAATACCCAAGCAGCCTGTGTTCCCCACTGGATCCGTCTCTGGGATAAATATCTCCGGTCCCTGTAGGACTCATTCAACCCCATCTCCCTCGTCCAGCGCGGCTGGTGTACAGTGGCTTTGCTCTAGGGTGTCTGGGAGACCACAGTGAGTTGATCCGGGCCCAGTTCTGAAGACAGAACACTGCCAAGTCAGCCCAGGGGTTCTGCAGGGGTATTTTTCCACCACTGCGGCCCAGGTTGTTGAGTTACCTTGCCAGCATCATCAAAACCTCCTATTTCCTCATACCCACTACCCCACAACAACCTTGTTTTGGGATCATTGTGGTTCGGAGAATATGGAGTGTAACTCTGTGTAAATACCCTCTTTGAATCAGCGTGCATTTGCGAATTCCCTCAAAGCTTCCGCAACGAGAAAATTCATGTTTCAAAGTAAAAATAGCTTCCTTTCACAGTTACACTTGGGTTTGGCTTTAAGAGATGGAATTAAAGAAAGAAAAAAAAAGAAAGGAAAAAAAAAAACCTCCAAGAGTATATTGCCAGAAGGGGCCTTAAGTTAAATCTAACCTAATCTGACTCAGGGAGTCTAAACTGTTTCTAAGAGAGAAATGAACTGGGGCTGGAATTCAAGTCTTTGAACTGCTAAGTGCAGCATTCTTTCCACTGCACAGGGATGCCTCAACAAAGGAGAGAAGTGTGCCAAAACCCACCAGAAAACCTGCTTTCAAGTTTGGAGATGAAAAGCCATTGGGGGGGGGAGAAAAAGCATTTTTTTCTCTAGCCCTAAAGGCGAGAAATAATTATTTTTAATAAAGTGGATGGACTATAACAGGACAATTTTCTTCACAGAAAAACAAAACTTCAGAAAGCTAAAATCTAGACGGACCTAAACTATGGACTCCACAAAAGCATGCTTCAGGTATCAGAGGGGGGAAAAACCCACAATAAATTATCTCGACCACAGGATGGCACTGCAGCCCCGTGTATCACAGGTTTATGTCGGAGCCATTTCAAGGTTGACTTCAAGCTTATGTAATTAATACAGGGATGACTTGATAACTGTGCAAGTCAAATACTTTACCAAAATGGCCAGAAAAGTAAAGATTAAGTCCATACTTTTTCTGGTATGTTCTTTAGCATTCGTTGAGCTCCAGTCTGCCTCTGAAGATGCTAGATTTATTCTGTGACCCAAAGCAAATGTGTCTCTTGATTGTTAGGAATAGTTTTGGATAGATGACTCCTTGCACTGCTGAGGCATGTACTGGTGGGTGCTTTAGTGGCTTCTATCTGAAGAAAAGCTCTTCATCAGTCTCCGTCTTTGGGGTTTTAGGAAAAATGGCCTGTCCCTCCCACAAGACTCCTCCATTGGAGTAGGGAGATCAGAATAAGACAGGCAAGACAGGAGCCGATTTAGTGACTGGATAGCACTGCTCCTGTGGAGTTGTGCAGTGGTACTTGTGACTATGGCCTTGGAATGCCGCAATCTACACCTTTAATCGTGAACAAGCTCAGTTTTCTCAGCCTCTGCATCCCCATCTGTAAGTTTAGTGAAAGCAGTGTCCTCGTTAAAGTGTTGGTATGAGGATTAAGTGAGAAGATTCATGAAAGTACTGAACAGAATACATGGGATGTGGTGAGCTCCTGTCCATACGGTGGCGGTGGCGGTGGCGGTGGCGGTGGTGGTGGTAGTGGTGGTGGTGGTGGTGGTGGTGGTGGTGATGATGATGATGATGATACCACTGCCTGATAGTGGTGGTACTGATGATTTCTACCTCAAAGGACTGTAGTGAGTATTGTTATGCATGCAAAGCCCTTCCACAGTACCCAGAATGTAGCAGGGTTTTTAGCAATAGTGAGGTGTAGCCATAATGCCTGGGCTCTACATTACTGGGAGACTAAGTCAACCACGACACTGAGAGTACCAGGAGATGCCCAGGTCTACTTGTGTCTCATGCAGTTACAGACTTGAACTCAGAGACTGGGAAAATGGCATAATGCCATGCAAGCGTAATGACCTGGGTCTATGCCTCAGCACCAATATAAGAGCCAAGAACAGTGGTGTGTGTCTTTAACTCCTGTACTGGAAGAAGAGAGAGACAGTCCAGTGGTTCTGATGATACGGGCAAAGTAAACCAACAACCTCAGCCTCAGGGGCAGAAAGCACCACCAAGGCAACACTGGGCTGACTTGGCAGTGGCGTGTCTTCAGAACTGGGCCTGAATCACCCACATGCCCTAAATCCAAATTGTGCAAGTTCTGTGAGAACTCAAAAATCAAAATCAAAAATCAAGGTGAAGATCAACTGTGGATGGCACCTGACATCAACTTCTGGTCTATAAACAAACATTCATACATGTGTACGTACACACACACAGATGCACACACATTCATATATGTATATACACACACTCATATGTGGTAATCACACACACACAGACATTCATACATGTGTATACATACCACATACTAAGTGAATAAAAATAATAATTATAAAAAAATCAGACAAGCTCTATCAAATCAAAATTCCCTAGAGCCTGCAGACTTCCTCTGTGGTGGGGTCTCCAGGCTTAAGTCCATTAAATAGAGCCACCCATGTGTAGCCTCAGATAAGCTATGCAAAGATACCATGCAGAGACCTGGGAATTTCTGGGTTAAAAAAAATTAATTCTCTTGAAGCTTGCCATATTGAACAAACTAGAGGAGCCTAATCTGACCCTCAAGAGACAGTTGTATAACTCCAAATCCTTGCAGACTTCATTGCCCCAAACCCCTTCCCACAGGCCGGGACCACTCTACTATATCCTCTTCTACCTTGTACTTTGTCAGAGACAAACTCAAGTACTATGAGGCTAGGACAAGAGATGTTTGTCATGGGTTATGAATGAATTATTTTAAGATGTTTATCACATTGATTTAAAATCCTCTTGATGTTAACAACTACGAACACTGACTACCAGATGTTGATACAGAGAGATGTGTCCTTCAAAGCTCTTGACAAGCAAACTCGGCAGCAGACCAAGCCATGGAGGCTCTGTGGAGCAGTATTTGTTAACAGAGCAAGTGCAAATTCTTTTTTAGGAATCTCATCAGCAACTAAAAGCAGCCTGGGTGGCAGCGTCTACCAAGCAGCTTATTATTATATGTGGGACAGACTCGCTTCTGTTTAATTTGTACTCAAAATGCTGGCCCAGAATTTGTTCAAGTTATTATTAGTAATAGTCTTTGTTTTTTCATTTGAGGAATCAAACAGAAAGTGAACATACAATTAATGTTATCCATGAAGCATGCAAGAGGGCTGATGCGTTCTTTTCTGTTAATTTTTATATTTATTGACTTTTAAATTTAGTTCATTATTTTTTTAAAAAAAAAAGGTTTATTTATTCTATTTATATGAGTACACTGTAGCTATCTTCAGAGGGCACTGGATCCCATTAAAGACAGTTGTGAGCCACCATGTGGTTGCTGGGAATTGAACTCAGGACCTCAGGAAGATCATTCACTGCTCTTAACCACTGAGCCACCTCTCTGGCCCAATAACCCTCATTCTTTACATATGGCCCTCACTTCATATAATTACTGATAAAATCAAGACGGACTCGTTTTATCACATGCATTCACTAACTGTTAAATGATCTCCTAGATATTCTTGGCTCTCAGTTCAGCACTCAGTGTATGGCATAGAAAGCCGTGAGAGAAAAGCGTTACATTTCATACCTTGGAAGACTGTCCTATGATCATCAGCTTTCGGCAAATGGTGTAGATGTAAATGGTACCTAAGTGAAGAGAAAGATCATTAGTGTGCTTTACAGTCAAAAGGCTGAGACTGTATATTGCAGTTTCTATGGCTTAGGTCTGCCATTCCCCAAACGAATGCTATCCTGAGGTCTGATGATGGGAGGGGTGAACACTGTTATAATTTCTCTTGTTACTTCAGCACAAAATCATGGAAATAACTAACATGATCATATTTTAAATATGTTGATGCCACCATCTTCCAGGTCTCACTTTATAGGCAATGCAAGTTTTAAAACATACCGGAGAGAATATTTGACCAGGTAATTTATATATACCTTGCGGATTTATTATGCTCTTTGTTCCTGTGGCTTCCTTATGGTTGAAAATGAGAGATTTATCTCTGAGATTAGGATGCATTTAATCAAGAAGGAAGTCTGGGTGGTTTAAAACTTGAAACAGGTGAGAAGCTGTGTTTTATCTCTTTCTTGCCTCCTGATAATATTCACCCCATTCTTAAGTCATTCCCTGATGTGGATGGGCCTGGTGCTGTTTGTATTTTGATGCTAATTCCACTCTCCTGGGAGGGCTGTGGACAAGAAGTGTACTCTGGTGACTTCTTGCGAACCAATCTCATAATAAATAAAGGAGCCAATCACTGGGGGAGTAGGAGGGACTTCCGGGTTGGACGCAGGAAGAGAGGAAGCAGGACAGAGTTAGGTCTTTTTTTGGGTGGGGACAGCATGAGGACAAGATGTAGCTACGAGTTGTCTCCTGGTTTCCATGGTGGATCCGTCGTGATTCACCACCAGAGGATTTAGATTTAATATGGCTTACAAGTTAGGATTTTAGTTGTTGCATCTGGTGATTGAGTTACCATAGTTTCTGAACTAAGTTTGTGTTGTGTTTTCCTTCACCCGGTGGCTCGTTCCAGGTCAAGAGAGAAAGGTATGGCGGCAAACGTGGGTTTGCCTGATGTGCACCACAAAGGCTGTGGAGGTATTGAATCATGGGGCTGGTGCAGTAGCGACACGCCAGTGGGAACCTAGCGAGCTGGGTGGAGACATTTTGGGACCAGAGAGTCTCCACGAGATAAAAACAGGTCAGCGGTTGTTCTCATGGCCGGCCAGGCCGCTGGGGCAGAGAGTAGCAGGGCACAAGCACGGGAATGTGCCGGTTAGTTTTTTTTAATATTTCCCGCAACAATTCCCTATAGTCAGTCTAACAGAAACAACCATCACAGTATGATTTTTGTGTCGGGCAATTAATTACAAGAGGAAAACAGGCTGGCGGCAGGACCGGAGGGAGCGAGCATCGACAGACCTCCGGGGAGAGGACATGATCACCCTATAAGCCTGCTTGAAAGTGTTCGTGCTTTTTAAAGGCTTGGCTTGTGATGGCAAGTAGTCTCACTGTTTTCTACAAAGTACCTGATCTAAAATTCACAACCATCGAAACTCAACGCTAAAAACATCTATTCCAAGAGGCATTCCTTGATTTAAAAAAAAAAAACAACCTGTGAGAGCAACAAACATCAATTACACGCATCAGCAGCAAAAACACTAAATGCCAAAACCTGACATACTTACAGCACATAAAGTCTCACGGAGAATACAATTAACTGGTTCTCGGCAGCCAAGGACACGGCAGACCGAGTGCCCATGACATGCGGTCTCTACCTTCATTTGAGATCCACTAGTGTGAGCCACACGGCTAGAACCTGCTCAAAGCCATTCTATGCACCTCGGCTTGGCTGTATTGACAACTCTTAGGCTCAGTGGGCAAAGTGCCGGCTTTGCTAGCATGAGGCCTTATGTTAGCTGGGTGTGTGGCGTACACACGTGACCCCAGTCCTGGGAGGGGAGAGAACGGCGAGTTCCAGGGACTCACTAAACTGCCAGTCTAGACAAAACAGAGAGCTGTAGGTTCAGTAACAGAACCTGTTTCAAAAGACAATAGAGGAAGACACCCTGACACTAATGCCTCCATTCACATGCACGCACACACATGTATACATACATATACACTAGACCCACATATATCCCACACTACACACATGTATACATACATATACCCTACACTACACACGTGTATACATATATACACTATACACACTTGCACATACATATCTACCACACACATGCATACACAACATTCATATATAGACACACAATTACATTACACATGCAGACACATGTACACTAAATAGACAGGGTGGAGAGATGCAGCCGTATGATTGATTCCTTGTAGAAAGGAAACACAGTCACCAAGTAGGGCAGATCCCAGAAAACCGTCCCTTCAATCTTTTGAAACGAGATGAGCAAAGATATTCATGGCAGAATTGTTTGACTAGGTGCCCCTCCGTAGGGACATATATGGGGAGTTAGAGTCACATCCTGGGACCCAGTGGATTCTACAAGAATAGCATTGCTTGGGGGATCCAGGAAACAGAAGAGTGTAGAGGTCAAAGTCGTATTTATAAACACAGAGATCAGAACCAGAAAACAGACAAAAGAGATGGAGATACAGAACTCTAATCTCTTTTTGAAAGAGGGAAGAGAGAGGAGAAAAATCTGATTTCTTTATTCATTTATTTCTGAGACAGGGAATATCATAAAGCCCGGCTGCTCTTGAACTGAACATCTTCCTGCCTAAGTCACCAAACACTACAATTACAGGTTTACCTCACTACCTCACATTTGCATCTGATCTTGGAGGCCAGAAGACAGTGTATACCATTTCTACCCCTCCAGGGACCCCAGCCTTGGCATGCTGGTCACTGTCTCACAGGTCCAGAAGTGCTGGCCCCTGCCCTGTCCACTCTGCCAGCAATGCCTCGGCACTGGCTAAAGAACCAAGGACACTGTAGATGTCAAATGCTTCCCAGTCACTGGCCCCAAGAGCCATCCTCAGTTCTAGCAGCCAATGCGCACTGTAGGGTCAGTCATGATGGCAGTACGTGATGTGGGGTGGGTAAAGTCAGGAGAGGTTAGGAGGTAAACTTTCAATTGCCACAAGAGTATATTTGCACTAGAGTTACTCTTCCCTAGTCTATGCACATCCAATAGACTGTCACAGTTCTTTTTCTTTTAGACTATGTTATCCAACCTCAGCACCATCAGGAAAACAAATGAATGTATTATTCAGAAGCCAGTACAGTGGGCACCTCAGAACAGCTTTAGAGTAGGAAAGCAATTATGCTTTAATAGCTAAGTTTCTTTACACATACATGTATATTGTATATATTATACAATATATATATATGAGTATGCATGTGTGCATGCACACATGTATGTGAGAGATAGGTAGGTAGGTAGGTAGATAGATAGATAGATAGAGAGAGAGAGAGAGAGAGAGAGATAGATAGGTAGATAATAAATAAGTAGATAGGTAGATAGAGGATAGATAGATAGTAGGTAGGTAGATAGATAGAAGATAGATAGATAGATAGATAGATAGTAGGTAGGTAGATAGATAGACAGACAGACAGATAATAGGTAGATAGATAAGTAGATAGAGAATGGATAGATAGATAGATAGATAGATAGATAGATAGATAGATAGATAGATCCTTACTCAAAAACAAGCTGGGTGGGGGATGTTCCTATGTAAAAAGCCAAAACTATCTATTGGCCACGGTCTTCGAGGAAGGGACAGAAAAGGCAGATGATTCTTAGACTCAATCTACCATTGGGCTGCCCCCATACATCTTCCCTATTTATCAGCTATGGTCACTACTTTTCAGAATTGAAACCAACTACCCCATAGCCACTGATACTTCCTTTGGTAAAATCCCCAAAGTCTCTACTTGTGAGGACAAGCTAAAATGTAATCCAAATTTTAAAAAATAATACAATTATTCTATTATACTTATATGTACTCATATTCAATCATATGTATAAAATGTGTATGTTTTAAATCACAAAACTTCATTGCCATCAAACTTGACATTTAAATAATTATCTGAAAGACACAGCGTGAAATAAAGTATCTTGGTTCACACCATTGAAGATAATCCAGCAAAGGTGCTCCTGAGGGAGTGCCACCTGCATGATGAGTCTAAAAGAAGACAAAATATTCAGACACTGTCTCACGGATTCTTCGTTCCGCAGCTTGGCATCATTTTCGCAGACCAGCTGGTAGTTGCAAATATTTTTTCCACTCAAAGCATGAAACTGAAAGACATGGGAAATATATGAATATAAACCAGGCTTATATAATTCAAAAAGGACATTTCTCAACTATGTTGAAAACCAAAAAAAAAAAAAAAAAGCATCAGCTGGGACGGGCATCTTCTGTTCGACATTTGCACCAGGGAGCCAGGCAGCTCCACAACCTTCTGTGCACAGCCCACCAGGAGAAAGTGATCTCCCAACAGTGACTCCACTTCTGAGCTTGAAGGTGAGATCTCAACTTTCTCTCCAATATCTCTCTGGAGGGGAACAGCTAGGAGCACACAGGGCTACGATCAGTGGAGCTGCTGGGACAGGAGCCTTCTGGATGCCATTTGCACCAGGGAGCCCAGCAGCTCCACAGCCTTCTGTGCACAGACCCTGCCAGAAAAGAGTTGGTCTCCCAGGAGTACAGACACAGGCTTACAGGCCCATAGGAGGGATAAGCTCCAGCCAGAGACAGCAAGACCAACTAACACCAGAGATAACTGGATGGTGAAAGGCAAGCACAAGAACCCTACAAACAGAAACCAAGGCTACTTGGCAACATCAAAACCCAGTTCTCCCACCACAGCAAGTCCTGGATATCTCAACACACCAGAAAAGCGAGAGTTGGATTTAAAATTGCATCTCATGATGCTGATAGAGGACTTCAAGAAGGACATAAATAACTCCCTTAAAGAAATACAGGAGAACATGGGTCAACAGGTAGAAGCCCTTAAAGAGGATACACAAAAAAAAATCCCTTAAAGAAATACAGGAGAACATGGGCCAACAGATAGAAGCCCTTAAAAAGAGAACACAAAAATCTCTTAAAGAATTACAGAAAAACACAAACAAACAAGTGAAGGAACTGAACAAAACCATCCAGGATCTAAAAATGGAAGTAGAAACAATAAAGAAATCATAAAGGGGGACAACTCTGGAGATAGAAAACCTTGGAAAGAAATCAGGAGTCATAGATGCAAACATCAACAACAAAATATAAGAGATAGAAGAAAGAATCTCAGGTACTGAAGATAACATAGAAAACATTGACTCGACAGCCAAAGAAAATGCAAAATGCAAAAAGCTTGTAACCCAAAACATCCAGGAAATCCAGGACACAGTGAGAAGACCAAACCTAAAAATTATAGGTATAGAAGAGAGGGAAGATTTCCAACTTAAAGGGCCAGTAAATATCTTCAACAAAATTATAGAAGAAAACTTCCCTAACCTAAAGAAAGAGATGTCCATGAACATACAAGAAGCCTACAGAACTCCAAACAGAATGGACCAGAATAGAAATTCCTCCTGGCACATAATAATCAAAACACCAAATGCACTAAACAAAGAAAGAATATTAAAAGCAGTAAGGAAAAAAGGTCAAGTAACCTATAAAGGCAGACCTATCAGAATTATACCAGACTTCTACCAGAGACCATGAAAGCTAGAAGATCCTGGGCAGATCTCATACAGACCCTAAGAGAACACAAATGCCAGCCCAGAATACTATATCCAGCAAAATTCTCAATCACCATAGATGGAGAAACCAAGATATTGCATGATAAAACCAAATTTACACAATATCTTTCCACAAATCCAGCCCTACAAAAGATAATAGATGGAAAACACCAGCATGAGGAGGGAAACTACACCCTAGGAAAAAACAAGAAAGTAATCTTCTTTCAAGAAACCCAAAAGAAGATAACCTCACAAACATAAAAATAACATCAAAAATAACAGGAAGCAACAATTACTATTCCTTAATATGTCTTAACATCAGTGGACTCAATTCCCCAATAAAAAGACATAGACAACAGACTGGATACATAAACAGGACTCAGCATTTTGCTGCATACAGGAAATACACCTCAGTGTCAAAGATAAACACTACCTCAGAGTAAAAGGCTAGAAAACAATTTCCTAAGCAAATGGCCCCAGGAAACAAGCTGGAGTAGCCATTCTAATATCTGGTAAAATCTACTTTCAACCAAAAGTCATCAAAAAAGATATGGAAGGACACTTCATACTCATCAAATAAAAAATCTACCAAGTCAGAAGATGTGGTATATCTACACAATGGAATACTACTCTGCAATTAAAAACAATGAATTCACAAAATTCCTAGGCAAATGGTCAGAACTTGAAAATATCATCCTTAGTGAGGTAACCCAATCACAAAAGAACACACATGGTATGCAGTCACTGATAAGGGGATATTGACCCAGAATCTCGGAATACCCTAGACACAATCCGCATATCAATAGATTTCTAAAAAGATGGAAGGAGAGACCCCTGGTCCTGGAAAGACTGGATGTAGGGGAACGCCAGGACAGAGTAACGAGAGAGGGTTGAATGGGGAAAAGAGAGAGGGAAGGGGGCTTATGGGACTTTCGGGGAGGGAGGAAACGGGAAAGGGGAAGTGATTTGGAATGTAAATTAAAAAAATAAAAAATAAAAAAAAATCTACCAAGAAGAACTCTTAATTCTGAACATCTATGCTCCAAATGCAAGGGTACCCATATTCGTAAAAGAAACTTTATTAAAGCTCAAAGCACACATTGCACTTCACACAATAATTGTGGGTGACTTCAACGCCCACTCTCATCAATGGACAGATCAGGGAAACACAAACTAAACAGAGACACAGTGAAACTAACAGAAGTTATGGATCGAATGGATTTAACAAATCTATAGAACATTTTATCCTAAATCAAAAGAATATACCTCTTCTCAGCACCTCCTGGTATCTTCTCCAAAACTGACCATATAATTGGTCACAAAACAGACCTCAACATATATAAGAAGATTGAAATAATCCCATGCCTCCTATCTGATCACTGTGGATTAAGACTGGTCTTCAATAGCAACAAAAACAACAGAAAGCCCACATACACATGGAAGCTGAACAATGGTCTACTCAATGATACCTTGGTCAAGGAAGAAATAAGGAAAGAAATCAAAGACTTTTTACAATGAAAATGAAAGCACAACATACCCAAACTTATGGGACACAATGAAAGCAGTGCTAAGAGGAAAACTCATAGAGAGAGCATACACTAGCAGCCTAACAACACACCTGAAAGTTCTAGAACAGAAAGAAGCTAATACACCTAAGAGGACTAGATGGCAGGAAATCATCAAACTCAGGGCTGAAACAAAAAGAACTATACAAAGAATTAATAAAACCAGGAGCTGGATCTTTGAGAAAATCAACAAGATAGATAAACCCTAAGCCAGACTAACCAGAGGGCACAGAGACAGTATCCAAATTAACAAAATTAGAAATGAAAAGGGAGATACAACAACAGAAACTGAGGAAATCCAAAAAAAAATCATCAGATCCTACTACAGAAGCCTATACTCAACACAACTGGAAAATCTGGATGAAATGGACAATTTTCTAGACAGATACTAAATACCAAGGTTAAATCAGGATCAGATAGACCATCTAAATAGTCCCATTACCCCTAAAGAAATAGAAGCAGTCATTGAAAGTCTCCCAACCAAAAAAAAAAAAAAAATCACAGGTCCAGATGGTTTTAGTGCAGAATTCTATCAAACCTTCAAAGAAGACCTAACACCAATACTTTTCAAACTATTTCACAAAATGGAAACAGAAGGAACACTACCCAACTTGTTCTATGAAGCCACAATTACGCTGATACCAAAACCACACAAAGATCCAACAAAGAAAGAGAACTTCAGACCAATTTCCCTTATGAATATTGATGCAAACATACTCAATAAAATTCTTGCCAACCAAATCCAAGAACACATCAAAATGATCATTCACCACAATCAAGTAGGCTTCATCCCTGAGATGCAGGGATGGTTCGATATGCAGAAATCCATCAATGTAATCCACTACATAAACAAACTCAAAGAAAAAAAAACACATGTTCATTTCATTAGAAGCTTAAAAAGCATTTGACAAAATTCAGCATCCTTTCATGTTAAAAGTCTTGGAAAGATCAGGAATTTGAGGCCCATATCTAAACACAATAAAAGCAATATAGGGCAAACCAGTAGCCAACATCAAACTAAATGGAGAGAAACTTATCAGACATCAAAGGGAGGAGAGTCCCTTGATCCTGAGAAGGCTAGATGCCCCAGTATAGGGGAATGCCAGGACAGGGAAGTGGGAGTGGGTGGATTGGTCAGCAGGGGATGGGGGTACAGGATTTGGGGGGGGACCAGGAAAGGGGACAACATATGAAATGTAAATAAAGAATATATCTAATAAAAAAAAGAAAGAAAACCAAAAAAAACCTAAAATCTGAAT
Source organism: Tokudaia tokunoshimensis (assembly GCA_036184795.1). Taxonomy (NCBI): domain Eukaryota; kingdom Metazoa; phylum Chordata; class Mammalia; order Rodentia; family Muridae; genus Tokudaia; species Tokudaia tokunoshimensis. The sequence continues at coordinate 15,803,865 of BTHU01000007.1, forward strand.
ACTTGTATTTAATTGGTTTAATGGGTTGGCAGACAAAGAAATACAAGACAGGCTTCATTAGAAAATTCGTTAAGATTAGCTTTCCAGAGGCGAAAGAAAATCCCAAACAAAAGAGTACTGAAATCCCATTTCCCCATTATCTCATTACCATTTGGAAGGATTTGTAATCTCATCCAAGAGCATTTTAACCTATTTATTAACTCAAATGTGATTGTCTCAATGTTGACAAACCACTACTATTTCAAGGGAGACTTGGAAAAAGGAGAGAGGGCCTCAGCTCATGGCAGAAGGGAAATGTTCCAGGCATAGACAACATTAGGAGTGCTTTGGGTGTCTGTCTTGTTCGCTGAGTCCAGAAGGGGGCATCAGACACCCTGGAATTACAGGCTGTCATGACTGAGTGCCAGGAACCAAACTCAGATCCTCTACAAGAGCAGTAAACACTCTCAACTGCAGAACTGGTTCTCCAGCCCCTGATCTTGTTTCTTAATCTCTAATAATCTTGTTTCTTTTATCAAAGAAAAGGCAAAATAGTTCCACCCCTTAGGGCTATAAGGAAGCTGTAAGGTGGTAAATTCATACGGTGCATTCAGACATTACCTAGCACAAAGCTCTTTTGGTGTGATTTTTTTGTTTGTTTGTTTGGGGTTTTTTTTGTTTGTTTATTTGTTGGCTTGCGTCTTTATCTCCATAAAGACACCTTGGGTACTTGGAAGGGAACATAACAAGAACTGAGAATCTTAGGGAGGGTAAATCTGACAGGGCCCCCAGCCCCATCTTCCTATCAGGGACTCCTTTAGCTCCCAGATTCCCAAGCACAGTTGGGAAGCAAGGCGGGGTTGGGGGGGGGGTTGGTGCTCAACTAGTAAATTAATGCTAGCAATTAATATATAGTAACACTGATATAATAAAAATGTGGCTTAAAATTTCTTATCAAAAATCTACATTCATGCTCAAAGAGTACTTTTTTTTTACAATACCTATAAAAGCCTCATTTTTCTCTTCTGTAAGATGGAACAATAAGATCTAGCACATGTTTTAAGAATCCAATATGCTTCCTGTGACAGTTTGTATATGCCTGGCCCAGGGAGTGGCCCTATTAGGAGGTGTGGCCTTGTTGGAGTAGGTGTGTCACTGAGGCTTAAGACCCTCATCCTACTTGCCTGGAAGTCAGTCTTCCACTAGCAGCCTTCAGATGAAGATCTAGAACTCTTACTCAGCTCCTCCTGTACCATGTCTGACTGCATGCTGCCATGTTCCTGCCTTGATACTGGACTAAACGTCTGAACCTGTAAGCCAGCCCCAATTAAGTGTTGTTCTTTGGAAGACTTGCATTGGTCATGGTGTCTGTTCACAGCAGTAAAACCCTAACTAAGACACTTCCCAAAACCCTTTGTAAATGAATGCACCTACAAGTATTAGTTATTATAACAGCAGTGCAGACTGCTGCAGGATGACTTAGCACTTGTACTGACATACTGCTGGAGCTTGGTGAATTCTCCGTCTTGTCTAGCCCTCAAAACTTGGATCAGACAACTTTATGGGGCACAGCCAGATGCTGTATTAGGCGGAGGAAGCTCTCTAAGCACTGTCAGCCAAAGGCTACACGAATCCCACAACTAGTCACAAGCCGCGAACGGGGCCCTTAGCCGCCTGCTTCTCCCATCTTACTGTAAGTCTAGCTGTTTCGTCTCCGAAGCCTTTGGGGAAGAAGACAGCTTTGAACTGATTTACGTCTTCTTTATGCTCGTCGAAATCAGTAATGAACTCCTGGAGATACCGCCCGTAGCACTGCAGAAGAGCCAGCTTGTATTCCTAAAATGAATGAGGGCCTGATTACCGCTTCAAAATGCTGTCTTAGGACTGGACAACAGGGTCCTCCTCATCAAGTTACTGTGGGTTACTACTACTTCCAGAGACAAATACAGCCAGTGGCTCAATGTAACTTTTGAAAAACAAACGTTACCCTTTTGTACCTAGGGTCCACTTCTTTACCCTCCAAGCTCTCTGCACCGCCCTGTGGCTAGCACCATTGCCCGAACCGTATGAAAGGGAACAGACACTCTCTATGCAATGCAGGCCTGTTATTGTGTTGAGTTCTCAGAAGGCCTCTGGGATACGGGACCGTCAGAGCCACCGTGATGAGAAGATGCAGGTTTGCCCCGTGTACGGTAAAACTCTCACCATCTTACAGGCTCGGAATCTAAGTTGCCAAATCCAGCATCCCCTGCTCATGGCGGCCCACCTGCTCAATTCAAGAGTCAGGACTGCAACCCTGCTACGGAGTCAGGGGGGTCGTTTCCATCACCCACGTGAGATGGTTGATCTGGAAAGTGTCAGCGGGGGAAACAGGAGTAGTCCTTGGAAAGCTGAGTCCTTCGCAACTCCTCCACAGCTTCCTCCCCCTCCCCGCGTCCCCCAACCCCCACCCCACCCCATCCCACCCCCGCCCCGCAGCCCTGTCTCCAGGAAAAGTTACTGGCCTGGCTCTGAACCGCCCACCTGCCTAGCCCCTTGTGGGGTGTCCACCATCAAACAAGGCTCCGTTCTTATCATCAAGCATTGATGGTTTGTCTCCTCACTGGCTGGTTTTGAATCTTTCCCGTTCTAACTGGATTTGTATACTATACCCAAAATGGTCTCAAACCCGCAGCATCCCACGAGATTACCTGTGCTATAAATGAAATATAACTACAGTCTAGAAGTTGATGGCAAGACCAACTCAAGTTCACTTTCAGGATTATAAACACCTTCAGTGACCCATTTCCCATCACTGAAAAGTAGGTAAATCAACCCCTTATTCTTCCATCCAAACGTAAACACTGCCTAGGCCTATCTATCAGAAGCATGGGGATCCTCAGCCATTGTCAGCTTGCTCCCTCAGGGTCTAACAAGCTTCTCCTCCCTCACTCAGTGCTCCTAAGACTATCCATCTCTACAGTGTCGACCTCTCCGTCCCAGAGCTACCAAAAAAAAAAAAAAAGCTATATTGTCAGCTGCCACTCCACTCCACAGAAATAGAGCTTACAACTTGGAAATCACCTATTTCCTCCCCCCCAAACCCTGCATTTTCAATCATGTAAGAGGCATGGTGCATGCATGAGGAGCTAAGTCTGCCTTTAATCTAGGTAAAGGAAGCAGGATCCAATTAGTTCTATGGGTGAAAAGGTTCTGGAAAGAAAGGTGCCTTAGACTCAACCTTCCGGATGGCTGATGGCTGATTAGAACTTCTGGGACTGAGGAGAGGCTGGTGTTGCAGGCCCAGAGTCTAATTACAATTTCTCTTGGGCTACCTTTTAGCCCCTTTAAAGCATCCCTTGCCTGCCTCTGTGTTTGATCCTGGTGACTTGACTACCAGGTAAAATCACGTGGAATATGTTAACTTAGGAGACCCCCTTAGAACTACCACTAACCAAAAAGCTAAATATGTCATCAGATAGTTATCTGAGACTTGCAGACATTTCCCACTTTGCTGTGACCTATCTGCCTCATGTCTCTACCAATATATTTGAAAAGTGTCTTCATGTGCGATTAAAAAGTCATAAATGACTATAAAGGCTTCATGAAACTATTGACCATATCGGACAAGTAATTTGGGGGTAACCTGAACCTGTAGCCCTAGGCCACAGTCACTCACATTTGGCTTCAGAAAAAAAATAATTATCTCTTATCTTACCTGGGGTAAGTGTACAATTGCATTGACGGTGCTTTGAAATGGAAGCCTTTCTATACCTCATCCTCTATTTCAGTGGTTCTCAACCTTCCTAACACCATTGCAACACTTTATAATACAGTTCCTCATGCTGTGGTGACTCCAGACCACAAAATTATTTAATTTAAGTTAGTTGCTGTTTTGAATCATAACATAAATATCTGACATACAGGATAGCTGATATTCGGAACTCTTAAGGGGTCTCGACCCAAAGGTTGAGAACCCATGCTCTGTTTGGTTACCTTTGCCTCCTAGTACATAGGTTAAAGTCTAAGAAGTAGACACACAGGAAGAAAATCAAGCTCAGAAACTGAAAATTGAGAAGGCACTCCCTCACTCACACAACCCGTGCCTGACCTAAAATCCCTGTCGATAAAATAACTCCTTGTCCAACACTGAGTAGAGCTTGTTATGTTTGGACTTACGCCAGAGATACGGGGTTAAACTCACAAGCTCATAGACCGAAAACCCACGCAAGGCACGGTCCTATCAAGCCGAGCCTGGTCCATGACATTCAAAACAGAGACCCTGACACAGAGCTCACATGCTTGGTCTCTGGTGCAACACTGAGCAGGAAACGGGGCTTATAAGCCACAGCGGCTAGACTCACAGTACAGCAAAAAAATACTTAGAAAACTAAAATAGGACCCTGAACAGTCAGGCCACTGGCCTGAGGGCCAACCAGGCAAGGCCGCAGGCCTAAGGAAAAACAACAGGAAGTGGTGTCTGGGCTCCTTTGTATAAGGTAGGAACATGGTGACTCAGCACTACCCGCTGTGGGCCTACCACACCCTCCGCTGAGCTGAGCAGCCTTCCCATCCCAGGCCGCCTCTGGTCCCTGAAGGAACCTGGAGACTTTCAAATACAAAATAAAAGGGCAGACTTTGTAGTTGTTACAGCTGTTACTGTACCTCACTACAATTTTACTTATTTGCATATTGTTTTCCGATATTAAAAAATAAAAAAATTAAACCCTCTAGACTAGGAAGGGTATCAACCTAAATACTAAGTAGCCAAAGGAGTTCGGTTCTAGCGGGCTCTCTGCCTGTTTTGGAACCACTTACTTTTATTTGACAGAGGCTGTCTCCAACCTTCAGAAGCTTCTTGTTGTAATAGTCGGTCGGCAGCCTGGGGGCGTATTTGGTCCAGATATTAAACAGAGTGGTGGCACTGTAAGAGTCATGAAGTAAAAAGACATCTTCAGAAGGACCAGGCAGCCTCAATTAAATAGTGGGCAACCCCTTAACGCTTGTTTGTGCTGAGTCTTTCTCATATTCCTTATGGTTAACGTCTAAGTATTAACACATCTTATTATAGCTAGCATGTACCCAGTGTCTACAGGGGCCCTTTTTATATGCGGTTTTTAAAAACTCCTTTTCAGAGCAGCTTTTAACTCCACGGGCGAACAAAATCCAGAGATGTTCCTCCACCCCCATCCCCAGGCATGAGCGAGTTGTGTGTCCTCTATCGGTATCCACCCTTGTGGGGATTCTTTGTCTCAAGGAAGCTCTTACAGATGGACTCGGAAGGAAGTCCAAGGACCATTTTACTAAAGGAAGGAACTTAGTGCAGGCTAACTAAAGAGCCCGGAAGCCAGAAGATGGGGCAAAAGTCATGCCTTTTAAGTTAGGCGTGGAACAGAAATAGATTATTAATAAAGGAGAAGGCACTCGGGAGACAGGAAGTGAGCCAATAAGCCGGGTAGAGAGCCATACGGTATATGCGCTGTTATATATGATCTGTTATAGCTCCCTCCTCTGTCTGTCTCTCTCTGTCTCTCTCTGTCTCTCTCTCTCTCTCTCTCTCTCTCTCTCTCTCTCTCTCTCTCTCTCTCTCTCTCTCTCCATGCTCGCTCTGTTCCTCGGGTTGTGTCAGGACTTCCAGTGTTCCTCTGCAGCCTGGCTTCTTTCTTATGTTAACTTCTTTTTTTTTTTTAATTATGTATGAGTGTTTTTGCCGTGCATGCATGTGTATGCAGTACCCTGGGAGACCAGAAGAGGGCCTCACAACCACCTGTAGCGAACCCAAGGCCTCTACAAGAGCAGGAAGTTCTCTTAACCACTAAGCCATCTCTCCAGCCCTCTCCCTTGATATAGCTTTTGTTTCGGTTCCTACTTTTTTACTGTATCTTGTTAGAGCTGATGAGGCCATCCTAGCACATGAAGTATTGACAAAGTCCAGGGTTTCTGGCAGGGTTCACTCTTGGTGGCGTACTTTTGATGACTTTTGACAAATGTATAATGACACATATCAGCACTGTTTCAAGATACAATGTTTCACTGTCCCGAAATTCCTATGGGCTCCACCTACACATTTCTCTCTTGCTCCCTAGTCTCTGATCTTTTTACTGTCGCCATTACTTTCCTCTTACAGAACTCCACATAGTATATAATCTTTTCAGACTGCCTTCTTTCCTTTGGGAATACATACTTACATTCCTCTATGTCTTTTCCTGGTTCACCAGTTCGTTTCTTATTCTGATTAATATTACATGATGGGATAAGATTGTCACTTATTTTTTTCCACTAACCTTATAAAGAACATGGTGGCTGCTTACACGTTTTAACAATTATAGATAAAGCTGCTATCAGTATCTGGGGCTGGGGAAGCAGCCCAGTTAATAAAGGGCTTACGGCATAACATGAGGACCTGAGTTGGAGTCCCAGAACGCGTGTAAACAACCAGGTTCTGTGGCACTTGCTAATAATCTCAGGAAGCAGGGAAGCAGAGGCAGGAGGCATCTCTCTGGTTCACTGGCCAGTAGCCTGTCCTAATTCATAAGTCCCAGATTCCAGTGAGAGACCCTGTCTAGAAAACAAAAGACAGCTCTTGATGAAGGACATTCCAGGTTGAATTCTGGCCACTAAACACACACACAGAGAGAGAGAGAGAGAGAGAGAGAGAGAGAGAGAGAGAGAGAGAGAGAGAGAGAGAGAGAGAGAGAGAGAGAAGGAAAGAGGAGAGGGGGGAAGAGGAGAAGAGAGAGAACAAGAACGATGTTTTTTCCATCCACATGCAGGAGTTTTGTTTGTTTGTTTGTTTTGGATATAATCTTCCTTTGGGTAAGTGCCAAGAGCCACAGTTACTAGATGGAATCATTAAGGGTGTACTTCGCTTTGTGAGAAAAGATCACCTTGTCTTCCGCAAGGCTACACCGGCCATTTTGCAGCGCCTCCAGGAGCTTCTGTTCTCCTTCATGGTCGTCCAGAGCTGTCAGAGCCCTGGATTTTAGCCTCGCCACCGTGTGTAGGCAAGCTCACAGTTGTCTGAATCTGAAGTTCCCCGACGTTGTTGCTCGTGGAGCATCTTCTTATGTTTATCTCTGTAGACCTCTTTGGTGAGATGTCTGTTGGCTCTTGGGCCAGTTTTTAAAATAGGTTGGTTTGAGTTTTTGGGTTTTTTTTTTTAAGTCTACTGCATATCGTAGACAGCAGGGGGTTTTTTGTTTGTTTGTTTTTGTTTTTTATCATATATGGATTTGCAAGTATTTAGTTTATAGCCTAGCCAGGCAATGATAGTTCATGCCTTTAATCCCAGCACTCAGGAGGCAGAGGCAGGCAGATCTCTGAGTTTGAGGCCAGCCTGATCTACAGAATGAGTTTCAAGGCAGCCAGGGCTACAGAGAAAACCTGTCTCAAAAAACAACGAAGCTTACAGCCTGTTCTGCCTATTTTTTCGTATTCTTTACACAGAGCAAAAATCTTCAATTTTGATTAAATTAAACTTGTTCATGTAATTGGAATTATGTATAAAAAAGTAATTGCCAAACCCAAGGTCACCCAGATTTTTCTCTTAGGAATCTTGCCGTTTTGAGCGTTACATTTAAGACAGGTGATCCTTCGAGTTGGTTTCCATGATGGAGGCAGTCTATACCTAATTCCATGTTCTTGCATGTACTTGTTGATCATTTCCAGCATCAATCTGTCTCAGTTCTATTCCTTTATCAAACTACACACTGTGTGTCTGGCCTGTGTATTCTTCCCAATTGATTTGCTTAAAATCATTTCACCAATATTACACTGTTTGTAAATCCTGAGAGTGTGCTGTATCGACCTGTCAGCTTTGATTCTTTGGTTTTTGTTTGTTTGTAACTCATTACAAACAAGGTAGAAAATAAACAGAGACAGGATTATGGCCCTCCCTTCTCTCAGGGATCGTTGGCCACTGGTCCATGAGGACAAAGGGAGCAGAGTCGACAAACAGGGTTTCAGATGACCTGTGAGTATAAACAGAAATGACGACACTTGCGAATCCGCTTCTGGGAGAAAGATCAACTTTATTTGGGGTGAATCAAGAGTTAAATAGTTTGGAGGAAGACCGTAGGAATATCCATGGTGGGCAAAGGTCATTGGCTGAAGGCTAAGGCACCGAGATACCTCATTAGCATGGGGAAGCATTCCAGGAATCTCAGGTGCTTGCTGAATGGGTTTGATATCAGGAGAAAGGAAGCTGGACCTGTAACCTCCCCAAGGCTACATGACATTCTTCAGGTAGAGGATATGGAGGTTTCGAGCTCCCCAGATCAGGTCAGAGAAAAAAACCAGCCGGTAAAGGGAGTCCACCATTTTGCACCGAGCTCTGGGCTTTCCGGCAACATCAGACTTTGACCTTAGTTAGCAGGGGTTCCCAACACAGGGTCTCACTATGAAGTCCTCGACACCCTCAGACATAATATCCTCCTGGCACACACTCCAGTGTGTCAAAATTAAAGGCATGTGCCACCACTTCAATAGTATTCACTTCTTGTCTTAAGAGGTATGAATACCTAATTCAGGGAGAGTGTTTAGTTTCTTTTCCTGTTGCTGAGATAAAATACTCTGACATTTAAGACAACTTAAGGGGGAAACGGTTTCTTCTGTCTTACAAGTGATGGTCCAGTCCATCACGGCAGGGGAGTCAAAGCAGCAAGAGCAAGAAACGGTCTGGTCGTGATGTATCCACAATCAAGACCTTGTGTTTGGGGGTGGAGAGATGGCTCAGTGGTTAAGAGCACAGACTGCTCTTCCAGAGGTCCTGAGTTCAATTCCCAGCAACCACATGGTGGCTCACACCATCTGTAATGGGATCTGATGGCTTCTTCTGGTCTGAAGAGAGCAACGATGTATTCATATACATAAAGTAAATAAATAAATATTAAAAAAAAAAGACCTTGTGTTTACCTGGCCTTCTCCAGTCTGTGCAGTCCAGGATGCTAACTCAGGGGGTGGAACTATCACAGAGTCTGGGTCTTCCCACCTTGCATCAAGATGGTGTCCCATAGACATGCCAAGAAGGTAACCTAACTAGGAGAAGCCCTCACAGGTCTTACGAGGGCCTGTCTCCTAGGCAATTTGAGATTCTGTCAAGTTGGCAACTAACACTAACTTCACAGTGGTCAAGGAAAGTATAAAACAGTTGTTCTCAGCCTTCCTAACGCTTCCACCCTTTAATATCCTCATGTTGTGGTGACCCCCAATCATAACATTATTTTCGTTATTACTTCATAACTGTAATTTTGCTACTGTTATGAGTTGTAATGTAAATATCTGTGTTTTCTGATGGTCTTGGGGATCCCAACAGGGTTGTGACCCACAGGTTAAGAACCATCGGTGAAAAGGAAGCAAAGAAGGAGGGAGGAAAAATGAAGGGGAGGGAAGGATGAGAAGAGGGGAGGATGGTGACTGGAGTAGCAGTAGGTAGGTCGGGGAAATTCTTGCTTTTATTTTATTCTTTTCCAGGGAGAGCTCAAATATCCAGTCAACCTGTTTAGCATTGAGCTTCCTTCTACCATACAAAATGAAAACAAGCCATGGGTATTATAAAAGTGGTTTTTAATAAAAATGAGGGAGGTAATAAATCATTGGCTAATTTATTCATTCATTGAGTTAGCATTGATTTCTTGTCTTTTTTTCCAGAATGCTATGAGTGCCTCTGGGATTAAAAAAAAGAAAGAAAAAAAAAAATCCAAACTCCTCTTAAAGTTGCCCAGTGCTGCCTTCTAGTTACAGGCCAGAACAGAATGAATCTTTCCAGATCCAAGCACACTTTGGAGCCTTAACCCCCAGGGCAGCTGCACTGGAAACTGCACCTCTGAGGAAGCAATTAAGGTTAAATGAGGTCATGTAGTAGGATCTTGGTCTGAGGGGATTAATCTCCGTCCCTGAAGAGACTCCCAGAGTTGCACTCACACCTGCTCTCTTTCTTCCAGGCTTCCTCAGAGGAAGGTCGCTGAGAGGGCAAAGCAGTTTCCCAAACTAGGAAAAGAGCCCTGACAAGATCCAGACTGACCTGGAACTCGAAGTCTTCAGAACTATGCAAAAAAAAAAGTTCTCTTTAAGCCACTCAGTCTGTTAAGGGGTATGAACTGAAAAATACAGACAACACTGAAAATTTAAGAAGTGGAGATTCCTAAGAATTGGTGGTTGTGTGTGCCTTTAATCCTAGCACTTGCGAGACAGAGGCAGGGGGATCTCTGAGTTCAAGGCCAGTCTGGTCTGCAGATTGGGTTCTAGGACAACCAGAGATACACAGAGAAACCCTGTCTCAAAAAACCAACCAAACAAAAACCCTGCAGATTGGTATCAATTTCTCACATGAACACGATAGAAGTCATGAAACAGTATCTGCAGATACGGATCAATTGATTCCTTAAGGCAATTAAGTGATATTGATTGGGTCCCCAATTGAATAAAGGAGACGTAGCATCCCTACCTTTATGAACTGAAAAATAATGTTTGGGGCGGAACAATACCTACATGTGCCCACAGTAAAGACAATGACGAATAAACTGTGTGGTAAATACAAGCCACAGGGGGCTAAGGAAAGAAAGACAGTTTCTTTGTTCATTTTGTATTCCACTTGCTGTTCTGTGAAATTCCACAGTATTTAGATGCAATAAATTCAAGAACTCTACCCAGTCAGGCCCGAATCCTTCAATTCTGCACCTAAAACAGTTAGTTAATTCACCTGAGGCTTACCGATGAGGTGTGGTTGGGTTTGTTATTCATAGAAGCGAAATACCAGCTTAATTAAGTCAATCGGGGTTATGTAATAAGAAAAGAGCTTTATTTTTCTTTTTACAGACTCTGAAGCTCGGGAATGTTGCTCATTAGGAATGGCTTACATAATGCAGGGGCAAAAAAAAAAAATATCCTCTGTAGCCCAGGGTGGCCTGAAACACTGTTGTAGTCCAGGCTGACCTCAGACTCACACCATTCCCCCTGCCAGGGGTTGGAAACACAGGCGTGGGCCACCATGGCCAGATTTAAGAATAAAGAGCTAACATGTTTTATTCTGCTGGTTGGCTATAACAGCTGGGAGATGTCCTGAATGTCCTCAAGAAAATTCTCACACTCTAATCAGAATATCTAGCGCTTATGACAAAAGCGTATTTTAAAATATACCACACTTTTATATAATGGCATTGTTCATATAATCAAGATCATATATATATATTTTTTGGTACTGTAAATTTTAATGCTTGTGGAAAGTCCTATAGTTAGAAAAAAAAAAGCTTTGATTTTTTTTAAGAAAAACCATCTGTCAAGCATGTTTTAAAAGCAGCTCCTACTTCCTGGGCTGCCAACCGGCTCCCCCATTACCACTCTTGCCCCATTGGGACACGATCACCCAAGCAATATTTTCAAATAAAAAAAATCACATAAGGGCAATCCCTTCCCAGGAAGGTGTTGCTGCTGCAAACGGCCTCTCCAGTCCTCTGAACCCCTCTGCTTCCTCTAAAGGCAGGGCCCACTATTGTACTCATGCTTGCAGAGCTGAAGCAGAATAGACTTCTCTCTCTTCATTCCAAATGCTTCGTTCTTTCCAGCCAGGATCTCCCTCTGGGCTTGCTCTCCTGTATCTCTCTCTTTTCCTGGTTGACTCCTTCACATTCTTCTTGTCTCAGCTTAACATCTGTCATGGTTTAAATATGCTTGGCTCAGGGAATGGCACTATTAGGAGGTGCGGCCTCCTTGGAGTAGGCATGCCACTGTGGGCGTGGGCTTTAAGACTCTCGTCCTAGCTGCCTGGAAGTCAGTCTTCCACCAGCAGTCTTCAGATGAAGATGTAGAACCCTCAGCTCCTCCTGCACCATGCCTGCCTGGATGCTGCTATGCTCCTGCCTTGATGATAATGGACTGAACCTCTGAACCTGTAAGCCAGCCCCAGTTAAATGTTGTCCTTGTGGGTTGCTTTGGTCATGGTGTCTGCTCACAGCGGTAAAACCCTAAGACAACATCACCTCCCTTGCCTCTTCTTTGAAAGCAAGCTGCCATTGAGCTCCCCCTGGGCCTCTGCTGGAGTGCCACTTACTTTGACACACATGCAGGCAAAATGCCCTTCCACGTGATATAGAAATAGATCTGTTTTGGATGCTGGAGAGAATACAGGATAATAGAGTTCTCGGATTCCTGCAGTATTAAATGTGTGTGCAGTGTTTACTATGTTCCAATCCCCAGGCTAGCACCTAGAGATGGAGCAATGTGGAAGGAAAAACGAAACAAAACAAAACATCCCAGAAAGCTTATGTTTTAATAAAGAAGACAAGCAATAGATAAGAAAATGAAAAGTTAAGTAAAATACTATATGATAGATAAACCTGATTTAGGAAGAAGAAAAAAAAACCTGTCTTGGATAGTGATGACTGAGCAGAGACTTGAAGGAAGAGAGAGAGAGAGAGAGAACTAGAAATCTGGAAGAAAAAACTCCCAGACAAAGGAAAACACAAATATTATTGCCTCTAGGGCAAGAAAACAGAGTGTTTCTCTGGCAAGTCCCAAGAAAAGTGTTGAACTCAGACAAGGGAGAGGCAGGGCTAGCTCCTCAGACCCTGGAGGACAATGCTGGTCTTAATTGCTTGCAGGAAGCCGTGGCAATCAGTAGCCTTTAGCTAAGAGCCGCTGATGTGCTTGCAACGAACACCCTGACTGCTTCATGGAGGATATTTGAGACAGAGGGAAGGCCGAAGAAAAGCGAACCTCTGGACTGGGATGCTGAGAACAGGGATTCTAGAGATTGTACACACGGAAACCACTCAGAGTACGTGTGGGAGCAAGGCTGGGTTTGCAGTGTGCTCTCCTCGGGCTTTCTTTACACAGTGGTGGGGGGGGGGGTCTTACTCAGCTGGCCTTGAAAGCAGGATATCCTCCATTTCAGCCTCCCAGATGCTGGTGTAATAGGCGTGCAACACCGTGCTCGGTTAAAGCCGTTATTTTAGTTTACTATCTTATCTTATTTGTCCTCACTCCTTGGTCAGCTCTTGCTCCTCCTCCGTCAGCAGGATATGCCGCAGTGGATTCTTCCTTCCCGGTGCATCACTTTCTCTCCCTGCTCTGGGAGCACCAGCTACTTCCTGGTTCTCCTCCGACCTCGCTGGCCTCTTAGTCTCTGCAGGTTACTATTGGGTGGGACATCCCTGGACTCTGTCCTTTACCGTCCTCTGCACCTACACCCGCTCCCTTGCCTCAGTCTGTTGCTCACCATAATAAACGTCATTAATGGGTTGACGAATCCTAAGTGTGCTTCTCTTCTGACCTCCAGCCCTGCCTGGATGCTGAGTTACAAGCACAGTATCTCTGAAATCAAACTCTCCGTTTTATTTCCTCCCATCTAAACCTGTTCTTCCCACTGTCACAATGCTACCCAGCTTCTTCACAATTGCCATTGTCCCAGAATAGCCTACTCTATAAAGAAACCCTTATACATTGTCCCCACTCCCCCTCGACAATTTCCCTCTTCTTTCCTCCTCCTCCTCCTCTTCTTTTCTTTCTTTCTTTCTTCTTCTTCTTCTTCTTTTCTTTCTTTCTTTCCTTCTTTCTTTCTTCTTCTTCTTCTTCTTCTTCTTCTTCTTCTTCTTCTTCTTCTTCTTCTTGTTCTTCTTCTCAGGGGTTCTCTGTGTAGACCTGGCTGTCCTGGAACTCATTGTATAGATCAGGCAGGCCTCGAACTCATAGCGATCTTCCTGCCTCTGCCTCCCAAGTACTGGGATTAAAGACATATGGCACCACCACCTGACTTCGTCCTCAACTTTCTAAAACAAGAAAAAATAAGACACTTTTTTTCTGGTTTTCTCTACCTATGCTCCCTGCCACCCTGTTTTCCAATACTCATCAGATAGCCCTTGGTCCTATCAGGGAAGAATAAGTACTCTCGGTGTAAGATGCATCTGCTGCGCCTCTCCCCTACTTTCAGTGGATGCAGTGTGAGCCCCCCTAACAGATGTATGAAAAGACAATTAGCCCTGAACATCATATACACTATATTTTCTTCTCTCTCTCTCTCTCTCTCTCTCTCTCTCTCTCTCTCTCACACACACACACACACACACACACACAGTCATATGCTCTAGTTTGCTTTCTGTTGCTGTGATAATCACCATAACCAAAAGTAGTAATTTGGGCAGGGAAAGGTTTATTGCATCGTGTAGGCTACAGTCCATGACCAAGGGGAAACAAGAAACAGGGCAGGATCTCAAAGCAGGAAACTGGAGGCAGGAATTGAAGCAGAAGTCATGGAGGAACGCTGCTTACTGGCCTGTTTCCCCCGACTTGCTCCGCTATTTTCCTTGTACAACCCAGGGTCACCTGCTCAAAAACAGCACTCACTGCTCGGGGTAGACTGAACCCTCTGATACCAATCAGCAGTCAATAAAATGTCCTATAGTCATGCCCCAAGGTCAATCTGATGGAGGCAATTCCTCAAGAAGAGATTCCTTCTTCCCAGGAGAGTCAAGTTGACAACCAAGATTAGCCATCACACAACAAAGGCTCCCTTATGAACTAGGCACAATAAGAGATGAGCTATCCTGGGGTAGAAAATGTATAACAAACGGTATAAAAGTTACATGAATATGCTGACTCTCAAAACATCTAACCATACTGTGGATCTTGGCCACCCAAACATGCATTTTTCTCCTTTCCTTATTGAAACATTTTTTTCCATTTAAAGAAAGAAGTTATGCCTTCTCCTTGGTACATCTGCATCCCTTGCATCATAACGCCTGGGCTTCATAATCATTATTAAGTAAAATGCAGGTCAGGTTAACACGAATCCTGAGTTACTATGACAATCAATCTGATAACCAAGATGGCTAACATGGACCAATGAAGACCACAGTGTGGGTGTGCGGGACAAAGGGGTGAATTCAAAACCTGGGTGGGTCAGAACAGGGCAGAATAAGATTTTATCAGACTGCTCAGAAGGGACTATAAACAATGTCGATTGTTTGTTTCTGGAATTTCCCACTTAAGATTTTCATAGCCTTGGACCACAGGTAAGTGAAACTGGGGGTGAGTGAAATAGAAAAGGGCATGGTGGAAATGCTGTGTCCCATGTTTGTTTAGTACAAGACTATACTCACAGAAATGATTTGGGGGAGAGGGGTTTAGTGTTAAATTGATGCCTTCCTAGTTTTGAGAAAAGTATCTTTCAAAGATAAGTCTACTAGGTGCTCAACAAATCATTAAGATGTTTGAATGAATTATAAATGTAAGTTAAATCTGTGTATTCATATTAAATGCATGATCAAAGCATGTAAGTTTAAAATACTCACCAGAAAAAAAAAGTTATTTGCCTGTCTGGTATTCTTTGGGGCTTGCCTATGTCTTGTAACTACTCATTTTGGAAAGCATTAGATCAGAAAAGATGGCAACGTGAGCAAAACCAAATCTTAGAAACTGGTAGTTTTCAGTTCACAGAAATAAGTTGGAGAAACAAACAAACAAAAAACCAATCAGACGCTCAGAAAGAGCCACCAAGACAGGAGGAAAAAGAATTTTCTGTAATTCCAATGGAATATAAAGAGAATAAAATGTACACATTCACAATACAACAGACTTGGTTGATACCTAACTTCAAGGACCTGGGCAACTTCCTCAGAGTTGGTCTTAAGTCTACTTTTGTCCTGTTTTGTGACCCATGAGTGAGCCAAGAGTGGCCAGAAGAAGACGCTGAGACCAAACCCAGAGTTAGGAAACACTTCTGTACAGATTTTTATTTTGACCCGAGAAAGAAGACCTGAACGTGTAGGAGGAGCTAAGAGCTGTAATAGCTGGGAAACTCCACAGCTCACCTTGTGTCCGGGGCCCCACCCCTGTCGTGGTCCTCCAATGGCATCTCCAGGCACCCTCCCCTGCGCCCTGCCTCAGCTTACCACCTCCGATGGCATTCCTGCTTCTGTTCGTCTGAGGTAGCTAGAGCCTTATTCTTCTTCATAAAGCCCAACAGCTCCCGGATCTCCTTCTCGCAAGAGGCCAGGAGCGGGTTTTTACTGTCCAGGGGCCCGTAGAAAGCGGCAGAGGGCAGCGAGTCCTCGGAGTAGGTCCAGTGCGGCGGGTTGGTCGAGCTCGACTTGGAGTCGCTGGGCGACTTGAGAACCGCGGTGGAGGTCGGCGGCGGCGCTGGGGGCAGTTGCACCGGCGACACCGATGTCTCAGAGTCTGGGGACACCTCAGAAGAGCTGGAGGAGCCGCCGGAGGATGCCATGTCTATCAGAGTTCAGCAGGCTAGGGGCTGGTGTACAAGCGGTTGCCAGGCAACGATCTCGTGGCAACCAAGCCACATGCAAGCTTTCCGGAAGCACAGCGGCCCCTAGAGGGCGAGGAAAGTACCAACAGCCTAGAAAGGCAGGATCCTCTGAATGGCTATTTGTGTAGCCCACGCTGGCCTCAAACTCACTACCCTCCAGCCTCAGTGTCTTGAGTGCTGGTATTACAGACATTCATAACCAAGGCCGCTTGAGAGAGGGTTTTAAAACAAAGAACGAGTTAAAAAAATTACCATCAAAATTCATACTATGTTCTCCCCATTTGGACCACCTACTAATATCCATGGTTACAATAATTAAGATGTATTCCAAGCCTTTTGAAACATTACTTTTCTCATTATTCATCATGACTTCATACCTCAGCTTCTATCCTATCTCCTCGGTTTCACAGCTTAGGAGAGCATAGCTTGACTTTGGCCAAACTCAGAGGATAATGGAGAATCAGGCGACCAGTCCTAATTATGTGCTGCAAAGCCAGTGATCATAAAGGATCTGCTGTCCTGATGATGCCCCCAAAAGAAAGCACTGAAGCTGAATTCCCAAACTGGAATTAGGGAACTCTCTGACAATCTGATTAAGACTAGCACCTTGCATAGATAGCTTCCTTCTCTTCCCTTTGCAGTTTGAGTGTGTGACTGTGGGTTTAATATTTGTACCTATAATAATCATGAGTTACTGCTACTTCAGCCTTATCCTAAATGTCACTGTGTTCTAAATCAATGAGCCTTTTGCTCAACTTTAACTCCTCGACATTAATATATGCTAATGGTTTGAAGTGTTAACTCTCCAAATACTTCTTGTTTTTTTAAACAGGGAGATGGGAGATTCTTTTTTTTTTTTCTCTGATGGACAAACTGTAGGCCTCAGGGGAAATGTTTAACACTAAGAAATGTTCTTTTCTTGCATCTCATGGGCCACATTGAGTTAAATTCATTAATTTGGGATTTGAATTTCAACTAGCAGATCTACTTTTCCTTACAAATTACGCAAGCCCAAAAATTGTTGAAGAACGAGAGATAGGGGGTGGCTTCAAAAACTAGGTCTTAAACACCGAAAACTACTACCAATTGTTTCACATGCAAAATATAGACAGTGACCTTGGTACCCACTGAATACCAAGAAGCTCAGGGGCTACAGCCTCCTTTCTTCCAGCTCCAAACTCATTTCTTCCAGGCCCTCTGAATCTGTACTGAATTGTAAGGCCAGTATCCTCTGTCCTATGCACTGTACCTTAGTATTCTTGGAAGAAAGATCACAGGGAAATCGTTTATTGGAGCAGGTAACTGTGGATAAAAGAATCTTCTAGGCAGGCCACCAGTGACACACAAGAACATCGAACACCGACCTCTCTGTCAGAGCCCAGTTCTCCAGCCAAGAGGCAGAGCCTATTCTTGATGCACGATATTTTGTACTGGAGATGAGCAATATAAACGTTAACATTTTTAAAGAGTGCAGGTTGGGGTGGCGGGGGGGAGGGAAGGTGTCCATTGATCTTTTGCCAAAAAATAAAAAATATTAATAGACACCTTTTAAAAACAGGCTTGGTAAATTCTCCCAGATCTCACCTTCCCTTGTTTGCACATAGCAGCCCTGTCCACTTCAGATCAAAAGCCAGCACAAATTGCCACTGAGAACGATCTATTGTAGCGACGAATAGAATCAGCAGGAGGCAAGATCCAATTAAATTAAAGTGGTCAGAGGAGAGGAGAGAGGGGAGAACAAAGTGGGCCTGCACCTTCTCAGCTTTTTGCGAATGACCTTTCTTGTAGTGTACAGATTTCAAAGTCGCTGGTAGAAAAAGAAATGTGATGAAACTCAAGTGCTTGAATTATAAAACCGTCTATCTGAGTCATCGCCCCCCCCCACCCCCACCCGCCCTGCACTCACTTCTGCTAACAATGCCTCACTCACTCGAAGTGTGTTCTGGAAGCCTGTCTGAATATTTAAATGGGTGTTAGATTCTGAATCATCATCGTGGAAGATGGAAGTTTCCATTATTCGTTCTTTTAGATTACATTTAAAGGTTTTTTTTTATTTTCTTTAAAAGAACACGTTCAGAGATCTTTTCTTCTTGTAATAAAATGCAGACTTCAGAACACCCTTCCTTTTCCTGTGTCACTTTTCCTTATTCTCTCTGTAATGAAAGACTGGTCTGAGGCAACCACTGGCCAGGCCCAGTTATGTAAATAGCATCCTCGTAAATAATGCAAATTGCTGTTTCTTATAATTAATGCCTTTGCCAGCCGCAGAGATTCTTTCTGCTCATTCCGAATTCTATTATGTCTTAAGCTATGGTTAGAGAAGTAATAAATAAGATTAGTGGCTTGGTTTTGTTGCTGTTTTCTGTTAGATATTTAGCTGTTAATCACATAGACTGTCCTGAATAGAAACGTCTGATCCTTTAAAAAAGAAAGTACAAAATCCTCCCTTTCCCACTTCACCAACTAACATGTAAAGTCAAGTCATAGCTTCTCATTTGTTCATCCATTCATTCTGTCAAATTCCCCCATCGTGTTGTAGCCATACAATCCACACAAGCACACGCGCTCTCCCTACAAAAATCAGGTGTGTATCCACAGCTGCCCACAGTGGAACGGCGCATTATGGAATGTGCTCTGATAAGGTCAAAGGATGTTCCAGAAGTCCTGAGATGAAGCCGGGGGATGGAGAGAGAATGGAGACAGTGGTTTAGCTATGGACTATAACTGCCTCTCCTTAGCTGGAAGACCCTGCGACATTCGCTTGCCCTTTAGTCTAATAGCCTAGAGTGGAGCCAAAAAAAAGCACAAGATGAGCTAGAAAGGGGAACATGCCCAGGCACAGTGAGCAGCTGAGGGTGTGTTCAGAAATCTCCACTTGGTTTTGTATTGAGTGGAGCCCTTCAGACAGAAAAGGGCTTTCTTCCCCAACCTACGGCAGTTTGACTTGGGATGGTTTTTTTTGTTGTTGTTGTTGTTGTTTTCCCAGTTTAAATTGATGGAAAAGAATACAGTGATGGTTTGAAATGGAATGGCCCCCATAGACTCATGTGTCTGAATGCTTGGTCCATAAGGAGCTGCACTATTTGGAGGTGTGGCCTTGCCGGAGTGACTTTGGCCTTGTCGGAGGAAGTGTGTCACGGTGGGTGGGTTTTGAGGTCTCTTATATGCTCAGGCTATGCCCAGTGTAGAACAGTCTCCTTCTACTGCCTGTGGAACAAGATGTGAAACAGTCAGGTCCTTCTCCAGCACCATGTCTGCCTGCATGCTGCCACGCTTCCCGCCGTGACAATCATGAACTAAGCCTTTGAAACTGTAAGCTAGCCCCAGTGTTTTCCTTTAGAAGAGCTGCCTTGGTCATGGTGTCTACTCACAGCAATAAAACCAGAACTAAGACCAATACCCGTATGACCATTTTGATTTTTCACTTCAAATACAATACTCAGTAATGTTGGAGTCATGTTTTTGTGTACTCTGTACAGATTATCCCCAGAGTCTGGCGTGTTCGTTGGTTTGTTTTTGTTGTTGTTGCTACTGGTTTTTATAGAATAAATTACTTAAAACATGTAAACTCCATAAAACAGTGCTATGTAAATATTTGCTAATTAGAATTATTTAGTCAGTGATCATGGAAAGTTCCAAAGCAGAAAAGGACAAGGCCCAATTGTATTTTACACTTTAGACAGAATATTTTTGTTTCGTGATGGTTTTGTGTTTAGTTTATTGTCGTTGTTTTGTTGTATTGTGCTGTGGGTTTGTTTTTGTCTTGTTTTGTTTTGTTTTTGAGTCCAGAGTTTCTCTGTGTAGCCCTGGCTGTCCTGAAACTCACTGTGTAGACCAGGCTGGCCTTGAACTCAGAGATTGGCCTGCCTCTGTCTCCTGAGTGCTGGGATTAAAGGCACATGCCACCACTCCCCGGCTATTAGTAAAGATATATTTATGGCAGAACAAAAGACAAGACAGACTGGAGTGAAAATTGCATCTTAAGCAACACAGAAAGAACACCATAATAATTATATCCAGTCAATGGAGAGAGAAGAGGCCAAACTGGAAATATGGGAAGATACTGAAGCAGAGTCAGGGGACCACGAACCTAACCATCAAAGCAAAGTGAAAGTCAGAGAGTAAGACATGATTATGTATGTCGTACTGCATGTAGTTATAAAAGTTGTAAAAATATTAGCACTGAATTTATGGTCTTTAGAAGGAGCTTATCCTAAACCCCACAAAAATAAAACATAAATACTGCTTGAGTACGTATACTATAAACCTTTGGTACCCAAATGAAAGAGAAAAACTAAGCTGCCCGCTGAGGAATTATGCATGCAGTGCATGACCTATTGTGTGTGTGATGCCTTGAAAAATAGCAACTACAGTCCAGATTGATGGAAAGTCCAAGTCAAGATGCTTCTTGTGTAAGATGAACAGGTTTGTTTACTGAATATACAATGACGAGATCAGCAACGTTACCTATGTTAGAACGTTGCCAACGTTACTCAGTGTTAGAACACTGAGTTCCTAAGTTTCCCAAACCTAAAATCCTCACCGGCAGACACATAGCTCCGGCTGGCGATACCTTTGCATCCTTCAAATCCTTGATGCTTTCACAAATACCTGCAGTTCTGGAGCACAGTGTTGCTTCTAATTCAGTCCTGGAGCAGACAGTTTCAGTCTTTCGTACTGTCTCTCTCATCTAGACGATGGTTCTAACTCCAGGGCTTAAAAATCCAATGTTAAGGTTCTTCTGGACACTGTCTCCCTTTCCTCCAAGCTAAACTGTAACGATTAGGCAACTGTTAATTTATTCAAGATATACTCCAACACCCACCCAGCCTGGTTTCAGCTAAAAGCGTCTTAAACAGGGATTCTGCCATTCCATTCCTTCGGCATGTGGTCTATTTCTGCTCATAGCAGAACTTGTAATTTCCTGCTCAGGTTGTGCTGAAACCTAACCTTGCCTTTTCAGCCAGGAGGCAATCAAATATGTTGGGGGTTATATTTTCAGGAAAACAAGCCTGATCTTGAGAGGCACCTGCTTCAGATTATGTCACTGTATATCCCCCCCTCCCCCCAAGCACACCCTATCTTTGTCTAGCAAGTGGCTCGGGGGTATTCTGGCCAGCCTGGAAGGCTCAGAGGAAATTAGAAGTTCCAAAATTCTCAGACTGCATCTCTGGGTCCCACTCTTGGAATCCCCACTATAGATTCAGATCCCAGGCGCGACTTTCGGCAAAGTGAAACCTGCATTTGCCTCAAGCTGGAATAGACACATTTTTCTCTTTTGAACCCTGCTTGAAATTGTTACCTGCCCTGGGACAATCAGGTCCCTGTGGCTCTGAGACAGACGAACGATTCAATTCTGAAATCCAATCCTGATGATTCCTTTTATTAATCCCACATTCTTACTGTGTTAACCTAAGTTTTTCCAAAAGAAGGAAAAGGCTCTTTATCTCTGGTGTGTGGCTCTGCTGAAACTGGACTGAGGGAGATGGAAGCAAGACAGGAACGGATGTAAAGAAAACCCAGTCCTGACCAGTGAATCGTGAAGACACGCAGTCAGCTGCTCGGCCATAGGATATCTCCCACAAATAAGCTATCCCTTAGAATATGCAATGATAGCAATAAAATGTACCTAATGCCTTCCTCCTGGACAAGAGTCACCCTTATACTTCCAGCTTGGATAACCTGACCCCTTAGACAGCTCTTTGGGACATGGTGTGTTTGCTCTTGAAAAGCAGTAGAAGAAAGCAGAAACTCCGGACAATGGCTTCAGGTAGTAGAGCCAAGCAAGCTTTCTTGGAGCAACTGTTCGAATGTGGAGATGGGAATGGGGATTTAAGCATGGAGACAGTGACTCACAAAAGCTGGATTCCCTGACGGAAAGCTGCCAGTGACAGAGGCTCCATGAAGGTGGGAAGTGAGATGGGAAACCCAAGGCAGAGCCTGAGGTATATCTAACATTCACTGTCCTGCGGTGCTAATTAATGCCCGCAACAATCTAGGGCGGGGGGGGGGGGCGAGAACTGAAGAGCCTGGCTTCCTAGAATGGTGACATCACACACAAATAACCACATGACTAAAACAAACAGAAACTGACTTGTTTTGAAGTGTTAGAAATCTCTCTCTCTCTCTCTCTCTCTCTCTCTCTCTCTCTCGCTCGCTCGCTCGCTCTCGCTCTCTCTCTCTCTCTCTCTCTCTCGCTCTCTCTCTCTCTCTCTCGCTCTCTCCCCGCCCCCAGATCAGCTTCGGGTAATGAGGAGCACATACGTGTAAAGACAGACATATGGAAGGATATGGGGAACATACAATGTGTTTATTGCTAGCATCAAACGTTAGTAATAGTAAAGTGTTAAAAACCTGGCGATGTCAATGATGAGTACATGAACTAGAGTTTCTCCCAGGATCAAATATGAGCCAACAGCCTAAAGGAGTGTAGTGGATCTTTATCTTTTGACATGAAAAGATTTTTAGGGCTTTCGAAAGAAAGAAAGAAAGAAAGAAAGAAAGAAAGAAGGAAGGAAGGAAGGAAGGAAGGAAGGAAGGAAAGAAAGAAAGAAAGAAAGAAAGAAAGAAAGAAAGAAAGAAAGAAAGAAAGAAAGAAAGAAAGAGAAAAAGAAAAAAAAGGATGTTGTGGAAAATGTGCTAACATGAATTTATAAAGAACACACATGGTATGCAGTCACTGATAAGGGGATATTAACCCAGAATCTCGGAATACCCTAGACACAATTCAAATATCAATAGATTTCCAAGAAGATGGAAGGAGAGACCCCTGGTCCTGGAAAGACTGGATGTAGGGGAATGCCAGGACAGAGAAGCAAGAGGGGGTTGAATGGGGAAAAGAGGGAGGGAAGGGGGCTTATGGGACTTTTGGGGAGGGAGGAAACTGGAAAGGGGAAATGATTTGGAATGTAAATAAAAAAAAACTTAGAAAATAAAATAAAATTAAAAAAAAAAAAAGAAACGCCATGGGGCTGGAGCCCTGTTAACGCAGTTCAGAGCACTGGCTGCTCTCGCAGAGGACCTGAGTTCTATTTCTAACACCACATGGTGGACTCCAATCACGTGTAACTCCAGTTCCAGGGGAATCTGACACTTTCTCTTTTACCTTCCACAGACACCTGATACAAACATGGTACATAGATAGATGTGCAGGCAGAACACCCGTACTCATTCAAACAAAAAATATTTTTTAAATAGTACCACAAAGTAAAACTATAATACCCGTGCTCGTGTGTATATGTTTATATATGTTATGAGCAAAAAGAGAGACATGGAATGAGAATAAAAGTATTGGGTTCTAAGAAAGAAAAAAAACCACTCAGTGAATTATGTTAAATAGTCACACATGGGAAGTACGAGATCAAATACAACTTTAAACATGTCTCTATTCTTTTTATTCATTGAACAAAAGCTGTCCTGTATCAGTTGTTCAAATAAATGTTTATTGAAAAATCAAAACTCAGGGGCCCGGAGAGATGGTTCAGCGGCTAAGAACACTTGTTGTTCCTGCAGAGGACCAGGGTCTGTTTCCCAGCACCTTACATGGTAACTCATAACCCTTGATAACTCTAGTGTGGGAGGACATGGCACCCTCTTCTAACCTGGACCAGCACCAGATACGCACACTGATGCACATACATATATTTATGAAGGCAAAATCATCATGAATGTGAAATAAAATAAATCTAAAAAACAAAGACCTTAGACGTTAACTCAGAAGGCATTTAAGTCAGTTTATTCACAATTTGCTCTCCCAGGACCATGAGCCAATAAAGACCCTTTATTCTGCATTCTTTCTTGTACAGTACAGGTTTCCATGTGCTGCTTTGATTGTGCTGGGGGCAACAATACCCTTTTACCTAGAGCACACTAATACAGGTACAGAACAGATAATACAAACTTAAAGCGAAAGATTCCTAAGGAGATAAAATGTACACTGTGTCAATTCGGTGTGTTTAGGGGCTTGTTATAGACCTATTGTTCTATTTACTGAACCTCAAAAGACAGAAAACATTTTGAGTCACTCGTGGACTTTTAGACTGAGCACCAAGACGTAAGGCCTACAGGAACCTTCAGAATAGTCCCATTTCTTATGACCTAGCACACCCCGCATCCTTCTTCTCCTTGGGTCTCATCCTCAAGTATGAACTTAGAGACCAAAACTCCCAGCTCAGGAAAGAGCAGGAAGTGAAAGTAAAAGCCCGAAGATACACACAAGGACTCTGACTTCTCTGGAGGAAAAGCTTAAACTGGGTGTGGAATGGAAGAATGCAGACAAATAGGGGGTGGGTCTCAGAATCCAGTCTGTCTGTTGTAGAATGCTGCATCCAAAGAAATGAACTCTTTATTTACCTTCCAGTGTAATGACCACAATGTACAAGCCTCTCTGTACCAGAATGCAAAGTTCTTGGGGGCATCTTCCCAGTGGTATAGTTGGGTCCTATGGTAGATCTGTTTTCAGTGTTTGAGTTGCCTTCACACAGATCTCCAAGGTAGCTGGACCCGTGAACACCTGCCCCCCCCCAACCATGAATAAATAAGGTTTCCTCTTTTCCACATCTTGACAATATCTGTTATCATGACTTTTGTAAATGGTAGTCATTCTGACTGAATAGGAGTTTTAACTTGTATTTCTCTGATGGCTAAGGATGGTGAATCCTTTCAAAACTATCTATTGGGCATTTGGACTTCTTCTGATAACTGCATATTCGGGTCATTTGCCCATTTGTTGATATTCAGTCTTGGGTTTGGGGTGTAAGTTTCGAAGTTCTTTATGTGTTGTAGATATTCATCAAAGTATAGGGAAGAACATATTTTAAGATAATTTTTTGCAGCAACATCCAATTCTAAAATAAAACACTACACATCTCCTTCACCTATATTAATGGCAAATGATCCTGTCTCATGGCTTAGAAGAACAAAGTGATTTCTTGTTCACATTTAAGCACATATCTATCCACATGTAATCTTCTCTGTGGGTCCCAAGCTGTAGGAACAAGTCACCTATGGTACATTTTGAGTCTCACAACAGAGGAGTAAAGATGCTTGAGGAACTATTTAGTAGATGTTCATTTTGTTTTGAGAAAGGGTTTTCTTCAGTAGCCCTGACTGACCTTGAACTCACAAAGATCAGCCTGCCTTGGCCTCTGGAGTGCTGGAATTAAAGACATGCCCCATCACACTGGGCCCATTGACTAACTAGATCTTAATGCTATACCTCAAATTTAATATAATCCAATTACAATACTCATCTTTCTCCAACCTATTCCATTTTTTTTCTGTCATAGAAAAAAATCGATGCTATTAATAGGCACCAAAATTCTCATAATAGAAGGTTGGCATGGCAATAGGTAGGAAAAATGAGCTCAGAGGAGCATTTAGGCCGTCACGTGGGTTTTAGTTACATTGTATATTTCATTGGTTGCCTTGATGGATTTGATTGACATGATCAAGTAACTAAAGTCTCCTCAACTCACCCCTTGATCTTGTCAAAATTAATTTCATTTGCTTATTTGTAACCTGTGGTATATAGTTTTGATGTAGCCACTAGATCACATGATCTAGAAAAGTCTGTGTGGAGCAGAGGCTCAGAGCCCAAATGTGAACAAGAAATCACTTTGTTCTTCTAAGCCATGAGACAGGATCATTTGCCATTAATATAGGTAAAGGAGAAGTATAATGTTTTATCCTGGAATTGGATGTTGCTACAAAAAAAAAAAAATCTTACAATATGTTCTGCATAGATCGTCTGTTGGAGGGTGGTTTTGTTCACTGTGTATTCCAGATGCTGAGTTCTGTGCCCAGAGATCTGGTTGCAGTGCAGGCATTGCCCTGATTATTGGAGCATCTTCTGTCTCATGTGATCTAGTGGCTCAACACAACCCTAGGCTGCTTTCTCCTCTCTTATTTTTATAGGACCAGTCTTAGCCCAGGCCTTTAATGATGGAGTTCTACAAACAGATTTATCCCTGTGGTGTAGACCTGAGACTTTACCAAAGCTCTAAGGATATGGACAAACTTAATTTTAAGAGAGTTTTCAGATCCTCTACCTTCATATTCTCCATGTTTCTCTGCTTTCAATCAAGTCACCATCAAATCTCTCTCCTCTGCTCCCATCCACCACTGTTCTTATCCTCTCGAGAAGACAAAGGCATCTAAGATCTTACCGTGAGTCACCTATGAAACAAATAATTCCTGTAAGCAAGCAACATAATAGGCTTCCTGCCCATTGGGACATGTTGCCAGCAGGCTATTCATAACATGCTACTTGTTTGCTTTTTTAATACATATAAGATCAGTTTTCAGTTTCGCTGTACAGGGGCTTCATCGAATTTTCTATTATGTAAGCTTCCTCTTTCACTGAATTTAATAAAGTTTTATTGAAGGGAGTGAGGCAGGTAATTTTATCTGTTCAATTTTCATTATCATTGTGGTGTTCTTTTGACAAGACTTTCCTCCTTTCAGCTGTCAAAAAAAATGTTTTTTCCCTCCCTAAACCATTTACATGCTTATTTTTAAGTATTGCTAAAAGAGTAGTTTTAAGTAGTGTTTTAGTAAGGGGGTGGGGAAGATGAAAAGAAGAAAGAAAAACATTTTAAAGGAAGAATTACCAAGATTTGATTCTTAAACTCATCAGTACATAAAGATATGCATACATTGTTTGTTTCAATTAACAATTGCTGCCTATTGGATCTTTAATTGTGATAGTCACCGGTTGTCACCAAATTTATTCTCCAGACCACACCCAGATGGTCACAAGGACTATAGGAGAAGAGCAAAAGATGTGGGCTCATGGAGCCAAAGACAGAGTGACCAACTCAGCACCTGAAAAACTTGAGTTAGTCCCTCTGTGACTCAACTTTCTTGTCTGTAAGCTGTGGGTGACAAGAAATCCACCAGTGGTGGATCTCAATTATTCCTCTACTGCTGTGATGAAACACCATGACCAAAGCAATCTGAAGGGAAGGACTTCATTTGACTTACACTTCCACATCCATAGTCCAGCACTGAAAGAAGTCGGGGCAGGAACCCGGAAGCAGGAGCTGATGCAGAGGCCACGGAAGGATGCTGCTTACTGGCTTGTTCACATCGCTCGCTTAGCCTGCTTCCTTATCTAATGCAGGACCGCCAACCCAGGGATGGCACCACGTACCATGGGATGTGCACTCCCAAACCCTTTAGTTAATTAATAAAATACTTTACAGTTGGATCTTATGGAGGCATTTTCTCAACTTAAGTTCCCTGCTCTCAGATGACTCTAGCTTGTGTCAAGTTTACGTAAAACCAGCCAACACAATTGATCCCTTGTTAACTTGGCACACAAATACATCACTGTTAAGCCACAGTCTTTCCTTTCTTTCTTGTTCATCCCCAAGATCACGCATTAATATTAGCATCACAATAGAAAACATTTCCAAAGCCGGGCGGTGGTGGCGCACGCCTTTAATCCCAGCACTTGGGAGGCAGAGGCAGGAGGATTTCTGAGTTCGAGGCCAGCCTGGTCTACAGAGTGAGTTCCAGGACAGCCAAGGCTACACAGAGAAACCCTGTCTCGAAAAAAAACCACAAAAAAAAAAAAAAAGAAAACATTTCCAAGCTTTAAAAGTCCCACAAGTCTTACAAATTCAAACATTTTAAAAAGTAATTCTTTTGCTGGGCAGTGGTGGCTCTCACCTTTAATCTCAGCTCTTGGGAAGTAGAGGTAGGCAAATCTCTATGAATTCAAGGCCAGTCTAGTCTACAGAGTGAGTTCCAGGACAGCCAAGGCTCCACAGGAAAAAAATCTGTCTTGAAAAACAAACAAACAAAAAATAACTCTTTCAAAATCCAAATTCTCTCAACCGTGGGCTCCTATAAAATAAAAAAAAAAAGTAAGTTAAATACTTTCTGTTTTCAAGAGTGAATAACCAGGACACAGTCACAATCTGGACAAATAAAGTCAAATTCCAATCATATAAATACTTCAGTGTCCAATGTCATGATCTTTGGGGAATCCTTCAAAGGCTTGGGTCACCCCACCAGTTCTACCCTCTGCAGCCCATGTAGACAGTCTCTTAAGCTCTGGGCTCCATTCTACAGCAGCTACTGTTCTTGGCAATTGTCCCATGGTACTGGCATCTCCAAAATGCCCGGATGCCTTCCTCCAACTGGGCTGCACTTTCACCAACAGCCTCTCCAGGACTCTCTTCAGGACCTCCAGCCCTGCCAAGCCTCTGCTGTTCTCCATTCCCCCTTTCAAAACCAGTACCACCAAATTTGGCAGAATGAACAACTTTGGTGACCTCTAGAACACAACCTCTGTGTGCTGACTCCTCTTCCCAGAGGATTTCACCTCAACAACACTGGTCCCTTCATAATATCCTCCAATTTCTCAGTTCCAGGCAACTAGCATCAACTGTCCCAATTAAGCAAAGTTTTACTTCAGATGTCTTTTGTTAATTTCTGCTGATTTGTCAGCCCCGCCCCCCCTCCCATGACCAGAACTGCAGTCTTAATTCAAAATAGCAAACAGTCGCCATAGAGTCTTTAAACTTTCCTCTGAACTTCACGAGGCGTCATCTGCACTGTTCTCAATATTATCTTCCACCCTCCCACACAACAGCTCGCCCAGCTTTGAACACTCAATAACTTTTCTAGCCCAGAGTTCCAAAGTCCTTCCACAATCCTCCAAAAACACACGGTCAAGTTTGTCACAGCAATGCCTCAGCATCCTGCTACCAATTTACCTTGTTTACTTTTCCACTTCTGAGATGAAGCACCACGACCAAAAGCAACTTGGGAAGGAAAGGGTGTGACTCTTTTTTTTTTTTTTGGTTTTTCGAGACAGGGTTTCTCTGTGTAGCCCTGGCTGTCCTGGAACTCACTCTGTAGACCAGGCTGGCCTCAAACTCAGAAATCCTCCTGCCTCTGCCTCCCAAGTGCTGGGATTAAAGGCGTGCACCACCACCGCCCTGCTAGGGTGTAACTCTTAAACAGCTCTGAGGGGAAAGGTATCCAGGCAGTTGGGAGCCAAGGAATACCATAAAGTCACACTACTACAGAAGAGAAGCAGCAAAGAACTGAGCAGAAGGGAGACTTTATATAGGATTTCTTGAGGGGCAGAGCTTTCCATGGTAGTCTGGGATTGATGTGATTCTGTGGCCTTATTTTATTTTTCCTGTGTAGTGTGGAGCTTGGCCAAGTGCATCTCAAGGGGCTGGAAACAGGCTTTAGGGCAGTTAGAGCAGTCTTGGGGTGGGGTCTGACCACTTGTATGCCTCTAAGCGCTTACAAAGGGTTTATTTGGCTTCTACTCCTAAATCATAGTCCATCACTGAAAGATCTCAGCAGGAATTCAAACAGGGCTGGAATCTGGAGGTGGGAGCTGATGCTGAGTTCATGGAAGAATACTGCTTACTGGTTTGCTCAGCCCAGGGATGGCACCACCCACAAAGGGCAGAGCCCTCCTCAATAAATCACCAACTGTTAATTAAGAAAGTGCCCTACAGCCAAATCTAATGGAGTCATTTTTTTCAAGTGAGATTCTCATTGTTTTGTTTTGTTTTCTCTTTCGGATGACTCTAGCTAGTGTCCAATTGACCTAAGGCATAGCCAGCACAAGATGGATGCAAGAATTAAGTTACTCAAAAGAATTGGACTGCCTAAAGGGGTGTTTGACTCAAAGCAAGCACTAAATAAGAAAGAGAACAGGAAAACAAAAAACAAACTGGGTGTGGTTGTGCGCACCTGTAATCTCGGCACAAGGGAAGCTGAGACGTGATGACTTCCAGGCTGGCCTGGGCTACACATGAAAACCTATGGGGGGGGAGGGGATGGAAGAATGAAAAAGCAAGGGGGTGGGGAGAGGAAAAAATATATAACATGCTTGTGTCAACCCTTTCATGACTGTGGAACTTTCCCTATGATCTGGAAAATCTTCAAGCTTTATAGATCAGGTTGTCACAAATCTACATTTCCTGTGTTTTTTAAGGACAAATAAAGACTGACACTAAACTATCCAAACCTAATCACACCTTTACCTTCTGGGGATCTCCCAGTGGCTGGAAGTACAAGGCCGAAGACACTGCACTCTGAGGAATTGATTGGTATCTGTGGAATTCCAACCAAGTTACACAATGCTTTGTGCCTGAGCTGACTCATCAGTGAAAGGGACTGTGCTAGATACGCGCCTGCTTGCGTCCAGAGCCTCCGCCCATCTCCCTGGGTCTCCTGATGTCACTAATGAGAACTGGGGGAAAGTTGAGTGTTTAAAAAAAATAGAGAAGTAGTGTTCTCTTCCTGTTCACAAGAGTCTTGGGCAGTACTTCCTTCACCCAGCCTCCCCTGTGACACTGGATGCTGCCATATTGGGCAAGCCCTTTGCACTTCAGCTTTGAGAGTGTGACTCATGGTTCCCTTGTTTCTCTGGCTTGTTAACATCCTGATGAATAGGTCAGCTCACTGTCTCCTAGTTAACTTTATAACCCTCAGTTACATGCATCAAATTCCTGTTCTGATACTTAAGATACCTTATTGAAATCTTAGTGCCCCCCTTCTGTGTGTGTGTGTGTGTGTGTGTGTGTGTGTGTGTGTGTGTGTGTGTGTATGTCCTCAAATGTGAAATGGGATTGGTAGTCACACCTGTAATCTTGGCACTTGGGAAGTAGAGGCAGAAAGACAGGGAGTTAAAGACAATCCTCCGCTGCATAGCAAGTTCCAGGCCAGCCTGGGCTACACGAAATAAATAAATATATATACTCTGAAATATTTAGTTGGCAGGTAGGACCCAAAGCACAGCCTCATATAGTCTAGATGGAATTCTAAAGGAACGCCAATGAGAACAAACAGAAAAAAAGAGAAAAACCACTCCTTCTATCTAAAAATATTAGTAAGATTATAAATACACAGAAGGACGGCAGCCTGCTCCATGTGACAACAAAGGTGTAACTACAACTCCCATGTTCAAGCCCCACCAGCAAAGGCCAAATGAGAACCTGGATTCCCCGCCCCTAAACCAGGATGTGACCGGTACTGTAGTGGTAGTTAACCCCCTCTGTGCTCCCAATGGGTCACAAGCGCACGGGCCCAAGAGCTATCTGGATTCATGAATGAAAGATACACCCATACACACACACACACACACAAACACACACATGCGCGCACACATGTGTGCGACCGTTAATTTTAAATATGCCTTGACTAGTTCAAAGGTTGGACAGTTCTAATCCTCCCTGTGACTGGCACACATTTCCCTCTAATACTCTTGGCTCAACTCCCTCTAATCTTATATTTTTGTTGCCCTAGCTCCTTCTGAGATGCTCCCAAATTTTTGCTGCCCAAGATGCTTCTGGGCAGCTCTTTGGGGGCCACATTCCTTCTCACCTACATTTGGGATGATTTCCCTTCTGCAGATCTAAACCTGACTGGTCTCCCTCTGAATTTTGGTGATTCTCTTCCTTCCTCTCTTCCAGTCCTATCCATCGCAAATCTCCAAGTCCCTCCTCAGTCCGTCTGCCCAGACATTGGACATTGGCTTTTTATTGATTGATCAAAAACCAACTGGAACAAGGACTGTGATGCTTTGTATGTGCTTGGCCCAGGGAGTGGCACTATTAGGAGGTGTGGCCCTGTTGGAGTAGGTGTGGCCTGGTTGGAGTGGATGTGTCACTGTAGGTGTGGGCTTTAAGACCCTTGTCTTAGCTGCCTGAGAGCCAGTATTCTGCTAGCAGCCTTCAGATGAAGATGTAGAACTCTCAGCTCCTCTTGTACCATGCCTACCTGGATGCTGCCATGTTCCCACCTTGAAGATACTAGACTGAACCTCTGAAGCTGTAAGCCAGCCCCAATTAAATGTTGTCCTTTTTAAGTCTTGCCTTGGTCATGGTGTCTGTTCATAGCAGTAAAACCCTAACTAAGACAAGACCTTCAGAGTTTAGACACACAGATTCCCGATTTTTTTTTGGGCGGGGGGGGGGGGCGAATTAATTCAAAGCATTAGAACAAACTCCCAACACAGTACCTAACCGGCCTCCACATATGACTTAGTGAGGAATCATGCTGTCCATTCTCACCGGCAGGTAATAAAATCATCTCCTGTTGGGGAGTGGTTTTGTACACTCTGTATTCAAATGCTGATTTCTGTGCCCAGAGATCTGGCTGCAGTCTACACCTTGGCATTTTTTATGAAGCATCTCCTGTCTCAGTGTTGTATACAAACTGTTCCCCTTCACCTCTGACTGGTTAAGAAAATTGATCAGCCTATAGCTGGGCAGGAGAGTTAAGGAGGGACTTTGGATGCCATTGAAGGAGTCCCAGGTAGAGAGAGGAGAGAGAGGGGGTCATCATGAGGGCACAGATGGAGCAGAAACAGCCAGGCCAGGCAGCATGGCATGTGTCTGGGACAAAGCCAGCACAGTCGGGTTAGAATGTCGATCCAGCTATAGAAGCTTATTAACAAATATAATAGGTCTCCGTGTCATTATTCATGAACAAGGGAGATGTGTAAAAACCCCAGCTGATGCTTTTATAGTTTCCTCCTCCTGGTTGCTGAAGGATCATTAGAGGCCTGGAGGATGATCATGAGTCTCATTAGCACACGAGAACTGTGTGTCAAGTTACTCCTACTTTTCTAGGTCCTGTAGCATCAACAAAGACTTGGTGAGATCCATGATGAAAGACCTGCTCCCTCCACTGCATGATGCCTGGGGCTGGGTCGGGAATGGACTTTTCCTCAAACTTAGTAGTAACGGAGCCAGAGCAGTATCAGAGAGAGCGGCTAAAACAGAAGATTTGAAGGCCATCTGGAGTCTCATAATATTAGTCTAATGCCCAAGTTATATTTTTAAATATAATACTCATTCCCAGATTCAAAAGTAAACAACAGGCAGCCAACACACACAGCCACATTAGCTGTGACCTCTGTACCTGATAATGGCAACATAACGGGGAAAGGGTTTATTTCGGCTCTGGTTTCAGAGGATACACCCATCATAGTGGAGAGGATTTGGCAGAGCTTAATGTGGTGGAATTGTGTGGCGAAGACTCCTCCCATCAAGACAGAATAGGCAGCAGAAAACCAGCTAAAACTAGGGCCCAGGTGATAACCTTTAAAGTTCTGCCCTCCAATGTCCAACCAGGACCCAATTTCTAAGGGTTCCATACCCTCTCAAAATAGTATGGATAGCCAAGAAACTCAAAGTGTGAATCCATAGAGACATTTCGGATCTAAACTATAATAGATGTTAAAAATTCTCAAACAAGAATTTTAAGGCGTGGGCTGAGGAAATGGCTCAGTAGATTAGAGTGTTGATTGGATAAATTCGAGGACCTGAGTTCAGACCTCCAGACTCATGTAAAAAGTCAGGAATAGTCTCCCACAGCTATAACCACAGTGCCATGGTGGGATAAGAGACAGGACAATTGTGGATACTTCTTGGCCAGCCAACCTTGCTAAAACAGTGAGCTCCCGGTTTACAGAGAAAGCCTATATTCCAGTTTGCTCCTCTCCTACTGTGATAAAACACTGACAGTGAGTGAGCTGGGGGAGAAAGGGTTTATTTGGCTTTCAGTTTATACTTCACTATGGAGAGAAACTGGGGCAGGAAAAGAACATGGAGGTGGGAACTGGAACAGAGATCACAGAGAACCATTGCTTACCTCTCGCTTACAGACTCACATTCAGCCACATTTTAATACACTTTTTAATACAGACTAAACCCCCTGCTTACAAATGGCATTGCCCACAGGGGACTGGGCCCTCCCGGTCAATTAGCTATTAAGAACATCCCCAGCAGACATGCCTAGAGGTCAATGTAACAGAGGCAGTTCCTCACCTGAGGGTTCCATTTCCCAAGTGTGTTAGACTGACAGCGGAAGCTAACTATTTCACCCCACGTCAAGTAAAGATGGCAGTCTGAAGGAGGAGGACACCTTACATGGTCCTCTGACCTTAGCACACACATGGATTACCACATGCACCCTACATACATGCTCGTACTTAAGTGCCCGCACACCCTCACACAGACAAATGAATTTTAAGTCAGCTGTCATAAAAATATCATAAAAACTGTTCAGTGAGCAGCTTCATGCATATTTGAAACAAATGGACGAAAAAGGCTTATTAGACAAATAGAGAAGCCGGGTGGTGGCGGCACATGCCTAATAATCTCAGCAGTAGAAGCAGGCTGTGTGAGTTTGAGGCCATCCTGGTCTACACATTCTTTAAGTTTTTAAAATCATGTTTGACAACTGAAATAAAATTGTAATGCTATGCTGGGGTATAAAAGTCATCAACAGCTTTACTTGTCGGTAATTCTACATGCTATACTACCAACTACGAGAAACTATGCCCACTGTACAACCACGGCATGACTGTTGTGAAGGTAACCAAACACTTTCCGGTTGGATTTCAGGCCTGGTCCACAGGAGGGAATCCATTCCTAGTACTGAAAACTGATTTAAAAGAAAGATACAACTAGAAAAACCACAGACCTTAGAAAAGAGGGTACTATTGCTATTTTGCTAAATGGACATATTTTTGTTTCCTTTGTTTGACAGGGTCTTACTATGTAGACCATACTTAGAACTCACCATGTAGACAAAGCTGAACTCAAACTCATAGAAATTTACCTGCCTCCCAAAGGGCGGGTATTAAAAGCAGGGGCTACCACTCCCAGTATCTAAATGGGAAAGTTTTGCCTGCCCTCTAAATATCTATGTTTAATGGCTATATATTAGTGGTGATGTCAGCTTTTGTCAGCTTCTTACACTGGGCCCAATGACACTCATAACGATTCAAAATACTGAGAATAAGCATCTGTTGAATAACCAGCCTTAAATCCATATCATCCCTTTCAGGGCTAAGGGAACGTGGTGGAAGAGGAGATGGAAAGAATGTAAGAGTCACAGGAAGGATGGGAGTGTTATGGAATAATAGAACACTTCTGGGTATACAATGCTCATTACAGGCATGAGCTCACAGCACCTGTGATTACCTGTGCAACACCTGCAAAAGATTGAGCCCATTAACATTCCACCATGGAACAGGAAGGCCTCTCAAGGCCCCATCCTTCCTGAGGATATAGATGCAGTTAATTAATGGTTGCTAGAGAAACAGAAATTTTTTTTCCAGTGGTACAGACACTGGTAAGTTGCTGTTGCTCCTGTAAGCAACCTATTAAACAGACACACACACACACACACACACACACACACACACACAGAGAGAGAGAGAGAGAGAGAGAATAGTTATAGTAAACAAAATAAAATTTAAAACAACTGATAGTGATTCTCAGGTTAGAGATTGTGTGTGTTATTATAATCTTAGTGCTTCAAGCCATTCCTGGCACTTGACTATCAATCATTCTACAAGTGTTGAATGACATGAATAAATTAAAAAAAGTGTACAAGCATGGAAGCTAAGGAGAAATAATAGCTTGCAAATGAATCCAAGTTTTTGAGCCTTGGCACCTGGAAAGATCTCTTGGTGGTTTTCACAGTCCAGATAAGGACTAAAGGAGATCACTTTAGGAAACCTAGAGATAGATAACCAAGGCACATGAGCCTCTTCTAGCAACTGTTCCCCACCAACCTAAGACTCTTGTTTGGATAGAGGGATATATGTATATATGTACATATGTATATATATGTGTGTGTGTGTGTGTGTGTGTTTGTGTGTGTATGTGTGTGTGTGCATGTATAAACATTTTTTCAGTGATACAGACCCTGGTAAGCTGCCCTTACTCTTGTAAATACCTCCTCATTCACACTCCTGTGAGCAACTCTATTAAACACACATACAATAATAATGAAAATAAATAACATAAATTTATATATTGCTTATTTATATCATTTATTTTATTATATTAATACAAATATATACATATATACATAAATATATATGTGTACATACATACACATACATATACATGTAAGTGTAATTTTATTCGCCAGATTCAATTGTCATCTCCGAGGCTTACTGATGAATAAGCTCACCCTTTCCAGCTCTGTCTTAAACTCTGGCTGGTTGGTACAACTCAGCTATTCTGGCTCAAATTCCTTTTCAAGCTGACTGATTCAATCTGGCTTCTTTGACCTTCTCACTGAATTGCTCTACTAGGCCTCAAACTAACTCTGGCAATTTGTCCTAATCTTCTGGCTCCCTCTTATTCTCTGGCTTCAACTGCCTCTGTTGACCTACACTGAACTATAAGAACTCACTAATGAACTCAACCCCACTGTACTGCACTCACTGCACTGACTCCCAATTGACTGACTCTCACCCTGCCTGCTCTTCAATAGTTTCTCTTTCCTGAGTTGTTCTCCTGAGAGTTGGGCGTATCCTATCTCTGAGTCATTCTGTCAAATCTTTTACTGACTCATTACTTTGTCTGCCCCTCAATTAGACATAATTTGCCCCAACATAGCTGCTTCCTTCTACAAACTAACTTTACCTTCCTTGTTAGGGATTCAAGGTGTGTTCTAAGGGGTGTCTTGTATTCCAACCAGAGAAGCCATATTGCTGGGTTAATCTTCTGAGATTAAAAAAAAAATTATTTTGGAGCCGGGCAGTGGTGGCGCACGCCTTTAATCCCAGCACTTGGGAGGCAGAGGCAGGAGGATTTCTGAGTTCGAGGCCAGCCTGGTCTACAGAGTGAGTTCCAGGACAGCCAGGGCTACACAGAGAAACCCTGTCTCAAAAAAACAAAAAAAAAATTATTTTGAATAGTGTTCACTTTCTGCCAAGAAATGCCAATCACAAAAAGGTAGTTTGCAGAGACAACACAGGATGTCTCAGAGAAACCAAGGCAAAAGCTACAAGGAAGATTGTGTCAACATGAGGACATGATTTACATCCCTTCTGAGGGTGCACCTGCTTCTCCTACCTTGGTTTCTGGTTACACTCATAAGAAATTCTCCCTTAAAGCAAGGCATGGTGAGAGGCACTTGTAGGGCAGAGGCAGGCAGATCTCTGAATTCAAGGCCAGCCCAGTCAACAAAGCAAGTTCCAGGACAGCCAGGGCTACACAGAGAAACCCTGTCTCAAAAAGAATAAAAGAAAAAACTCTCCCTTGCAAGGAGAGAATGGTAATTAGGCAGATTTGTTTTCTGGTGCTGTAAGCCAACACAGTTTTTTGGACATGCTAAATTGTATTTGCTTTCCTGCTTCAGGAATATTGGCACTGTGCTGAGCTCTGTGGCACTCACAAACATGTTCTGTCATCCCAGAACTCGGGAGGTGAAAAAAGATCACGAGCTTGAGATCAGCCTGAGCCACACAATGAGACCCTGTTGAAAAAGAGAGACAGAGAGAAAGACAGGTACCTCCTTTGATGATTATTTCCTCGTATTCTATCACATCTTGAATTTTCCCAGACTTCTTTCTGTCCTTTCCAGCACTATGTTATTACCTAATGTTACAGCTTGGGAGTTTTGTTTTGTTTTTTAACCTTAAAAATATAAACAAACAAGGATATTGACTTCATAAATCTCTGAGCACCTCAACATGTCCATCCCTTATAGTCCCCAAAGAACAAAAAGCTGTCCAAAGAGATGGACACCGTAGACTGAGGGTTTTCTCTCTTGTACATAGGTCTAAAGCCATGATCTATTCTCCTGAGATATTAGAAAAATGGGAGCACAAATCTGTAAGGAAACTTGATCTACAGACTCTTACACAAACAGTGAAGTGCATGTCATGTCCTAATTGCTTTGTGGCTTCAACACCTCTTCGTGGCACCTTTAAGAAAATGTGCAGATCTGAGAGCGTCTCTCTACAAATTGATCTCTTCATGTCACCGGGCTCCACACTCAGAGCCCACGCTCGTTCAGTTGCTAAGAGCACTGGATTGTCACAGTATGTTCCAGAGGCCCCAGATTTCTGTCAAATGTAAAATATGTGCTTCTGATTAGAGGCAAAGCCCTTGTCTTGAAATACAATATTCTCCAAAAACAAAGAATCAGCACCCATTAGGTTTCCACTTCAAATTAAAAGCCACTTTCCAAAGCAAGAGGAAGCTTAGATATTCTAAGATTCAAGATATTATCTTACAACCTGAAACCCAAAGATAACTTAGAGATTATTTTCGAATTATTAGCTTTGCATCATTAGGAAGGAAAGGCAGAATATGCCACTTAACATTATTTACAGGCTCTGATAGCTTCTCCTGATGAGATACGTTACAAAGGTTCTCTAACCCTGTAACATAAATGAGATTTTAGGTAAAAGTTGAAGACTATGACTTTTTTTTTTAAAAGAAGATGATGTCAAGAAACATATAAAAACAGGTATATTTTAGTGGGTACATGTGCATAAATTTCACAAATTATTCTTTTAAAATAAAAACTTTTTAAAATACGTGTGTGTGTGTGTGTGTGTGTGTGTGTGTGTGTGTGTGTGTGTGTATGTGTGTGTGCTGTTAAGGTAGCTGCTCATGGAGGCCAGAAGTAGGGATAGATCTCCTGAACCTGTAGGTACACAGGAGATTGTAAACCACCTAATGTGGGGAATGATTCTCAGCAAAATCAGGAAATGCTCTTAGCCACTAAGCCCAGCAAATAATTCTTGAATGGGACCAGTTAGTTATGCACAGCAACCCACCAAGCTCTAGAGTTTAAAGTTTTGTAGAAGAGTTTGGTCATTCATTCAGCATGTTTTTATTAAGTATTTGCTTGACAATAAAACAAATGCTATTGCTCAATAGTAAGATGCTTAAGTTTTGAGTTCTATCATTAGGTAATTTCTCTGTGCCATCGACTTAAAAAGAGTTTACTTTAAGATTCTATTCTTGCAAAGACTATATGCTTAATTAAAATGTGCGAGTGTGTGTGCACACACACACACACATCTTGAGACAACAATATGCTGTTTGCTTTTTGTTAGCTTGACATGGGCTAGCATCTTCCGGGAAGAAGGAATTTCAGTCTCAATTGATGAGGAATTGCCTACATCAGATTGGACTGTGGAGACATTTTCTTGATTCCTAGTTGATGGAGGAGGGCCCAGTCTCCTGCTGTTTGGTACCAGTTCTGGGAAGGTGATCCTGGGTAGTATAAGACAGCAAACTGAGCTAGGCATGGGGAAACAAAGCAGTTAGCGTGATTTCTCCATGGTTCCTGCCTCTGTCCTTGCTTGAGTTCCTATCCTGACTTCTCTTGGTGGTTAATTGGGATCAGGATGTGTAAGCCAAATAAATCCCTTTTCTCGTCTAGTTGTGTCTATCACAGCAGGAGAAAGCAAACTAGGACATAGGAAGGTAAAAGAAAGAAGAAAGGAAGGAAGGAGGAAGGGAGGGAGGGATGAAGGGAGAGAGGGAGGGAGAGAGAGAGAGAGAGAGAGAGAGAGAGAGAGAGAGAGAGAGAGAGAGAGAACAGTTACCACCAACTGGGGAAAACAGTTTTATCGGAAGACATCTTCTTTTTACACTTAAAATAGGTGCAATGTTTGCCAAGAATTCTTACCAGAATATTCCCCTGTGTAAAACAGAGTTAAAGATTCCAACTTGTTCTTTAATTTATGAACTTAAATATGACACTCCTTCCTTAAAAGTTTGGAAAGCTCACTGAAAAATCACCCAATGTGAGTGTCTTTTGGCACAGAAATACTTTTTCTGATTTTTTTAAAAATCACTTACTGAATTATTCAAATTAACTACTTAGTGAAATTTTTCATTCATTTCTACTCTCTCCTCTAGGAAAGATCCATTTTATTTTCCAAAGATTTTTGAAGTTTTGCATAATATTCTCTTTTAACTTTGTCACTTGCCTATCTATCTATCTATCTATCTATCTATCTATCTATCTATCTATCTATCTATCATCTAACCTACCTACCTATATACCTATATACCTATCTTCTATCTATCTGTCTTAAAGAGGGTCTCCCAGGCTGGCATGGAAGTCACTATGTAGGCGAGGATAATCTTGAATCCCCTATTCTATTCCCTCTGGGGTTCTGGGTTAAAGGTATATACCACCATAGTTGGCTTTTTACCGTGTTTTGCTTGTTGGTTTGGTTTGCACATCAGGCAAACACTCTACCACTGCACCCCATCCTCCATCTTGTTCAATTTTTGAAAGTTTTCCTCAGACTTGTAAGTGGCTGCCCTAGCACAGATTGAGCACTCCCTATATAAATCACTTCTTCTCCATGATGAAGGGGATTCATTTGAATTAGTTACACACACACACACACACACACACACACACACACACACACACTCAGCCTTTATTCCAAAAGCACAAAGAAAATGTAGAAATATAGGTGACATCATGGATTTATTTTTTCCTCCAGATTAAAATTTTGACTCATTGCATTAAAATTTGGGTTATTTTATTTATTTATTTAAGTTTTAGTTTTTGAGACAGGGTTTCTCTGTGTAGCCCTGGTTGTCCTAGAACAGCTAGGAATCTGTACACCAGGCTAGCCTCGAACTCACAGAGATCCTTCTGCCTCTGCCTCCCAAGTGTTGGAATTAAAGGCATATTCTACCACCACCCTAATAGGTTGCTTCATTTAAAAGGCATAGAGGTCAAAGAAAAATTTTGGCTACTTTAGTTGATGTTGGCTTAACTTTATCTCTCATACCTAGCCAGATGTCTTGCACAGTCAAGTTTGTGGCTTGTTCTATTACGATAAGATCACCCAAGGGCTTATTTACTTTTGGTATGCCAGTCTGAAGTTTTCTACCATAATCATAGGGTTTTCCCTCTGCACTCAGTTCTCTAAGTTTCTAAGAATTTTTGTTGTATATTGTACTGGCTGGTTTTGTATGTCAACTTGACATAAGCTAGAGTCATCAGAGAGGAAGGACCTTCAGTTGAGGAAATGCCTCCATGAGATCCAGATGTAAGGCATTTTCTCAATTAGTGATCAACGCAGGGAAGGTCCAGCCCACAGTGCATGGTGCCATCCCTGAGCTGGTACTTTTGGGTTCTATCACAAAGCAGGCCGAGCAAGCCATATGGACAATCCAGTAAGCAGCACCCCTCCATGGCCTCTGCACTGGCTCCTGCCTCCAGGTTCCTGCCCTGTGGGAGTTCCTGGCCTGACTTCTTTAAGTGATGAAGAACAATACAAAAGTGTAAGCCTTTTCCCCAACTACTTGCTTTTTGGTCATGGGGTTTCATTGAGGCAATAGAAACCCTAACTAAGACCCATCTATTTAAATATTTTGATGCTAAGTTATTGAGATGATAGCATTTGATGGATTTCTATTCCTTGTAACTTTTGCTGTTTTGTGGATACTTTGGCAAGGGTTAACAGCACTAACACTTGCTGATGATTCATTCAGGGTAACTGTGAGAAGAGCTCATCAATATGTAAATACCAAGTTTCCTAAAAGCCTCTTACAAAATCAGATTCATCTGCGCATACTGGTCCAAGACTGACAGCTCAGCACTGGGCAAGCTGAGGCAGAAAGATTGGAAGTTCACGGCCAGCCTGAGCTATATAACAAGATATGGGTCTGAGATATCAGAGAGACCGAGGCTCTGAAAGCAAAATAGAACAAAAATAAGCTTTGTTTATTTGGAGAGACTGTGCCTGTGGATTTTGTCTGTAGTTAAGTTTCTCACTAGCTCGTAAGCGGGTCAGGCCATTAAATAGTTCAACCCTCAGGAGCTAAACTTGGTGACAGACATGTTGACACTACTGTGAGAATATTAAATGTAATCTTCTCCTTTCTTGCAATGCTTCTCCCGTCTGCCTTCTATTTGAACATGCTTGAACCTAAAATGTCAAAACCCAAGTACAAATTTTAGAATGGCTTTTGGGGGCAGTGGCTTTTATGGAAGAGAGAAGAGGTTGCTTTGAATTCATCACAGGCCATTATCCACTTCACAGGAAGCACAGTGCTAAGTCAAATGTGAGTCAATGTCTGTAAACAGCTGACTGTGAAATGTGTTATTTTCTTAACTAGTACCTATAGGTGATGAATTAATTTTTGATTAAGAAGAATTCAGATAGATACAATAATTTAACTGAAGCAAAAAGCATGTCATCCCATACTGTATATTGCTAATCAGTCTTTCAATGCACGCAATCTAGCCTGATAGACCTGTTACATAAACAACCTGCTGAATTTGTTATATATAAAACAAGTAACAAAATCTATGAAATACTCACATCTTTAGGTCACAAGGCTGTTCCGCTACTGACAAGGTAAAGATAAATAGTATTTCTTTCTTTCTTTTTTTTTTTTTTTTTTTTTTGGTTTTTCAAGACAGGGTTTCTCTGTGTAGCCCTGGCTGTCATGGAACTCACTTTGTAGACCAGGCTGGCCGCGAACTCAGAAATCCTCCTGCTTCTGCCTCCCAAGTGCTGGGATTAAAGGCGTGCGCCACCACCACCCGGCAATTAATAGTATTTCTGAGATCTCCTCTAGTCCAGGCCTCAAGATCACTATGTATCTGAGGTTAGTTGGCCTTGATATCTTTCCTGAACTTTCTCTGTCTCTCCTTAGGTGCTAGGATTACAGTCCTGTACCACCATACCCGGCTATGAAATTCCATGTTAAAATGGAAAATTGTCATGACCCTTATTATCAGTATCTTCTGGGATGGATATTTATATCCTATGAAGACTTCTATTCTGTTACTTGGATATGCTTAAAGACTTCCAACATGGTAAAAAGTAGAATCATAAAAGGCAATGCAAAAGTAAGTGTCAAATGGATGACAATACCTTCCTGTTGACAGACAACTTTGTAAAAATTGTCCATTTATTATGCATACAGGTACTTCTGTGCATGTATGTCTGTGTACAACATGGGTGCCTCATTGCCGATGGAGGTCAGAAAAGGATAACAGATCCCCTGGAACTGGAGTTACAGGTGGTTGTAAGCCCCTATGTGGGTGCTAAGAATTGAACCCAGGTCCTCTGGAAGAACAATCTGTGTTCTTAACCCTAAGACATCTCTCCAACCCCAACTGTCAATGGGCAAATTAAAAAAAAAATATTGATCGCAATGTAATTCTGAAAACTAGAAAAGCAACTTAGGCCATGAAGTACGAGCCTGAGCTATTTGACAGCCCAGACTTGAAGAGAAATCCTCCAAGTATTCAACAGTTGCCAGTTATGTTTAGTGTACTGGTTCATGATACTGACATTGGATACATTTTCTCATAAGCCAATGTTCAATGGACAAAAGAATAAAACAAGTTGGATACCCTTGATGAGCTAAATGGAACATGCACTGTGTGCTGGCTGGTTTTGTGTGTCAACTTGACACAAGCTGGAGTTATCACAGAGAAAGGAGATTCAGTTGAGAAAATGCCTCCATGAGATCCTACTGTAAGGTATTTTCTCAATTAGTGATCAAGGAGGGAGGGCCTAGCCCCTTGTGGGTGGTACTGTCCCTGGACTCGTGGTCTTGGGTTCCATAAGAAAGCAAGCTGAGCAAGCCAGGGGAAGCAAGCCAGTAAGTATCATCCCTCCATGGCCTCTGCATCAGCTCCTGCTTCCTGACCTGCTTGAGTTCCAGTCCTGACTTCCTTTGGTGATGAGCAACAATATGGAAGTGTAAGCTGAATAAACCCTTTCCTCCCCAGCTTGCTTCTTGGTCATGATGTTTGTGTAGGAATAGAAAATCTGACTAAGACAAATTGGTAACAGAAGTGAGGTATTTCTGTTACAGTCCAACCATGTTTTAGGGAGGACTGTGGAAGGACTTTGAAAGTTTG
Organism: Tokudaia tokunoshimensis; assembly: GCA_036184795.1. Classification (NCBI taxonomy): domain Eukaryota; kingdom Metazoa; phylum Chordata; class Mammalia; order Rodentia; family Muridae; genus Tokudaia; species Tokudaia tokunoshimensis. The sequence continues at coordinate 15,847,738 of BTHU01000007.1, forward strand.
GGCTAGAAGATCCACTCAGTGTTAAGAGCTCTGTGGGATGTTGTATAGGAGATAATTTTGAGAACAGTGAAGATGATGGAGGCCTAGTTTGTGAAATTTCAGAGGGAAGATTAAAGACTCTTATCAGGGCCTTTGCTGTTTTGATTGTGAAGATTCTGTAGTTTTGGTTAGCTGGGGCTGAAGAATCAGTTGTGATTAACAAGATACCAGAACTACTAAAGCAAAACCTTTACATTACTGGGACTATTGATGCTGGTTAGCTGGAACTAAGAAATTAGTGGTGATTAAGAAGAGACCAGCATCATTGAGGTGACATCTTCTGAGAAGTGTTTCTGAGAACACAAAGAGGCTGGGTTTCAGAGATAGCCAAGGTTTTACCTCGTGCTGCAGCAGGACTTGGTACTGTGTAAGAGTCACCCAGGTGGTACTGGTTTTGAAGGCATGAAGGGGTCATGAAGAGCAGCTGAGGCTCAACACTGTGAGAGGCCAAGGAAGGCCATTGGTGAAGGTGCAGCCTCAGTTGCAGTTGATGGCTCAGGACTGAGGGGTCATGCAAAGGAGTTGAGGCTTGGCACCATGAAGAGAGCCTATGAGAGGCTATTGGTGAAGCCTAGTTAAAAAGGAAGACAGCAGTGTTTTTAGATGCCAGTACAATGAATGACCACCAAGAACAGCAGCAGCAGTGGAGTACAGGCAGCTGGAGCCTAGAAGACAAGCTGTGTGCTACAAAGGGCAGAGCTGGAGAAGTGACCCAAGCTCTTGGAGGAATCCAGAAGATCATGAGTGGATCCCAGACATTGGACGGTTGGATTTGATTTTGCTTTTGATTGTGACTGTGCCCTGATATTTTTCCCTCTTGAAGGAAGAAAGTATTTTAGTGGAGGCCACAGTTAAGAGACTGAATTTTTAAAAGACTTTGAATTTTAAAAGATATTAGACATGTTAAAGGGATAGAACTTTTAATATGTAAAGACTGTGGGACTCTTAGAGTTATTTAGATCTTGGGGATGAATAAGAAAGTAAAGGTTGAGGCTTCATAGTGATGTGTTTGTGTGTCAAGTTGACACAGGCTGGAGAAAGGAACTTCAGTTGGGGAAGTGCCTCCATGAGATCGAGCTGTAGGGCATTTTCTCAATTAGTGATCAAGGGGGGAGGGCCCCTTGTGGGTGGTGCCATCCCTGGACTGGTGGTCTCGGGTTCCATAAGAAAGCAAGCTGAGCAAGCCAGGGGAAGCAAGTCAGTAGGAAACATCCCTCCATGGCCTCTGCATCAGCTCCTGCTTCCTGACCTGCTTGAGTTCCAGTCCTGACTTCCTTTGGTGATGAACAGCAGTGTGGAAGTGTAAGCTGAATAAACCCTTTCCTCCCCAGCTTGCTTCTTGGTCATGATGTTTGTGCAGGAATAGAAACCCTGACTAAGACAGGCTGTTTCTAGAAGAAACTTAACAGGAAAATTCTATAAAGGATCATTAAGGAAAGCCAAAGGAGATATAATTAAGGAAAGAAGTATATAATTTATATATTAATTATGCATATATCTATATCTTTTTGTATATATATATATATACATATATATATCTTATTTGGGGTTTTCCTGCTGTGAACAGACACCATGGTCAAGGCAAGTCTTATAAGGACAGCATTTATTTGGGGCTGGCTTACAAGTTCAGAGGTTCAGTCCATTATCATCAAGGCAGGAACATGGCAGCATCCAGGCAGGCATGGTACAGGAGGAGCTAAGAGTTCTACCTCTTCATCTGAAGGCTGCTAGCAGAATACTGAGTTCCAGGAAACTAGGATGAGAGTCTTATAACCCACATCCACAGTGATACACATACTCCAGCAGGACCACACCTTCTAATCCTGCCACTCCCAGGGCCAAGCATATACAAAACATCACAGCATCATATTTCAGATTTAAAAGTAAATACAAGCGGAGCGATATCTCAATGGTTAGGAGCAGAGGAACCAGGTTTGGTTCACAGGATCCACAGTCAGTATCTCACAACTCCAGTTTTAGGGAAGGATAATACCCTCCTTTGGCTTCCTGGTGCTCCTGTATACACACGGTGCACACAAACCCACAAATACATACAAAAATAATAAATACTTGTAACTGTGTTTCCTTCAGAGAAAGCTAGTTGAATCAACTCTATGTCCTTTATTTTGATTTCTTCAAGCAAGAGCTGATTCTTCCGTAACTTTCCTCAGGCTTAGTTTACTTCTTTTTGTTTTATGGGAAGAATAAATTTGTAGGGATCACACTGCTTCTTGCTTTGATTTTGTTGCTTTATGTGAAATCTCTTGTTTCAACTGTGTGGCATCAGGCTTTTCCTCTCCCGCACTGTTTTTCCATGTTGTTGGCTTTCCTCAATAGTTTGGGACTTCTCGGTTACCTTATCAAGTTCATAAGTCAGGATTAGGTTGGACTATTTAGTGACTGCAATGCTTCAGCTAATGAAGTTCCTCATTGTCTTGGCAACTGGTATAGTTCCTGAGTAGGAAGGGAGACTGTGTGGGCCACCAGTCTTTTCTTTGGTGATTTCCAGCCACGTAACCCAGGAAAACCGCATCTCCATTCACTATTGATGGCCACTGTTTAACCCTCTTAGCCTGGCATAATTATGAATAACACTTTCTTTCACTTGACTCTGTCCCAACTGAGACAATACAGTGCATTTTCATGTGGCTTACAACCCAAGGAAATGACTGGAATATTGTGTCATCTCTCTCCAGGGTCTCAAACACTCACTTTGGCAATCAATGTCTGGCAACAAATATCCCGGTTAATTTAGACAGCAGAATTCATAGCCTTGACCTGGGGCACATGCTATGTGCCAGGAACCCAGAGAATAAAGACAGATTCGGTTTTTCTGCGGTGGTGTAATTAATTATCCTACTGGCTGCCTGCCTCTGTCTGTATTTCCTAACACTTTAGGTTTCCTCATCAGGGGTCATCAAAGCTATTATCCTTCTCCTGCATAGGAGTAAAGTGGTTTGTTTTGTTTTGTTTTTTAAATTCCTGCTGGGTGGTATCATCCACATCTGACCCAAGTTATTTTAATATTCAATATTAACTTTATAAATGTGCATTGGTGTTTTGCCTGCGTGTATGTCTGTGTGTCAGATACTCTGGAACTGGAGTTACAGACAGTTGTGAGTTTCCATGTTGGAGCTAGGAATTGAACCCAGACCTTCTGGAAGAGCAGCTTCCAGTGCTCTTAACCACTGAGCCATCTCAATATTAACTTTATAATTGTACCTCTAATACCATCCAAAAAGACAATAATTATAGGTAAGGCATGAAGTGTTCATTATGTGTTGGGCCCTGTTTGAAGCTCTTGGCTCCAGCTGCCCTGTGAGGTCATTTCTAGTCTTTCCATCTTCTGGCTGTAAAAATGAAGGTGTGAAGGGGCAAAGCCCCAAGACCCAGAAAGAGTAAACAACTCAGGAGGAACTGCAGTTGGTTTCAGAACTCGTATTAGCACCACCTAAAACTCTTACATTCAATCAACTCCTCGGCCAGCTCCACAGAGCTGCTGTGGGTTTAATGATACTTTCTTAGGTCTGTCAGTTCTGTGGGACTTGAGGAAGCAGAGGAAACTCAGGAAGGCGCTCTGAGGACATTCATGAACTTGGAGCTTAGTGAACGGCTTTTTGGCTTTGGTGTAAATGATTGTTACGTGTAAACGATTGTGCCACCTACCAGCCAATCCTTGCTTATGTGCACACACCACTTCTTGTTGCTCCATCAGTCTAGAAAATTCTATGTAGATCTGGCACAAAAAACAGAAAGCAGTCATGGAAAGGAGATTTGTTCAGGGCCCCTGGGCATTCTCAATGGAGAGTCCCATTACAGTGTATAACACCGAATCACAGAATTTTAAGTCAGAAAGAGGCAGAAACAACAGAGGCCGATCCGACCACTTTGCAAATAAGAAAGGAAATTATAGGGAGGTCGGTTACTTACCCACATCTCACAGTTAATTCCCACGGCTCCCAGCTAATTAGTGTAATTAGTGATGAGGCCACAACAAAGCCACTGATCATTCATTCTGTCCCTCTGCCTCTTTCCTTTCTTGTTTTGGGAACAGAAAGAGAAAATGATCAAAAAGCCATGCTATTTCATGTATGGAAATGATTATGATTTTTATTTAAAGGCTCTGGACTCATAGTTTTAGAAGAGAAATTACTACTTCAATTTTCAAAGAAATTTAAGTCAGTTATTATCTCATGCTCTCTGCCATTTTTTAAGGTTTTTCTCTTTGTGTGAAGTATATGTTGACTCAGTAAACCATGTGACTTATCACCCCCAGCATAACACTAACTCTCTTCTATTCAAATTAGCATTTTCTTCTGGATTAATGCTCCTGCCAAGAGCAAAAGCTTTGGGGTCTGGACTTAAAGTGAACACATCACCCCTCTACTGGGGAAGATAAAGATATTTTCTTCGTTGAGACTAATGAGTTTCAAAAAAGCAAAATCTTTTCATCTTTTCTTCCTTCCTTTCTTTCTTTCTTTCTTTCTTTCTTTCTTTCTTTTTCTTTCTTCCATTCTTTTCTTTCTTCGTTTTGTTTTGCTTCCTGACAGCAATCAGCTTTCTGAAGGTGTAGTAGTCAGGGTTCTCTAGAATCATAGAATTTATGGAATGTCTCTCTATATTAAGGGAATTGATTGGAATGACTTACAGTCTGCAGTCCAACTAAGCCAAAAATAAGCAGCTATGAATGGGAAGTCTAAGAATCTAATAGTTGCTCAGTCCCATGAAGAAGGATGTTTTAGCTGACCCCCTGTATGAGCGGGAATCCTGCAGAAGTAGGTTCCAATAGATGTGCTGGCAAGTAAGTGCAAGCAGGTGAAGGAGAGAGAGCCTTTTTCCAATGTCCTTATGTAGGCCTCCAGCAGAAGGTGTGGTCCAGATCAAAGATGTGCACCACCATGCCTGGATTTGGAACATGCTCTATCCCAGACTGGGCTTGAACTCAGAGATCTGCTTGTCTCAGTCTCTTGGGATTAAAGACATGTACTACCTTGCCTGGGTCTAAGCTTTCCATGGCCACTATCCTCAAGATCTGGATCAAAAGCATGTGTCCTCCCATGTCACAATCTGGGTCAGAGGCCTGTGCCTTCCAGCCTCAAGACCTGGATCACAGGTGCATCCTCCATTTCTGGGTTGTAGTTCATTCCAGGTGTAGTCAAGTTGACTGCCAGAAATAGTCATCACAGGAGGTGAAGGTGTTGTAGAAATGACAACATTTACAAGGTTAAAAGAAAAATGGGGCATGAAGTCAAGACAGGGGGAGAAAGGAGAGATGTTTCATAACTTGTCAAGAGACAACTATTTCACATTCGAAGCAAACAAAAATACATTCTTGTCTGGGAACAGAAGGAGATGTGTTATAAAGAAAAGATTGAGGATGGGGGTAGGGTAGTAAATTTTTGTCATTGGTTATGAGGAAAATATATTGAATCTCAAGCTCTTGTTAATATTAAGCTGTAAAAAACATCTCTTTTTCATAAGACAAGATAAGAGCAATGGTTTCTGGTCATTAATAACCCTGGTTTCTCTCCTGAATAGTGGCTACTACTGTTCCTAGTCTACACAGGTCACCCAGGACACCTGGATCACCCCTAGTTCCTCCAGGTACACTGTTATATGTGTGTGTGAAACTGCATGCTCATGTACACGTGGGTAGAGATCAGAAGAAAACCTGATGTAGTGGTTTGAATGAAGATGGCCCTCATAAGCCCACATAAGGAAGTGTTATGGTCTTGTAGGAATGGGTGTAGCCTTATTGGAGTAGGCATGGCCTTGTTGAAGTGGGTGTGGCCTTATTGCAATAAGTGTGGTTTTGTAGGAGGAAGTGTATCACTAGAGGTGAGCTTTGAGGATTCAGAAGCTCAAGCCAGGGCCGGGCAGTGGTAGCACATGCCTTTAATCCCAGCACTTGGGAGGCAGAGGCAGGCAGATTTCTGAGTTCGAGGCCAGCCTGGTCTACAGAGTGAGTTCCAGGACAGCCAGGACTACACAGAGAAACCCTGTCTCGAAAATCCAAAAAAGAAGGAGGAGGAGGAGGGAGGAGGAGGGAGGAGGAGGAAGGGGGGAGGAGGAGGAGGTGGGGAGGAGGGAGGAGGAGGAGGAAGCTCAAGCTAGCCAGGCCCAGTGTCTCACTCTCTCTTCCTGATATCCACTGACTTAGATGTAGGACTCTAAGCTCCGGCCTTGATGACAAAGGACTCTGAACTGTAAGCCAGCCCTAATTAACACGTGTCCTTTATAAGAGTCTTATAAAAGTTGTCATGCTCATGTTGTCTCTTCACAGCAATAGAAACCCTAACTAAGATTCCTGGGAAGGTCAATTTTCTCCTTCCACTGTGTGAGTCCCAGGATCACACTCCAGTTGTCAGGCTTGGCAGGAAGAACCTTTGCCTGTTCAGCCAATCTCAATTTTCTTAGTCCTTCTTTTGCTGTGTATAGACTAAAAACTTTGCCTGCTTATGTTTTTGCTATGAGGTTTGATTTCAGATATGGGGTTTATCTACTTAATGTACAACCCCTGTATCGAGGACACCTTCTCCCTTTTGATCAGGGACTGAACATGCAAATTGTTTGGTTCATGCTAGTTGTCCTTGGCCAGATACAGCCTTAACATTTAGAGTGATGTGTTCATCACATTATCTCTACATAACCATAAGTGGATGGACACACAAAAGAAATCATCCATGTGGATAAATCTCATAAATATAGTATTGAATAACACATATGAAATCATATCATGTATTTAAAATAAAAATGAAAAGTTACGTGTGTGTGTGTATGTGTGTGTGTGTGTGTGTGTGTGTGTATATATATATATATATATATAAAATTTCAAGAATACAAATGATCTGTATTCAGATTGTGGTTCTGAATCACAACAACTTCATGACAGTGGTATCCTTTGAGTAAGAACTTTGCAGATTGGACATTGACTCAACTGATGTGTGACTTGTTATCCTATCAGGCAGAGTCAGACTAGTTAGGAGTCTTCAGCTTATCTGTCAAGGGCTCTCAGAGATGGTCTGTCCATTTCTCCAATGCTCCCCTAAAAGACAGCCTCACTGAAATAACGCCCTGCTAATTGAGTCACTCTCATGTGATAAGATATGAACAAGCCGTTGCATGAATGGAAGCCTGGAATCCCAGCATTCATGAGGCTGATGTATGAAGATGAGGAGTTCAAAGTCAGCCTGGGAGGCAGAGCAAGCACCTGTTTTGCAAAACTAAGGGCTGGAGATGTAGCTCTATGGTATGGTATGGTGGATTGCTTGCTTAACAGCCACAAATCCGTGAGCCATCCCCAAAACCACAAGAAAGACAGAAGGACAAAAAGACAGAGCAAGAAAGAAGGAAGAAGGAAGAAGGAAGGAAGGAAGGGAGGGAGGAAGGGAAGAAGGGAGGGAGGGAGAGAAAGAGAGAGAGAGAGAGAGAGAGAGAGAGAGAGAGAGAGAGAGAGAGAGAGAGAGAGGAGGCAGGGGAGGAAAGAAGGGAGAACTGCAGGCAGGATTCCAAGACGAGTATTTAGGACTTTAAAATCCAAGTCAAAGAGAAGACTGCCTAACTTCAGTAAGGAGGAGAAAGCAGAAGTGGCTGGTTCACCACATCTTACTACCATTCACCAAAAATGTCCCTGAATATATTCCTGGTTGAGTTAAATTTAAGAATACTAACCCTGTAGTTAATAAAAATGAAACATACATTGCTTTTTAAATATAGAGGACATTTGAGCTTGTAAAAGGAAGAGACCACCCTGTGGACAATTTTCTAATTCTTAATGATGATGAGAATAATAACCACCAATTACTGAGCTCTTAGCATGTAACAGGTATGTTGTATATATTCAATTATTTAAGGCAATTTCACAACAATGATCACGTAGCATAAAGTTTAAAACCGAGATTTAGCAAGTGCTCGCCTAGGGAGAAAGAGGTTTAGTCTGGATTCTAAAGAGTTGTGTGAATTTAAAAATCTATACTCTTTAGTGTTACGCTACATCTTTTGCCACCACTAATAGTTTTACTCTGGTGGTCTTGTCTCATGAGGAGACACACTAAATGCTTGTGCAATTAAGGACCATTCAAGGATTTTCTTGTCCCTACTAATCGTCATTCACATTCTGCAATGTTAACTGTTATAGCCTCCTTTCTGTTGCTAAGATAAAACACTCCAACAACAAGCAAACTCGCAGAGAAAGGAGTATATTACACTCTACAGATTATAGTTTATCATTAAGGGAAATCAGGGCAAGAATTCAAGCAGGGACTTGAAGCAGAAAGTATAAGAGAAACATTGCTTACTGACTCACGCTTAGCTAGCTCTCTTATACTACCCTAATACCATCTGCTCAGGGATTGGTACTGCCCACAATGGGCTGGACCCTCCTACAACAATTAACAATGGAGACAATGCCCCATGGACAAGCTCACAGCCAGTCTGAACTGGACAATCTCTCAATTGAGACTCCTCTCTCAGATGACTCTAGGCTGTGCCAAGCTGACATCGAAAGCCAAGTAGAACACTAAGACTTATGTTAAGTCATCACTCCATGATATCAGTAAAGTTTTTATCAGAAGGATAAACATTAATCTGTAACAAACTACAGCTTAGTAACAATCTATTAAAAGAATGTGACAGCAGACAATGGCAAACTCTTGAAAATCGAGGACTCTCAGAAAAAAGTCTGAGACAGAAAACCCTAAAAGGTGAAGTGGTGCCAAAAAGCTGTTGTAGAAATTAATCCCTATCTGGGGTTTCTACCCTGCCTTTGACCATTTAGTTCCTGGATAAAAGACACATACAACCTTTATATTTACAACAAGCCTTAAACAACCCAAAAGCTGGGCAGATATTTACTATTAGAATCTACTTTCCTATCAATAGCATCAAGTTATTACTTACCATGTTTCATCTGGGCTGCTCTTAGCTCCAATCAGCCAGCCCTCGGGGCCATGTTCTCTGGAACTCACTTAACCCATGGTGGCTTCTCCTCCCCTACCTTCTTCTTCCCCTCTTGGTTGTCCTCTGACCCCAAGCCTGGGAACCCTAAACTCTGCCCCTGTCTCTTCTGCCCAGCAATTGATGGTTGACATCTTTATTGACCAATCAGACATAACTTGGGTCAGGGTCGCTTGGGTCACTTGCTTCTATATGCAGATTCTCTTGTCTCTGGAACAATCAGATATTGGGGGCCCGATTAGAATACAAGCAGCATCAGGCTAACCCACTACAAAAAAACTGCTGGGTACACTGTGGATTTGGTAATCTCCATTCAAATTGAAAAATTGAAAAATTGAATGTCATCTATCCTCATCCCCTTCATTACAACATCCAATAAAATCAACTTTACCAATGAGAAGCTCATCCCCAGAAAGGTTCCCTTTTCCCCCATCATCTGAAATAGTCATTAGCCTGTTCAGTGAAGGTTACCTATCGCTGCTCAGTGTTAAGGAGATCGTATCCAAAACTTCATTCATTGCACGTACCAATGTCTTGAAGAGTTTTCCTGGTGTTTCCTTTTGTTTGTTTTGATATTTCTGTTGTTGTTTTTAAAGACAGGGTCTCATGTAACCAAGGCAGGCCTCAAACTCATGAGATAGACAAGGTTCAGCTTTCACTCTTGCACCTTTCTGCCTCTACTTCCCCAGTACTAAAATTACAGGCCTGAGCCACTCCTCTTGGCTTCCTTATGTTTTTCCTCTAGTTGTTCTTTAATTTTAGTTCTTACACCCAGGTCTTTGATCCATTTTTAGTAGAATTTTATATGGAATGAGAGATATGGGTCAGGTTTCAATTTCTTGATCATGGACATCCAGCTGTCCCAGTGTTACATGTTAGCGAAGCTTCACTTTGTCCACTGTATGTTTTTTGAGCCTTTTTTGAGACTGGGTTAGATATAGGTGTGTAGGTTTGTTTCTGGAGTTTTCTTCTGCTTGATTGGTTCATGTGTCTGTTTTTTGTTTGTTTTGTTTTGTTTTAATGCTAGTTCCATGCTGTTATAGTTACTGTAACTTCATAATATCTTAAAATCAGGTATTGTAAAGCCTCTAAATTTGATCTTTGGGTATCTGCCTGTGTAGTGGGAGGTATGTGTGTGCGTGTGTGTATACATTGTGTGTGGGGGGGGGTGGTGGGGGGTATATATGTGTGTGTGGTATGTATGGTGTGTATGTGTATGTTGGTGGTGTGTTTGTGTGTGTATGGTGTGTGTGTATAGTGTATATGTGTGTGTATGTGTGGCATATGTATGTGTGTGTATATATGTGTGTGTATGTGTGTGTGGTGTGTATGTGTGTATGTGGTGTGTGTGTGTGTGTGTGTGTGTGTGTGTGTGTGTGTGTGTGTAGTCCAGAAGACCATTGTTGAGTACCTTTCTTAATTGTTCTCTACCTTACTTTTGGAAAGAGGGTCTCTCACTGAACCTGGAGCGTTGCAATTCAGCTAGACTGACTTAACAAACAAGTCTTGAGGAACTTCCTGTCCCTCTTTCCCCAGGGCTGGCATTGCAGATATGTAGTGACACACTTTTTATGTGGATCCCTCCAATCCAAGCTCAGGTCCTAAGACTTGCACATCAAATACTTCTCCCACTGAGTTATACATAGCTCCTGTTCCTTTAGATTTCATTTTTTTTCCTTCAAGATTACTGGAGTTCTCTCATATTTCCATATAATTTTTGGGGTCACTGTGGGGTTTTTTTGTTGTAGTGACTAAAGAATATTATTTTGTAGCATTTGAATGGAGATTGCCCTAAGTGTGTAAGTAACTTTATGTATGACCCTTTTAACAATTTGGATTGAGTATGCTTGGCGCACGGAAAATTGTGGCCTTATTGGAGGAGGTGTGACCTTGTTAGAGGAAGTGAGTCACTGTGGAGGCAAGGCTTTGAGGTCTCATATATATGCTAAAGTCTGGTCAGTGTGGTCCAGACTCTTCTCCTGGCTGCCTGTGGATCAGGATGTAGAAATCTCAGCTCCTTCTCCAGCACCATGTCTGCCTGCATGTCACCATGTTTCCTGCCATGATGCTAGTGGACTGAACTTCTGAAACTGTAAGCCATTCCCAATTAAATGTTTTCTTATATAAGAGCTGCCTAGGTCATGGAGTCTCTTCACAGCAATAAAACCCGAACTAAGAAAAATAATGTTAATAATATTTAGATTATCCCAGTGGGAAACAGTATAGCAGTTTAAACATGAACCTAAAAAGAGCTCTACCATTAGCCTATCCATTAGCCCTGCTTCTGGGTTTATATCCAAAGGAAATGAAATAACCAAACCAAAGAGATCCTGGCGTGCTGTGTTTATTGTTGCATCATACACAATACTTAAGCTATTTCACCAGTCTAGATGTCCATCGATGAATAAATGTATAAAAGCAAAATACCCTGAAAAACAAAATCCTGTTATTTTCAGCAAAATGGATATTACTTGAGGATGCTATTCTGAATAAAATAAGCCAGGCACAGAAAGACGGGTGCCATGTGTTCTCATATGTGCAAGTCATGACAAAAGAATCCAAGCTGAATGGAGAATGGTGTTTGCTGCAATTTAGATAAAGGGTACTTAGAGCTAATGAGCCATGCTATATATACATTTGGTAATAACTGACTGAACCCTATTAACATGTACAACAAATTCATGTTCATCAAAAGCAAAATGTGGAGGGGAAAATAACAGGAGAGAGAGAGAGAGAGACATTTTTGATCCGCTTCCTAATTTTAACCAACGCACATACACAGGCACCAACTGTCTTTATCTGGTTTTGAGTGGGAGGCAGGGGAAAGATGGAATAGAGGAGAAGCTGAATGGGTGCCAGGAGCCTTCTTCTTCTGTTTGGGAAGAAGCCTGCTCAAGCCAATGAGAAAACATCAGCTCTGGCTTCATTCAGCCCCTCCGGGTCTTCAAGCCCTCATCTGAGGTCAAGAGGAGAAGAAGCAAATTTGGTCCTGGAAGGAAGGGTAGCTGAAGGAAGGCCTTGTCCAGCATCCATTCTAGTTCAGCCCCACACCCTAGCCTCTACATATGGAAGAATCCCGGACTACCAGACACTTGCATCCATAAACCCACTACCTGGATTCCTCCATATTTTAAAAGAAATTACGAGACAAATATTGGTAAAAGAAAAATGGATTTATTTTATTTTTTGAGAGAGGTTTTCATGCAGCCCAGGCTAGCCTGGAACTTCCTAGTCTTGACCTTCTGATCTTCCTGCCCTCACCTCCCAAGTGCTAGATTAAAGGCTATACCATTCTGTTTAGTTTTATGTGGCACTAAAGATCAAACCCAGGGCTTCATGGGTACCAGGCAAGCACTTTACCCACTGAGCCACATACTCAGCCAGAAAACAGATTTATTTATAGCTTGGCTAAACCTAGAAGAAAAGGATGCCTAGTTTCTCCCTACCTTGCCTGTATCTGTGTTATATTTTCAAGGAACTGATGAAAGACAAACCAGGAGATATACAGATGTCAGTGTCTGAAATGGCCCTCAGGAGCCCTGTGAACTCTTCCTGGGACGCAATTTCCTACTTTCTACCAGGTTCAGCATTTCCCTCCCTGGACATGAGATTCCTGGCAAAATTCTAATTCTTTGGAACCACTGTTTTATAATGACCTAGTGTCCACTATTGTCCTTATAGGTCCCACCTTTGAGTCAAAATAAAGTATCCTATTGTTCTCCCCATGGGTCAAATCCTTCCTCTTACACAATAACCTTCCACATATGTGATGATTCAAGTACAATAATAACTAATAATAATAGAAGATCAGTACCATATCAATTGTATGCCAAGTACTTATTGTTGTGGTTTAAATGTGAGGTGTCCCCCATTAGCATGTGTGTTTGAACACTCAGTCCAAGATGATGGAGCTGTTTTGGAAGGCTGTGGAAGCTTTAGGAGTTTTGCTCAACAGACTACATCACTTCCGAGTAGGCCTTGAGATTTTATAGTACTGCCCCCGTTTTGGGCTCACTCTCTGAGCTCTAAATGCAGACACCATGAGGTCAGCTACAGCTACGATGCCAACTGTGACCCCCAAAGAACTCTTTGCTTCCTTAAGTTGTTTCTGGTCATGTATTCAATCACAGCAAAGAGAAAAGTAACTAATACATTTGTATCAGTTCATTTAACCTTCCCAAGTCTTGAGTGTTACTGTTGCTAGTCTCATTTTGCAGATGAGAAACACTAAGGTTAAAAAACTTACCCTGGTTTCACAAGTGCGTATTCCAGATAAGATTTGTATCTATTCACACATTCACTATTTCACAACCATTTTTTTTTCTGTATTTCTAGCTTGCCCTTCAGCCATTCTTGGCACGTTTGCCCTTGTGTGACCCTCAGTCCACTTGGCCAGAGATGCTTTGGAGCAGTTGTGAAAGAGTATGAGATCCCAGGGAGGCAGGCATGGAGACAGTTCCTTACATCTAGGAGGTTTGGTGTCAACACCTGGGGAGTGTCACAGGGCAGGGGCTGGAGCAGAGCAGAGCAGAGCTAAGACATCTTTAGAGTGCTCATAGGTCTAGTGAAGTCTAAACACAAAATCAGCTTAGTTAGTTGAATATATAGGATTAGATAAAATCTTGCCTGTATTTCATAAATTACATACTCAATTTTTGTCTCAAATTTTATGGAGAAAAAGATCACTCAAAGTTCATTATTAAAACACATAATGGGCCCGGTGGTGGTGGTGGTACACACCTTTAATCCCAGCACTTGGGAGGCAGAGACAGGTGGATTTCTGAGTTCGAGGCCAGCCTGGTCTACAGAGTGAGTTCCAGGACAGCCAGGGCTATACAGAGAAAACCTGTCTCGAAAAACAAAAAACAAAACAAAAAAAATCCAAACAACAAACAAACAATGGAATGGTGTGGTATATTCATCTCCTTAGAGATGTGACATATTGATTTCAGGGATAGTGCAATGTTGCCTAGCAGACTCAAGGGCTATCAATCCCAGCACCACATACATCACTGAAACAGTAGGCTATCTCTGCAAACAAAAGGTCCATTTCTCTTTTGAGTGTTGAGAAAAAGTCTACAGATTATTAAGTCCCTTCTTCACGAACAAAGCCTTTCTGTTTGTTTGTTCATTTGGTAAAGCATCTGCTGGTTGATCCATCAAGTTACTTGGAGAACTCCACAGTATATTAGCAAGTCTGCTAAATAACAGATAATTAGTCTCTGGGGGTGGGGGGTGGATAGGAGAATGCCACAGCATCCGCAAATCTGTCGCTTGTCTGATGGCTTTTACATTCGGAGCTGCTCCAACTGCTTGGAAATGGTAGCAGTTCACAGCAATATCGTGATTCCACATGTATCAAGGTCACAGAGGAAATTTTGTTTCATCGTGTTTCTTTATTATTACTTTTTGTGGTTTTTTATTATTTTTAAATTTTACTTTAAGTTATTTATATATGGGTATGTACATATGAGAGCAGGCACCCATGGAAGTTGGCCAGAGGTACAGGATCTGTGAAATGGGACTTACAGATGGGTGTGTGCCACCCTTCATGTGCAGGGAACTAAACTCAGGAACTCTGCAAAAGTGGCGATCTCTCTCAGTCACCAAGCCTCTCTCTAGTGCCAGGTTTTTGTGGAGACAGAGTCTTGTTATATACCAGAGACTGACCTCAAACTCCATCTTCCGGTCTGTCACTTGAGTGCAGAGGTCACAGATCTGTACCAGCACATCCAACACGAGAAGATAATTATGCAATAACTCACGTTTTCAAAGCGAAGGACTTCTAGAAAGTCAACCATCCAGAGTTGTCTCTTACAGCAGTCATAGCGTATGTCTCAAAGCCTGCAACTATGCAGGCAATCTGCTAGAACACCAGACAGAGCTTCCTGCTGTTTGAAGTAATCCAACCCTCTCCCTTCCTAAACTAATTTGATTCCCCCCGTTAACGCTGAATAAATGTTCTCTGTGGAAACAGTTCCTTGCTAGTCATATTGAGACAGGAGAAAAACAACTTGACTGTTGGGTATACAAATTAGAGTTAGCAGTAAGGTGTCCTCCACCACCACCACCACCACCACCAGACCCCAAATAATGAGTCTTATCGAAATCAAAGGAAAGTTAAAAAAAACTTATCAAAACCTGTTATGGTTTTGATACTCACAATCCCAGTATTTTGGAGGCTATGGCTACATTTCAAGACCCTGAATCATAAAAACTGAGTGCTTGGTGGTAGAGCATTTGGCTAAAATGTGCATCCCCTGGAGGTGTAGTTCAGTGGCAGAGTCCTTGTCTAACACAAACTAGGTCTTGGGATCATTCCTAGCACAACAAATAGTGGGATGCGTCGATGGACTTAAAGCTTACCAAGCGAAAAATTTCTATATGAGTAGTCTTTCCATATATCAACTCATGATTTAAGCATATTAAGTAGGTTGTTCTGAATGGGTAGGCTTCCCGTGAGTCAACAGAAGATTTCCCATGGACTTACATAATGTGTGTTGCACAATTTTAGAGAAGTCCTTATCTTGCCTCTCTTCGTTTAAAGCTGAGCTATAAGAGAGAAACATTGTAAAGAGCAGGGCCACCAGAAAACCTACACATCAGCGGCAAAGGGAAACTGACTAATCTAAGAAATTTGTCCTTCCTTCCTTATGCTGGTCCTGACCCAGCTGGAGGAAACTGACTGGCATTTGCTGGTTGTCCTTTGCAATCAGCTGGCTGCAAGCTTCAGAGGAAGCCAGGCAGGTCCCAGCAGAAAGGAAGCCGCCTAACACCTTCGTCAGTTTCCTGTTGCATCTGACTGATAGCAGAGCGAAGAGGATGTGATGTTATGTTGCTGCAGTATGATTCTGAGATGCAGCTGATAAACGCCTCCACCTTCCATTCAGAGGCCAGTGACTTACAGTTTTCTTCTGGCCAAATCAAGTTTCAGACTTTCAGGCTAGCCTCTTAACACATTCCCTAACTACTCAGTCCTTTAAAAATACCTATGTTGTGGAAGAGATTAAGAGCCCAACATTAAGATTCTTTTTTTTTTTTTCCAAAAAAGCTCCCTGATGATCTATAAAACTCCAGAAATATACCAAATCTGTTTCTAGGGAAATTAGCTCCTTCAGACTTTGGTCAACTCATCATAGACATTTCCATAGGGGGAAATGTCTTCTGATTTGGAGACAGGTTAGGAGTGTGTTGGAGACATTTTATTAGATTCTGTTTCCCAAATATTCCTAACAGGGCAGTAAGAAACTTTACTCAAATACTTTAATGACTTCCATTTGATTAAAGAAGAAAATTTAAGTAGTTTACCAAAGATTTGAAAGCCTTGCATCATACGTACAATCTTTGCCTCTTTCCAGACTTGTCTCAAGCCGTGCCGTGTCATTATTTTTAAGAGTCTACACACTGTGTCCCAAGCTTTAAGAGCTGGGACTAAGGCCAGGCTATCATCCTAAATGGACTTACCAATTCTATTCTCCTTTTAAAGTTGTGTTCACAGGTCGAATCTAGTTCAAGAACCTTGTGCTGTGCATCATCTCTCTGTCTCTTGAAAACTAACTAACGATTCCACCAATGGAGCACATCTTAGGCTGCTTGTTGTACGCTGTTACTCCCCAGTGCCTACTTTTTTATTTAAGCTTGCGTGATTTTATTTAAATTAAAATGAGAATTCTTTATTACATGCTCTGAATAATGCCTGCATATCATCCCAAATTACTAACATTTTTTTTTTCTTTGCAGCATGGTCTTATGTAGCCCAAGCTGGGCTGGGATGCTCTGTGGCACAGGAATGATATCAGACTTCTGATCCCCATGCCTCTACCTCACAAATGCTGGGATTACAGGCCTTCGCCACCTTGCTTTGCTTTACGCTGTGCTGGGGATAGAAGCCAGGGCTTTGTGCATGCCAGGCAAGCACCTTCCCAAGGGAGCTACGCCGCCAGCTACCCAGTCCTCACATATGAGCTAAACGAGTCTTTGGAGGCTCCTTCTTTGCCAAAAGCTTCTTGGAGTAGGTAGAACTGGAGAGAGGGAGAGAGAGAGAGAGAGAGAGAGAGAGAGAGAGAGAGAGAGAGAGAGAGAGAGAGACAGAGACAGAGAGAGACAGAGACAGAGAGAGAGAGAGACAGAGAGAGAGAGACAGAGAGAGAGAGAGAGAGGACAAGGAAGGAAAGAAGGAAGGAAGGAAGGAAGGACAAAAGGAAGAGCAGTAGAATTTATCCAGTGAAAAAGATGGACTTGGAGAATCCTAGATAAACTACCCTTCTAGCACCAGGTTGGGCTACATAAGACCATGCTGGAGGGGGGGGGAAGGAGAGGAAGAGGGAGAAGAATTGAAGCCACAGGCATTATTCAGAATATGCAGTAAAGATTTCTCCTTAATTTATTATAAAATTATGTAAGCTTAAAGGAGAATGTAGAGATTAGGGAGTATCATATACAACAAGCAGCTTAAGGGTCCTAGACAGACTAGCCTTCCGCTATTTGCAGATTCTCTGCTCTCCAAACAGACCCACTCTGCTTTGCTGTGGAGCTAAGGCCAGCAAAATAAAGGACCACCTGGTATTTGCTCCCCGTTCTTCCTCCCTGTATCTCTTCATTCCTGGCTCTCTGGTATTGCACCCTGAAATGATGACTGCATAATCCCAAACTTATTTTCTAGGAAATCTGAATAGTCAAAAAAAAAATGCTAAACCTTATGCTTAGTGTTAGGGAAAAGGCACTCTTTGTTTGTTTGTTTGTTTGTTTGTTTTTTGGCATGATTTATCCCAGCTACTTGAAAAGCAGAAATAGGACAATCAGAAACTCAAGGCCTGCCTGAGCTATAGAGTGAGTTCAAATCCCACCTAGACTGCTTAGTGAGACCATATGTCAAAAAGTGGGAAGAGAATTGGGGTTCAGTTGAATGTTTGAGCATTTGCCTGAGCAAACCTGAAGTCATAGGTTTAGTCCCCACCACCACCACCACCACCACCACCACCACCAATATAATAATAAACCAAAAAAAATTAAAACAGGGCAAAATATTAAAACCTCCTTGCCATATGTCCTAGCTGGGGTTTCTATTACTATGATAAAATGCCGTGACCAGGGCTGGAGCGATGGCTCAGTGGTTAAGAGCACTGGCTACTCTGTCAGAGGACCCAGGTTCAATTCCCAGCACCCTCATAGCAGCTCACAACTGTCTGTCATTCCAGGTCCGGAGGCTCCAACACCTTCACACAGACACACATGCAGGCAAAACACCACTGCACACAAAATAAAAGTAAATACAAATTAAAAACAAAACAAAACACTGTGACTAAAAGCAACTTGGGGAGACAGGGATTTATGTTAGCTTCCATAGTCTAGTGTGGTGGAAAGTCAGAGAAGGAACTCAAGGAAGGGATCTGAGGCTAAGACTTGATGCAGTGGCCATGGAGAAGTGCTGCTTACTGGCTTGCTCCCTTCGTGGCTTGCTCAGCCTGCTTTCTTATAGCACCCAGGACCACAGCCTATAAACAGCTTGGCCCTCCTCCATCAATCGCTATTTAAGAAAACTGCACTATGGACTTACCTAAAGGCCAATCTCATGGAGGCATTTTGCTCAACTGAGAGTCTCTCTTCCCAAATGATTCTATCTTGTCTCAAGTTGAATTAAAACTAACCAATATACCATACATGTGTCCCTAGCATCCCATGAGATCTTCTGTTAACAAATATTGGAAATTGCTTTATATTAACATATTTAAATATTTCACATATTTTGGCTGCATAGTATTTTAATGTGTAGACATAGCATACTTATTCATTAAATGAAACTTCAGGCTGTTTCCTTGAGTAACTTCATACATACTTGGGTAATTTATACATTTCTATCCTAGATTGCCTTTTTTTTTGGCCATAACCAAGCAACTTGAGGGAAGAAAGGATCTATTGACTTACAGGTTACATGGTCTATCATTGAGGAAAGTCCAGACAGGAACCTGGAGGCAGGAACTGAAGTAGAGACTATGAAGAAATGCTTCTTACTGGCTTGCTCAGCTATCCAGCCCAGGCCTGAGAATTGGTACCACCCATGACAGGAAGAAAATGCCCTCATAGATACATCCACATGTCCCTGCAAAGAGGGAATCTCAGTTGAGGATTTACCTTCATCCTATAGGATCAGTTCCCTCTGGACTTTACCAGATGTCTCCGCCTCAAGCTATGCTCTCCCTCATAGCTACAATAAAAATCTCTCTACTTTAGAAGTAGTCCTGTCCTCCTTCATTTTTATTTCTGTTTTTCATTCAGTGTGTTGACCAAAGTTTTGCTTTCTGCCTTATGGTTGATGGAACACAATATCCCATCAAAAGCATAGACCACTCTAGTCCTGTTATAAGCTTATAAGCGGCATCAAATATAACTTCAGATTCTCAAGAGTCGTTTTGGTTTTTTTTTCCTTTTTTTTTTCCTTTCTGTGAACCATTTGTTTTTAAAGAAATCTTCACCCAGGGAACAATCATTGGAGCCTCTATTTTTAAAATCTTGAGCACCAGTCTCAAAGAAAATTGAAGTGGGGACTTTAACATAACTCTTGCCACCACTGTGATGGTGTGCCTTCCAAGCTGAGAAGTCAAACTCTCTGCTCAAGTTCACAGTCTGGCAAGAAAGGACACACAGTGCAAGGAAGGGAGTAAATCAGGCTCATATGCAGCTGTTGGTTCCCACTGTGATGCCCCAAGCATGTGACACGCCCATGTGACACGCCCATGCTGAGATCTGGTGCTGATGTCACTGCAGCTGACACTTCTATGCGCTCGCATAATGATATTGACATGAAGGACGTGTCCCAGTTCTTGGAACTTGTAGTGGCTGGGGTTTCAATTGCTCTGATAAAAACACCATGACCCAATAGCAAGGTAGGTAGGAAAGAGTCTATTCAGCTTACGCTTCCAGATCGCAGTCCATCCTTGGAGGAAGCTAGGAGAGGAAGGAACTCAGGCAGGGCTGGAACCCGGAGGTAAGAGTTGAGGCAGAGGCTATGGAAAGGTGCTGCTTCCTGGCTTGTTTCACATGGCATGCTCAGCCTGGAACCCAGGACCACCAGCCCAGGGAAGGCACCACCCACCATGGGCTGGGCCCTCCCCCATCGATCACTAGTTGAGAAAATGCCTTATGGCTGGATCTCATGTGACGAAGCTCCGTCCTCTCCCATGACTCTAGCTTGTGTCAAGTTGACACACAAAAGCAGCCAGAACAGAAGCAAAAGGTGGCAAGCCTGACTAGAAGAGTCGGGGCTGGCGTGGGACAGCATGACAAGCCTTAGCATAGAACAAGTTGCAAGTTATTACAAAGAAATCCAGAGAGGAGGAGGGATTTAAATATCCGCAGGAGCAGAAAGGCAGGTCAGCTGAGGTGAAGAAAGAAAAATACAAAACTTACAGGGTTAAGTGGAACAGAAGAGTAAGAAAGCTAGAGAGAGCTACATGCAGAAGATTATAATTAGCAAAAGGATGGAGGCCTGAGGTATTTTTACTGTAAAGGATGACTAATCCAGGGTAGCCAAAAACCAGTGCTCTCTGTGTGTGTGTGTGTGTGTGTGTGTGTGTGTGTGTGTGTTTACAGGCAAAGGGTATGAAAGATGGATAGAAGAAGAGATGAAGTCATGCTTTAATTAAAGACTTCTGTCTTACTTGCATTTTCAACGAAGCGCGTATTTTCTTATACATTTTAACTGACACACATACAAAGCCCCAGTAGAAACACAAATTGGGATGATCTATAAATGACCTGGAAGATAGAAGCACCAGGTCAGACAGAGTTGGTCCGGATTAGTCACAATCCCTCCAGAAAAATTTAAAAGGAATCCTAGAATATGGAATCTAATATATTTGTAAGGACAAAACAGTTCAGCCTCGGGTTCAAACAAAGCAAAGACTTTTTTTTTTCAAACCTACTAAACAATGCACATTTTTAATGACACGATCTATTGACCCTTGCATCGCACACACCCCCTTTGCTTCCTCCCCTCATTTGCGGGTTCCTTCCCTCTCCCACAAGTAGTAAGCCGTCTGTTTCCGTGCCTTGTATATATTTAAATCTAGGTTCTGCCTAGGAGAGGGACCCCACAATAAAAAGTTCTTTAAAATAAGGAGATGCGTTGCTTTTATATTTATGATAATTAGAACTATTGGAATAAAGAACAATCAAAGTGTCGCTGAAAAGAGAGACTGGGAGTGAAATCAGTTGCATTATGAGGCTCTAATGATCTTCACTTTGTAAACGCCCAAGAGATTTTCCTAATGAATACTCCAGAGTGTAGCCATCTTTAAAAAATCTGCTTGGCTTTAACAAGGGGGAAAAAATACATGATAATTATTTTTTCAAAAAGACGTTGCCAAGGTTTATCCATGCCAAATGCTGAGGGAGATTTTAATGTGAAATGAACCACAGAAAATCAGCGGTAATGAGAGCAGCTTACAAAGACTGTCATCTGCAGAGATGCTGGCATTTTCTATTCTTCTCTCAGCTCCTCCTCAGACTGTTCTCGCCTAATCCCCCTTGTTTATATTATCCACCCCCTTAAAACTCAACACTTGACAGACTCCAGGGATTAAAAACAAGCACTCCATTCCCAAATCTTCACATATAAGGCAAAAGTAGCAACAGAGATTCAAATGACCTCACTAAGATTCTGCAGCATAGGTCAGTCTTGTCCGGCAGATCCAGGCAAGGGCTGCGTCTAGTTAGTTGTCTTTGGTTTGCTTCTTGTGTTGGTGTAGATGGAAATCAAGGCCTCCGGTGTGCTAAGCGAGCACTCTGGGGCTGTTACATCCCTGGTCTAATTATTCTTTCGCAATGACTGTCTGAATCTTGCTTGCTTTAGAACTAAGGATAAATCAAGCCTGGAACTTCCTGGGAGAGTAGGGTGGAAGGTAGGGGATGGAAGCAGTGAGGCTGGGTGTCGAGAACTGGCTTAGAAGTGATCATTTGGGGTAGGATGGATTGCTGCATGCTGACTCCACGCCGAACATTCTTAAGCCTATTGTCCCACAACCTTTCCACTTCTTGTTCAGGAACAACCCCCACACCTCAACTGTGTTCAGGGACATGTGACCGGTGCATCACCAAGAGCAGCGCATCACGTGACCTGTGTATCACGTGACGAGTGCATCACTTGGGATGAGTGCTGTTAGGTCTCAGCCAATCCTGATAAAATCATTTTCCTTTCCTAGTGATCGGGATGGGAGCAGACACGTGGGGCCAGTGTTGATCGGTACAATTTGACAAGTTGTCCGAGGACTCCCTGAAAAGGTCTTTTTTCCTCCAACGAAAAAGAAAGGCCTTTTGTGTCCCTGCCTTTAGTTTCGCCTTGCATGCCTTTGAATAAAGGGTATTTCCTATAGTGGTGACAGCAAGCTGACAATCACTAGGGGGAAACTTCTGACTCATTGAGGAAGCAGGATGGAATTTGTTTTGCAGTTAACAGTACTGAGTTACTGAATCAGACTTGAGGGAGTCTTCTGATTGAATAAGGAAAAAAATACTTCTATGGTCTTTTGTCATTATCTGTGTTTGACTCTTCCCCACACCTGTTCTTTCAGTAGTACTGGGAATTGAGCCTAGGGTCTCTCATGTATTAGCCGTCTCAGCTTATCTACTGGGCTATGTGCTCACCTCAGGTTTCTGTTTCTCATAGCAGACAGAAAGCATTTTCAACACAGTAGAAACTAAGAGAATGTGCCAAGAGTGAGATGGAACTCTAAGTAGGAGAGCAGTGGAGATGTTCACATCTGGGAGTCCATTTGCTGAGTTTTGGAGACCTCTCCCAATGTCCTTCTAGCTGGGTAAGACAGAGCTGGCCCCAACAGTGTGAAGAGCCCGTGAAGAGCTGGTCATCTCCAGATCCTTTCTAATTTTCTTTCTTCATATAATACACTTTAGCCCAGATCCTTACTGCTGTTCTTCTTACACCTTTCCTGACAGACCTCCTGTCATTTGTCTCTCTACCTTCTGATCTACCCTCGACGTGTCAGTTAGATTAACTATTATTTGTATCACTTGTGAATTTGAACACCTTTGGTGGCTCTCTCTCTTTTCTGTTGCTGGGAAAAGACACAATAACTGAGGCAACTTACAGAAGAAAGAGTTTATTGGAGTTACAGTTTCAAAGGGTGAGTCCATGCCCATCATGGTGGGAAGCATGGCAGCAGACAAGCAGACATGGCGCTAGAGCAGCAGTGGAGAACTCACATCCTTATCAGCAAGTGCAAGGCAGAGAAAGAAGACAAACTTGGAATGGGGTCAGTTTTTGAAACCTGAAAGCCCACACTCCTAGGGACACACCTCCTCAAACAAGACTGTACTTCCTAGTCCTTCCCAAACAGTTCCACCAACTGGGGACCAAGCATTCAAACATATTCAAGCTCTACAGTGACCATTCTCATTCAAACTACCACACTCCCCATTTCGAAAGTTTACTTTCACACTGGCCTTGTGTTAAGGCTTTTTAAGGTAGGAGTATCTAACTGGACTATAGTCCCTTAAGGTCAGCTCTCTGTTGTAACTGATCTTTTAAACAAGGTTCTCATAAAATGTAATAACTTTCAGTAGTTTTTAGTCAAGTCATATTTGTTTAACATTTTTTTAACCTCACACCTTACAGATTTTAGAAGAAACAGTATTGACTGATGACTGGTTATATCTACTAACTTTATAAATAAGCTATTTTGTACATATAATATTGTTATCACAAATTATTTTTCTTGCTTGAGTACTATTATTCTTATTTTATGATTTAATATAGACACTTATGGTCTTTAGACACTCAGGAGACTAAGGCAAGAGGATTATGAGTTTGAAGCCAGCCTGTGCTACATGGTGACCACTACTCTCAAAAATCAAAGCAAAATCATTTAAGAAAATAATCATCTGTGTCATAGATTTCATCAAATTAACAAATTTGGATAACTACAATGCTTTGAATTTGTCTCTGCTATAACTATTTTTTAAGTGTGTATGTGTATATGTGTGTACATGTATGGTATATATAGGTATATGTGATATGTGTATGTGTGTGTGTGTGGTATGTGCATGTGTGTGGTGTATTCTGTGTGTGTATGGTATATACATGTGTATGTGCTGTGTGTATATATATATGTATATATATATATGGTATATAAACATGTGTGTTATACACATGTATGTGAATGCTATATGCATGTGTGTGTGTGTCAGTCTCTCCAGTGCCTATCTATAATTTTTAACTAGCAACACCATTATGATGCGATTTTAAAAAATGCAAAATAGAACTAGTTTTCTGATCATGCACTATTTAACACTTCAACTAATGTAATAACCATATTTGTAATTTTCCCATCTTTGACATGTTCTTGATTCCACAACTTTGCTCTCATCACCTTATCTAGAATGTTCTGTTTATCCTCCCCTAACTAATTCTTAAATGTTAAGGTTAATGGTCTTATACACCTTTCTGGGTCACTGTAATTTCCTGTGGATTTTCTTTCTTCTGAGTTTTCCTGTTGTCTTAGTATCTGTAGTGGCTATTCCTGGTTGTCAACTTGACTAAATCTAGATTGAACTAAACAAGAATTGGAAGGGTCACCTATAATCCTAATCTGGAGGCTCAGAGATACAAGTTTCTGACCTGGAGATCTTGATGCATAGTGACGATGAATTCCAGAAGATTAAGATTAGGGGATCTCAGCCGGGCGGTGGTGGCGCACGCCTTTAATCCCAGCACTTGGGAGGCAGAGGCAGGAGGATTTCTGAGTTCGAGGCCAGCCTGGTCTACAAAGTGAGTTCCAGGACAGCCAAGGCTACACAGAGAAACCCTGTCTCGAAAAACCAAAAAAAAAAAAAAAGATTAGGGGATCTCTGAGTTCAAGGTCATCTGGGATTAAAGGCGTGGTGGCACACACGCCTTTAATCTGGGCCACACCCTCTGCTGGAGACCTATATAAGGACATTGGAAGAAGGAAGATTTCACTCTGGCTTTTCCTGGCCTACCTCGTGGGACGGAGCAACTACTAGATCCTCGGACTTCCATCCACAGCTGCCTCGTGGGACTGAACAACTGCTACATCCTTGGACTTCCATCCACAAGTACTGCTGACTATTGTTGGGGAGTTGAACTACAAGCTGTAAGTCATCCACAAATTCCCTAACTATTTAGGGACTACCCATATGTTCTGTGACTCTAGAGAACCCTGACTAATACAGTATCCACATCATTCATTGTGACCTTTGGGGTGTACATATAACCCAAATATCAAGAATTTCTCCTCCCTTCAGTGTTTAATAGAATAAGCAAAACTCTGACTGTATATCTTGTTGCTCTCCTGAAAAGAGCATGTAGATTCTCTGACGGTGGTTCTTCAGACCTCTACTCTGTGCATCCTTCACCACCAAGCTGTCTGAATTTTCTATTCTTTTTTAGTGCCACGTTCCCCCAAGAAATGCATAATTTGTGTGTGTTTCTCTTTCTCCATTCTTGAAGCACCACCAACATAAGGTTGGTTCGTGGACCTACTCTCTTCTAAACACGTTGGCTTAATAGAATTAAGTGAACAGAATATAAAATTACCTAACTTCCTATATCTGTACTATATTACCTATTACTATATTATAATAAAGTCATTTATAGTTATCGAGTATTTGATGTATTGTCAGACATTAAGCTAAGCATTTTACTTGCATTGTTTAGCTAGATATCTACCCACTAGGATACATGTGGTGAGCAAGGGGGCCAGGATTCAAAGTCCCAGGCTTTCTAAACTTGGAAGCTCTAATACTGACCTGCATTTCTAATGCTCACCAACATCAAAGAACCTCTTACTAGACACAGAGATTTTATTGTTTGCCTAACCACTGTCTAACAAGTTTCCCTTTCTTTCTTTTAATATTTGACTTTCACAGGAAGTGAGTACTGTCCTACCCTGAGACCTGCACCTTTATTGATCTCAGCAATCTTGTCCAACATGGATTCACTTAGGTGTGGACATGCGATGTGTTCTGGCTAAAAAGCACTCAAAGGAAATCTTTTGAGCTTTTTCTAGGAAACTATCCCTCTTCCCAAATAACTGTTTCCTTCCAGAACTATTTTTTTTTCAAGATGATGCATGCAAGTACTGCTCCCCAAAGAAAAAGACAACACACACAAACACACACACACACACACACACACACACACACACACACACACACGGAGAGAGAGAGAGAGAGAGAGAGAGAGAGAGAGAGAGAGAGAGAGAGAGAGAGAGAGAAACAAGAATCATGTGGGGGAAAGCTGGTCTTTACTGTTGGCGCACCAGAAGACTTCATCCCAAGTATCCCTACTTCTGAAATTTTTTGGACAGTACTCTGAACACTTATACCTGTTTTGAGCACATTTTCTCTTCTTTACACTGAAAAAATATTCTAATGGATGTTTTGATGTCTCTTTCCTAAGAGCCTCTCTCTCTGTTGCCATTGCAAAGAGTCCATCTTTTTCTACTACCAACAGCCTTCATTGAATTCCAGGTTCTCCAAGTTCACCTTTTTTCTAAATGTGGATAAATGTCTCTCAAAATTCTATTACTTCATACTCAATAGAATGACTCCCCATAGTCTTAATTTCTCCCATCAGTCTTCTCCTCAAAGACTCCTCCCCATCACTTCCTGATACAAAGGCCCACTTAATGAGTTCTCCTGAAGAATTACTCCCAGAGATTAGATGCTGAAGGCTAGCAGTCCTATCACATAAATCTGAATCTCACTCTGTTCCAGGGCTAACTAGCTGTGCCCTTTGACACATTGTTTCCAAAGCTCATCTTCATCTGTCAAATGGGAACAATAACTGAAGGGTTGTTAAAATGATTGAATGATGTAATCACCCACACAAAAAAACTTTACAACTGTGCCTGGCACTTGTAAGTATTCAAGAGGAAAATACTAATTGGCAATAAAGGAAGGAAACCAGCTCAAGTAGGCTGAGTGGAAAATTTCCACTCAGTACGCTCAATAGCTCATGGATTGGAAAAGCCCAGTTCAGTTACCAAAGAAAAATTAAGGATCAAGGTAGCCACATGGATTCAGGTAACCGGGAAAGGAGGGTCAGGAGATCAGTTTTTTGTTCTCTGTGTTTCTCTGTTCAAGATTCAAATTTCTCAGGGAATCATTTGTTGGCTTTGTTTGGGTCCTGTTGTTATCTGTTTGCCTGACTGACAAATTATCTTGGGTAATGAGATGACTAAATTATCTCCAGTAGTATCCCGTAAGCAAACAGAACACTTTCACTACAAGGAGTAACTTATAAACAAACACACTAACTACATTTGTTGCTCTATGATTGCTACACTCTTAGAGCAAGCACTGTGGCTTATCAGCTACACTGATGGTTGTTTCAATCCAACCATCGTAATATTCTGAGATTGTGGCTTCGTTTTTTCCTATACAGTTTCACTTGGTTGGCATTTTCAAGCTCAGTTCAAAAGAAGACACAGGTTTCTTCCTTGCATGTTTTAAGCTTTGGAAACCTGTCACTGATAATGGTGAAGGGATATACAAGACTGTTCCTAAAGGGTGGAGGGTGAAGTTTTTAACCCCAAACCATCAGTATTAAAGAGAAAAAGGAGGAAGTACAGATCTAGTTGTCAGTCAGTCCTCTTTGTTTCTCTCCAAGTTTTACCCTGATTCCAGCTCTGGAATGGGATGAAATAAAGGAGACAATGAGGAGTTAGTAGAAAAGCATCTCAATGGGCTAGTCTTTTGTTCCATCCTCAGAGGGTATTCTCTTTTGGCATCAGGCATCTAAAAAAGATGACTACATGCTGCATCTACAGGCAAAAGGTATCAATTTCCTCAAATCTGTCTCTGTTATTAAAAACAATCTGATACCATTTGCCCTGCAGCAACCTGTCTCCCAGTAGCTGAGTCTTGTGCCATTCCTTTCTGGGAAGTCACAGGACGAAGCAGCTTCTCAAGCATTATTTTGGCCTCATGCCTTTCAAATGGTACTCCAGCTCCTGATCCCGATGTGAGAGCAAGCTGGCTGACACATCCATCATCTACTGATCTACCTGCCTATCGGGAGGGATATTCATCTCCCACCACTCCATGTGGTCTGCTTCCCTCAAAACTGCACACATAGGAACTCTGACAAGCAAACTGGAAGGAGGCCCATGGTTCCTGGCTCATTTGTCTATGGAAAGAGGAGAGTAAGAGGGGGTGTGGGTCTGACATAAGAATTGGGGAACTCTGCCAACAAATTGTCAAGTGCTATAGGGTGGAAACAGAAGCAGATGTCAAGAAGGTAGAAAGGAAAACAGGGCAAATGTGGTGCTGTGGAAGCCAAGAGAAGGGAAGATTAAGAAAAAACAAAAAACAAAAACAAAAAAACAGAGACAATAATCAAAATGTAGCATAAGAAATAATTCCAGATCCAGATGGTGGTGAGACAGAATCAGGTAGGTCTCTGAGTTCAAGGCCAGCCTGGTCTGCAGAGTGAGTTCCAAGATACCTAGGGCTACACAGAGAAACCCAGTCTCAAAAGAGGAGGAGAAGGAGAAGAAGGAGGAGGAGGAAGAGGAGGAGGAGGAGGAGGTGGAGGAGGAGGAGGAGGAGGAGGAAGAGGAGGAGGAAAAAACAATGGCAGATTATTCAAACTTAAAAGGGTTGATAACCCATTTAACGCATGCTACAAAATGGACGAGCTCTGAGGACATCACACTAAGCCACAGAAGTCAGTCATAAAAGAGCAAGTATTAGATGTTTTATTTACATAAATTACCTAGAATACCAAACCCATGGAGACAATAGAGTTGTGGTTCTCAGAGTTGGGTGAGGAGGGACTTTTCAGGGAGTCAGTGCTTAATGGGTGTAGGGTTTCAGTTTTGCTGTGACTAGGTAGTGGTGATGGAGGCACAGCAACATTGTGAATGCTCTTACTGTCACTTACAGGTGACTGAGGTGACAAACTGTGTTACACATATTTTACCACAGTTATTGTAAAGACAGGTCCATAGAGTCCGATGCTGCTAAAAGCTCAGGTTCAGAGAGTGGTGTAAATAGCCCTTGTGTTTTATGTCATGGAGACCTGCTGGTGACAAGAGTGAAGAGGGTCTGCCTACATCCCCCATGACCCCATTATTCCCATATAAGGAGCCAAGCATACTTTCTGGCTTATAACTTACTTACAGTGAACATGAGTCACGGCTGATTCAGGCCACGGTCAGCTCCAAAGATGAACCTCTTCCTCCTGCCCCTGCCTTCGCTGACTCATCTCATTCTCCTGGGCCTGTCTTTGGCATGCGCGCACACACACACACACACACACACACACACTTCATCATGTTTCTAACTAAAGCTGAAGAGGACCGTGATGCCCTGAATCTTCAAGTATTGTGTGTGTAAGCCTCCACTCCGCTGGCCAATATCTTTCCCTTGCTTCCAATTAGCAAACGCTCTTCTTTCCAGGGCCTTTTCCTAGATTAACTTCATTTGACTTCAAAAAATTCTTACCACTGCTTTCATTCCCATTATCCACTAAATTTCATTTAAAACAGAGCAAAATGCCATTTTTAATTTATTTGACAGTTATTAGGAGCTTAACATTCTGTGAGCACTTGTTTTCCCATGTCATAAACTCGATAAAACCCGTGTAGCACAGTGGCTGTCGTAATCATTGCTAAAGATAGGGTCCCTACCTCATAACCCAACAAGGCAGCGTTTAGCCAGCCTTAGACATGGAAATGTATGACTTGGGATGCAAAAAAAAACAAAAAAACAAAAAAAAACCCAACATGAATGGGACTGGAGAGATGGCTCAGCAGTTAAGAGCACTGACTGAGGTCCTGAGTTCAATTCCCAGCAACCACATGGTGGTTTAAAACCATCTGTCATAGGATCTGATGCCTTCTTCTGGCGTGTCTGAAAACAGCTACAGTGTACTCATATACATAAAATAAAATAATAAATAATTCTTTATGAAAACCGTGAATGGCTAAGAAACAGTATCTCTTTCTACAAGGTCATTTAAAACTATTTGGGGAATGAGTGTATTAGTCCTTTTCAGTCAAAACTCAACCCCCTGCTGATTAAGTATAGTGAACATACACTCACCCCCCCCATGATGTTGTAAAAGTTGTATATTCTCAAAGCCTGTTGTTACAACAGAACCCTGCAGCACTTTCTTGCTCAGCTCCCATAGGTATTCCATGTTCCACTATGAGTGGTCACCTTGGCTGGAAAGACGGCTCAGGGGTTAAGAGCCATGGATACTCTTACATAGACCTGGGTTTCATTCCCAGCCACCAACAGTCCCCCTCTATGGTGACTCACAACCATCTATAACTCCAGCACCAGGGAATCTGATGTCTGTCTCTGGCCTCCAGGGCTACTGAGCACATGTGATACACAACATAAATGTAGTCAAATCATTCATACATATAAAATCAAAATAAATAAGTCACCGGGCGGTGGTGGCGCACGCCTTTAATCCCAGCACTTGGGAGGCAGAGGCAGGTGGATTTCTGAGTTCGAGGCCAGCCTGGTCTACAGAGTGAGTTCCAGGACAGCCAGGGCTACACAGAGAAACCCTGTTTCAAAAAAAAAAAAAAAAACCAAAAAAAACAAAACAAAACAAAAAAAAGTCTTCTTTAAAAATCAAATCTGACGATTAGAAAACCCTTGATCAATTAAAGGACATTTTATGGAGGAAAAAGGGAACAATCACTGTGCACTGTTTACACAGTTATAGACACACACACCAGTTTATACCAATTCAATGTCAAAATGAAAAGGCACAGCTCAGGCTGAAGGGACATCTTATATTAAAATGTGTTCAGTGTTTCTAGCCTTCCCTCCTGTGCAACATCTGACTGCTCCTCTCTGCACTCTGCTGAGTTCTTAAGGACTTTTGCCTCTTGTGGCCCCCGGCTTGATCCTATTAACCAAATGTGACCTTGTAGTTGCTCATTGGTTTATCACACAGATAACCTATTGAAGGCCTACTATGTGCCAAGCAGGCTTTGCTACAGGCATCAAGGATAAGTGGCACTGGACAGACACACGGAGTATAGTCCTGCCTCCATGTAGCTTAGGTTTTACATGGTGAGACAGACAAATCGAGTCTACAGCAAGGAAATAAACTAATTGGACCATGAGAAAGCAAAGAAACAAGGTCCTGAGAGGCAAGGAGCCATCTGACCCATGATGCAAGTCAGGAAAGAACTCCGTAAGGAGGCAAAACAAGCCGAGACAAGTAGAAAGGGGAGGGGCTTACGCAGTTCAGGGACAGGAAGCAGTCTGTGTAGACGTCCTGAGGAGTGTGAATGTGCAGTGTATGAGATCAGACCCTTCCTTCCTGTTTTTATATCTTCCCTGAGCGTTAGTATAATTGGCCTAACCAAGGTATCTGTGACTATTCTTTCCTGTTCTACATAGTAGTGAACAGCATGGCCTTGAGGACAGAGACCAAATCTAAGTCACCTATGTTTTCTTATAGCATGCACATGACAGTACCCTGCAAGTGTACTTCATATATATCATATATATGTGTATATATATATATATATATATATGTACACATATATAGGGTACTGTCATATATATATAGGCAGAATCAGTATATATATTAATATATATACAACAGTACCCTGAGATCATATTTAATGTGTGTATATATATATATATGCATATCTATATAGGGTACTGTCATATATATAGACAGATTTAGTATATATATTAATATATATACAACAGTACCCTGAAATTATACTTAATGTGTGTGTGTATGCACACTTATATAGGGTACTATCATATATATATAGATATACTTAGTATATATTTTAATATATATACAATAGTACCTTGAAATTAAACTTAATGTGTATATGTGTGTATTTGATTTTATATATACTTCAGGGTACTGTCATATATATATATACTTTTAATTTTATGACTATATATTAGGGCCATACTTCTTAGTCTACCATATGATTTTGAATGAACTACATCTAAATTGTATAGCTTGATCGTCTAACCAAAGCTTACTGTATCAGCCATACTTAGTCCGGAATATGCTATAAAATGTTATTGAGAGCGTTAGTTACTTCATTATCTAATATGAACTCTACAGTTTCCTTTGGGGATCTGGTACTCACGAAGCGTTTTCTCCTGAACTGGCTACCCTGCTGCTTGAGCGTTAGAGAACTCAAAGTCAGTTCAAGAAGTCAACGAGAGCTGTTGCACCCACAAGTTTAACCGTGTGGTCGCAATCCCCACGTTTTCCCATATGGTACCTGTGCTTTTCTTCCTCTCAGAGACTGACTTTTCTCCTTATTATGATTAATAATGGGGTGTCGAGGCTCTGTGCCAAGGGGTTTACATGAGTTGTCTTACTTAAGTGGCTCTGAGTGCTACTGAGTGCTAGAGATGGAAGGAAGAGTAGAGTCTAAACACTACTGTCAGCAGTGCGCAGGAGCGTGAGCACCGGGCTAAGGTGGAACCAGGCCTTCTGACTTCTTCACTGTGCTGTATGTTCATGTCTGATCATATACACAGGGTCTTGCCTCTTTTCGAAGATTTTTGGATGTATATATGGGTGGGGTAGACATACATGAGTACACGTATTCTCATGTGTACAAAGGCACATACATGAGTGTGTGTGTACATGTCATAGGTTGACATCAGTGCCTTCCTTGATTGCTTTCTACCTATGTATTGGTATTGAGGATCTCTCTCTCTCTCTCTCTTTCTCTCCCTCTCTGTATGTCTCTCTCTCATACTCTGAACAGAGAGTTTTCCCATTTTATACCTAGCCAGCTTACCCTGGAAATCTCATGTCTCTGTTTCCCAAGTACAGGGTCATAGGTAGGTCCCGTGCCTGTCCCAGCACCAGTGTTGACACTCACCACTCACTGATCCACTTCCCTAGTCTCCTTTATCTTTAAAACAACTTCAGCTGAACATGGTGACTCACACCTTCAATTCCAGCATTCAGGAGGCAGAAGCAGGCAGATCTCTGTGAGTTTGAGGCCAACTTGGTCTACATTGTGAGTTCCAGAGCTATATAGATAGACCTTGTCTCAAAATAAATAGTAAATTTTTTAAAAAAAGAAAAAAGTAAAGTTATATATATTTATACTTCATGTACATATGCCTATTTATATGGAAATACAGTTATTGTTCCTCATACTAGACTCTGCTTGTCAATCGTTATGAAACATTATCCTTTAAGTCTTTGAGTCCTCAAAACAGATGAGTAGAACTAAGTGATAAAGTATTTTAGTGCATAATTAAAGCTAAGAGGTAAGCAATGTTATTTAAAATTTCATCCAAACACAGGATTGGATTAAAACAAAGCAAAACAAAACAAAACAAAAAAAAACCTCAAAAAAACTTAGGTTGAAATTGTGGCTCCGGCCAGGCAGTGGTGGCGCACGCCTTTAATTCCAGCACTTGGGTGGCAGAGGCAGGTGAATTTCTGAGTTGGAGGCCAGCCTGGTCTACAGAGTGAGTTCCAGGACAGCCAGGGCTACACAGAGAAACCCTGTCTCGAAAACAACAACAACAAAAAAAAAAAAAAAAAAAAAAAAAGAAAGAAAGAGAAAGAAAGAAATTGTGACTTAGACCATTGCAGTAGATTTGGGGGGGGGGGGCGAGAGAGGAGAGAGGGAGAGGAGAGAGAGAGAGGCAGAGAGAGAGAGAGAGAGAGAGAGAGAGAGAGAGAGAGAGGAGAGAGAGAGGCAGAGAGAGAGAGAGAGAGAGAGGAGAGAGAGAGAGGCAGAGAGAGAGAGAGGAGAGAGAGGAGAGAGAGAGGAGAGAGAGAGGAGAGAGAGAGGAGAGAGAGAGGAGAGAGAGAGGAGAGAGAGAGGCAGAGAGAGAGAGAGAGAGAGAGAGAGAGAGAGGAGAGAGAGAGAGGCAGAGAGAGAGAGAGAGGAGAGAGAGAGGAGAGAGAGAGGCAGAGAGAGAGAGAGAGAGAGAGAGAGGAGAGAGAGAGAGGCAGAGAGAGAGAGAGAGAGAGAGAGAGGAGAGAGAGAGGCAGAGAGAGAGAGAGAGGCAGAGAGAGAGAGAGAGGAGAGAGAGAGAGGCAGAGAGAGAGAGAGAGAGGCAGAGAGAGAGAGGCAGAGAGAGAGAGGAGAGAGAGAGAGGCAGAGAGAGAGAGAGGAGAGAGAGGCAGAGAGAGAGAGAGGAGAGAGAGAGGCAGAGAGAGAGAGAGAGAGAGAGAGAGGCAGAGAGAGGGAGAGGAGAGAGAGAGGCAGAGAGAGAGAGAGAGAGAGAGAGAGAGGAGAGAGAGAGAGAGAGAGAGAGAGAGAGAGAGATCCCAGCGGCATTGCAGTCGAATCCCTTAGATAAGGTATGTCATGTTTTAATATAAGATTGGCTCCCAGTGGGAAGTAGATCATGAATTCCTGGCTCTCTCTGGCATCCAGAGCTGTGCTCATTGGGAGAATGTCATGTGTTTTACACTTAAATAGCTCTGCACTGCTTGTCAGCCAAGATTGGCTTCACATTTGTACAGAGAGGGAAATTATTAGAATTTATTCCCAAGACAAATGCTATCTTTGACGGTGGTATTCAAAGCTATCTTTTTTTCCTCAGGAGTTTTGTCCAGGCACTGGTTGGAAAACATAGCTATTAATATATTGAGAACCTGGGGCTGGGGTGTGGGGAGACTCAGCAGTAGGTACTTCCCTTCAAAGCCAGAGGTCAGAAAGCTCAGTAGGAGAACCTGTTTCACAACACACAAAGCCACCGCAGGAAATCCTCCCAGAATGTTCACTCTCATTGAGTGAGAGAGCAATAGCTTTTCATTTGCTGCAAGAACAGGTGCCTCCTTCCTTGCCTCCTCCAAGAAAACCGACAGAGTCTCTTTACCAAACCAACTTAACAATTATAAAAAAAAAAAAACAAAAAAACACGACCAAAACCAGATTACCAAAGCACAACTCAGGCGCGGCGGGGCGGTGTGTATTATTTTTAATCTGTCATGGAGATTACCTGGTGGTGTAACTGGGGGGGGGGGGGCGGAGGGAGTGAGGAGGGGAAGGAGTTGTTTGCAACTGATAAGAAAATTCAAGGATTAATATTAAACTTTAGAAACGGGCTGCAGCATATTATCAGAGCAGTCAAGAGTCACATGTGTAAGTAACCTTTAGAGAGCAGCAGGAAAAATATGCTTTCTGAAGATAAGGAAATGATGGTCCCGGACCGTTGCAAGGAGACTGAAGCAGCT
Organism: Tokudaia tokunoshimensis; assembly: GCA_036184795.1. Lineage (NCBI taxonomy): Eukaryota > Metazoa > Chordata > Mammalia > Rodentia > Muridae > Tokudaia > Tokudaia tokunoshimensis. Next base: position 15,882,932 of record BTHU01000007.1, read on the forward strand.
TACTGAACAGAAAGGTGGGTGAGTCAGCAGGGTCGCAGGCGACAAGCTTCAGACTAGCGCCCTTCCAAACAAAGATCTGTTGTGTAGGAAGTGCGGACGGCCCCTGCCCTCAGGCCCACTGTGCTGTTGATGAGAAGACAGAACAATCCTTGGTGGGGCTGGATTGATCTAAAGGTTTCTCTTGCCACAAACAGCTGGATGGGTCAAGTCTGCTGGACGCTTGCACCCTGTTTGGTGAGTGCCGCAGAATCTCACTCCTTGTTTTACCACACAACAGACGCACCTTACCGGGCACCCATGAGCTGCCAGGCATCCTGCTGGGCTGGGAGGATTCAGAGATGAACAAAGAAAGGAATTCAGAAAAGGAAGTGTTATTGAGTCTTAATCATACATCCCTCAAGTCCCTAAAGGCCTGTTGACCATTTTAAGAAAAAACTCATCTATTTATAATGCAAAAAACTTTTAAAATATCAGGTGCGTTGGTGTTTTGCCTGCATTCACGTCGGTATGAGGGTGCCAGATCTTGGAGTTACAGACGATTTGCTAGCAGCCCTGTGGGTCCTGGGATTTGAACCAGGATCGTTTAGGAGAGCAATCAGTATCCTCAACCACTGAGCCATCTCTCCAGCCCCTGCAATGCCAAAATTTAAAACCTTGGACTATAAACGGGGGGGGGGGGGGGAGACAACCCTTCCTGATAAACATCCCCAAGGTGGAGCCCAAGTCACCATCATGAAATTTGGGGGACTATGGATTTAGAGTAAAGGGTGCAGGATTCTTTTGAAACATGGCCCCTCCCCCCAAAATATTTCTATCCATTGTTCTTCCAATTGATGCCACCTCTCCCAATATTCTATATTTACCCTTCGGCTGGGAGCCATGCGTTGTCTTCTTAGTCTTAGCTTTTCAGGCACACACCTGAATCTACCACATATTGTGGGATGACAGAGCCGGTACACTCTAGCCACAGACACACGGGCTTGTCCACTTCAGAGCAGCTACCTTTTGTGGAGCTCTGGGCCAGAGGCTGAATCTTTCTGAACCTTAAGTTTAGCACCTTCAGAAGGAAGAAAGTAATGGTACCTGTTGTGTTTTATAAAAAGATAAGAAAGGAAGGGGGTTGGTGGAGGCGTGGCATGGTGTGGGAGTAAGGGGTGCCTCTGTGAACCCATGAGGCATCCCTTCCCCCAGAGGGACCAGCCACATGAAGGTATAGTATAGAACAGAGTTTATTTAGGGCTTGGGAAGGGGAGTTAATTGGAGTAGAGACAGAGAAAGACAGAAGGGGGGGGAGGGAGAGAGGGAGAAAGAGAGAGGAGGAGAGAAGAGACAGGCCACAAGTACGTGGAGAGATGGGGGGGATGGGGAGAGAGGGGGAAGATGGGAGCAAGAGCAAGAGGAGAAGAGAGTAAGAGAGTGAGGAGGGGGCAAGTAGCCCCTCCCCTTTTATAGTGAGTCAGGCTTACCTGGCTATTGCCAGGTAACTGTGGGGTGGAGCCTAGACGAAATGCCAACGGCACCTGTCTCACAGGGCTGTTAGGAAGATTAAATGGAAGGACCGTGTGGTGGTTCATGCCTGTAACCCCAGCACTCAGGAGGTTGAGGCAGGAGGATCACTGAGTTTGAGACCGGCCTGGGGAGTGGGCAGTAGGGCAACCTGGCTCTGGTGTGAGACCCAGGTTTCAAAATACCAAAACCAAAAAGAAAAACCAGTAACATCAAAAGATTAATTGGGATACTATCCATAAGTGTCAGTCCAGTTAGTTATATCAATAGCTGACATAACTATTTCGAGATTATCTATTTTCACATCCAAATGGCACATAATCTTTTCAAGTTCTGCTTGTTTATCCTTTCCAATGTTCTGTTTCATTTTAATATGTGGCTCACTTTTATACCTAAGATACTAAAAGAATTTTTTAAAAATATTTTATGGTTGGGTCTGAAGGTACACAGTTATACTGTTGGAACTTAAAAAGTTGAGGCAGGAAAATTGCAGTTCAATACTAGACTTGGAAACATAGTTAATTCAAGGCCTGAACTGCATAGAGATAATCTGTTTTAAAATGTGTGTGTGTGTGTGTTGGACACCTAAAGGCCCCAGTTATCTGAAATGGGAAAGAGTTACTTCTTCACAATAAGAACCACAGTTGCAAACACAACTTTGAGACTACAGCACTTGTGCAGCACTTGGCAACACACCCGGTTTTTCTGCTTTGATGAAGAAAGCAACTCATTGCCCCACTCTGAGTCACGGCTTACACATCACCCTATACAGCACGCCAGTCCCTGCCAACAGTCCCGGCATGAGTCTGCCTATAGCCAATGAAGTCACCGATTGCCTTAGACATGGACTCACTGGCAGTGAAAGAGACTTGCCTCAAAATCTGAAATTCATACCTCAAAAATTCTTCAGGGAAAAGGTGGTTTGTTGGTTTATTGAGTCACGTATTTTAAGGTTCCTGCTTTTGTTCCATAGAGAAGCTTCTTGCTGTTTGGGAAACTAATCCAGGAAAAAGAAGTGTTGGGAGTGGGGGAAGACAGACAGACAGACAGACAGACACACACACACACAGAGAGAGAGACAGAGAGACAGAGAGAGAGACAGACAGAGACAGACAGAGACAGACAGAGAGACAGAGAGAAAGGGGAGAGACAGACACAGATAGACAAAGGAAGGTAATAAGTTAGGAGTGCTTTTGGCAATGTTGTCATCAAGAGATCGATAAGACAATTACCCAAAACTATTCTCACACTGGAGTTACTGGTTCCGTTGAAGAATGATGAAATATGCCTACCTTTCACGAGAGACTAAAGTCAACAGACATTAGAAACATGTAGCACGTGCCTCTGAAGGTTTACAGAGGTTTGACATCGAAATTCGACTCCGTCTGCATCTTAGCCCAGACACAGACAAGGATGCTACAGACTCTGCAAAGACAGCTGAGTTTGTAGACGTGAAGACAGAGGAGAAGATGCTACCATATTAGCTTAAAGAACTTCCTTTAAAAAATGAAATAAAGAGTTTTAGAGAATCCCATTGTGTCTGGACCTAACCTTTCCTTTTTGCTGTTATTAAAATTGGAAGATTCCAGGCTTGGTGGCATTTACTTTTGAAACCCAGAACTCGGGAAATAGAAGAAAGCGAAGCTCTATAAATTTAAGGCCAGCTTGGTCTACATAGGGAGTTCCAGGTCAAAAAGGGTAATGCAATATCTTTTAAAAAGTGATTTTCTAAAGCAAAGGACCAACATATTACCATCTAAGAACAGACCATGGTTTCCTCTCATGTTAAACAAGAACAGTCTTGATATTGAAAGTCACTTTAGGGAAAATTTCTTTTCTTTTGTATTTATACATTCAGCCAGATTCTTTACCAATTGCTTCATTTGTGTGAATAAGGCAGAATAAGAGGCATATCATTCTTCTAGGCGAAGCAAATCTATTTTCAGTGAGATCGAATTAAATGTATGCCAAAATTGAAGAGAGGTTTAGGACTATTCTTGTAAGAATTTATTATATTATAGCTATAGTATTTCATTGGTGGCCCATTCCATATGCACATAAGAAGTTATCTGGAATCAAACTAAAGCAAAACAAAACAATTTAAGAAAATAACACGCAACCACCAACTTTCTGTGAAAAACAATGCCTTCTGTTCCAAATGCATGGCTATCAAATTCTCTGAGTTTGATGCCCCCATCTGCCGGCACCTGGCCCATTTCCCGCTGCTTAGAGTACCCACCTGCCACCTGTGGCATCTCCACCCTGCTTGTTTTCCTTCTTTGATGACAGATGTCCCAGTTTCAAATCCATAAGCAGATTTAGGCATCTTAAATAACTAAGAGTTGCCTTCAACTGGGGGTGTCACTATTCTCTGAAACCAAAGCCCGGGCTTTTCCTACTATGTCATTTTGCCATTGTCTGAACTCTGCATAATTCCTTATACTAGAGTTCGATACATTCTTGTAGGTATAATGCTGAGACAGACTCTTTGTCTTAAAGATGGGGGTGGGAACAACCTAAAGCCTTTTCATTCTGAGAATATTAGAAGTTTTTAGATCTTTATTTTTCTTGAACTGATAGAACGACAGAGTTGAGTGGAGATTTTGTCCGCCGTCTTGAAGACAGAGTGAACTGTTTGAAATAAGTATGCTATTGGCATAAAAACAGCCGGACTCCCATCGAGCACTGTTAGCCTAGGGCAACAGTGGGTTGGGAGAAGAGAGGAAAACGAAGTCCCACGGGAAGTCAGTGGTTTCTAGGGAAAATGGCAGTCACAATGCTATAGTTTAGACCTCCAATGTCTTTCAAAGGGCCATGTCACATGGTAAAGCACCCCCCCTCACCCTACACCCTACCCTAATACCCACTGTCTACCTACTCACTCCCCACTACATGCCCCATGCTATTGGTAGCTGAGGTATAGTTGTCCTTGGTGGCAGGCCCTCAAAGTATTGGTGAGATTCCTCTCTTTCCCTTCTTTTTTTCAGTCAGGGCTGCGAGGTAAATGGTTTCCTCTCCTACAGGCTTGGAGCATGGTGTACTGCAGCTAACATAGTTCCAAAGCAACAGAAACAATCTTCCATGGACTGAACCTTCAATACTGTAAGCCATCGTAAGCCTTCCCTTTCATAAGTTCATTTCCTCAAGCCTTACTTGCCTATAAACATGGCGGGATTCAGCAACAGAGAAAAGGAATGAAATGAACTCTGTGGTAGATGACTGGGCAGGAACTCAAGCACGTGATAACCTTTCCTAGCAACCACCCAGCATACTCTGAGGAAAACTTCAGAGAGGGGTGGAAGAGGCCCTTAAAACAGGTTGCAGAGTTGTAGATAGTCAATGAGTTGAATCATCAAGACTCTCAAAAAGTGAATAAATGTTTATGATCAGTGAAGATGGTAATACAAATCTACTTGTGTGCTCTTAAAACATGTAAACACAAGAGCGTTGGGCATGGTGACACAAACCTGTAATCCCAGCAGGCTGGAGGTAGAAGTCAGAGGATCAGAAGCTCAAGGTCATACTTGTTAACATCCCTAGTTCAAGGCCACCCTCGTCTACACAAGACTCTATCCATAAAATAAAATATAAAATAAAATAAAGTTAAGTAAAACAAAATAAAATAAGTAAATACAGTATAATAGTTAAAAAGAAATAAGCAAAAAGAGGAGTTGGAGTTGAAGAGTTATGGGTGATCTTACTTAGTCTCTTTTTTAGGAATTTGTGTTATCGTTACATAATTTTTAAAAGCCCTTATCAGAAAGGAGGCAAAGGGAAAAGAAAAGATTTATCAGTAATACATCATAGCCTACAAGAAAAGTAAATATGTTCATTAGAACCTCTCTCTCTCTCCTCTCTCTCTCTCTCTCTCTCTCCCTCTCTCTCTCTCTCCCTCTCTCTCTCTCTCTCTCTCTCTCTCTCTCTCCCTCCCTCCCTCCCTCCCTCCCTCTCTCTCTCTCTCTCTCTCTCTCTCTCTCTGGTCTGTAGTTCTTCCTTTACTATTCTTCCAAGTTGACTTTCAACCTTTTTCTAATTCCTCTGATTCCTTGCCTTTTTTGAGCCAAGCATATCACTCCCCCTCAGCCTACGTGATGGTACAGTTTGAGACGTTTGTATTTTGTTGGCTCTGTGTCTCTTGCATGAGCCCCTCAGACTTGCCTCCACTAAAGGAGTTAGAAGTATCTGACCCGCAGAAAGAGATGCCTAGTTTTAAAAGAGCAGAAGGCATGAGTCAGACGCACCAGGAGAGGTAGGATTACCTGAGTGAACACGGAAAACTAGTATTACCTGGGGTTAACAGTTCAGAAAACACCTGGATGTCAAGTCAGGAGAGCGAGGCTATTTAGAATGAATGCTGGGAACTTCAGTGGCCGTTGGAATAGAGTATTTCACCTTAACAAACTTTTAAACAAAACTGAGTTTATTTATTCCTGAAGATGATGTTAAGGTAAGTTGTTAAGGATTTGTGGAGATTTCGCTATTGTGAAACAAAATGCTTAGCCTTAATAATAAAAAAATTAATACCCAACTTAATCTTATTAAATATAGAACACTTGACCCAAATTCTATATGACTCTGTAGTCATTGCTGTGCTTATTTACAAAAGGGTGTAGGCAATAAACCAAATAGCTCTTTTAAATTTTTAGTTTTCAAAATGCTGCTAAGTAGCCAAGACTCATAACACCACACCCCATGCATAATTTCACAAAGGATTTAGAGGTGCTGAGGAAAGGCCCTGGTCTACCTCACCTCCCTTTTCATTTTCTGTTTAACAAACCACTTATACAAAGACAGGGGGCTGCCTTTCACTTTACATGTGATTCATTTGCTTTTGTAAAAAAAAAATCAGATTATATTTAATAACTGAGTTACTATTAAGGAAAATTGGCATCTGAAACAAATGCATCAAGAGAGATAGAAGGAATATGAACAGGCTTCCTGCCTCAAGAGTTCTGTTTGGTGTTAGAATATTTGCTCAGAGTTCACAGAGTGCATGCTGTGAAGCCAGAGGTAACCACTTACAGTATTTCTGCCTTCTCCAGCACACGGTGCTACATTCTTAGAGTCACCAAGTGACTTGTCAACGTAGTTGGCTTTGATCTTTCTCTTTCTTCCAGCTTTAAGTTGCCCTCCCTGGCTCCAATGGCCCAGTCAAACTTTCACCTTAAGATCTTGGCTGCCAGGCAGTGGTGGCACACACCTTTAATCCCAGCACTTGGGAGGCAGAGACAGGCAGATTTCTGAGTTCAAGGCCAGCCTGGTCTATAGAGTGAGCTCCAGGACAGGCAGGGCTACACAGAGAAACCCTGTCTCGAAAACAAACAAACAGAAAAAGATCTTGGCTTTCTCTAAACTTTCGCTGGGCCTTCTTTCTAGAGACATATACTCTAAATCATTGAGGACAGATACTCTCTATCACTCTTCCCATTGTTTTGCTTACCATGTCCAGTGTGTTGAACACAAGTTGGTTCAAGAAAGACTAGAATGTAGCTAGGCAATAGTGGTGCACACCTCTAAGCCTAGCATTTGGGAGCAGAAACAGGCACATCTCTGTGAGTTTGAGGACAGCCTGGTCTACAAAGTGAGTTCCAGGACAGCTAGGGGTTTTATACAGGAAAAAACAAAAAGGCAGTTGGAAACTAAATATAAACATTGGGGCACTAGAAAGTTCCCAAACCAAAAGAATATTTCTGGTAGGAATAAAGATGTGTTGTTTTTCTTGAAAATATAATGTATATAGAAAGCAGGTAAGAGGTGCTAATATGATATATTCTCTGACAACAAAATCTGTACAAATTACATGTTTTTTCCTTTAGTCATACTAGCTATCACAGATCCTTCACATTCTGAAATTTAATGCTAGCATTATAATACTAACATTATAATGAAAATATAAACATCTGTATATTTTGTCTGAATGGAACTGGTAATCATCCAAGAAAATGTTTATTTTCCTCTGTTTCTTTTTTGCTAAATATTATACTACTTCTCCACAGAAGACAGATTATTTCTCTGGAGTATTGTAAACTTAGATCTCTGCCTTCCTCAATGCATTTTCCTCAAAGTATTTTTCCACGACTTTTATAGTCATGATGTGCTGGTGTGGAAGGAAGAACACTAACATTTATTCATTGCTCGCTAAGTGCCAAATACTGTGTTAGGTGCTTTTATATTTAGCATCTTGTTGAGAAGCCTTATAGAACACATGCCTGTGCTGTGTAGTAAGAGGACAGCTACCTTCCTCTGTGTCTCAAAACAGATAGTGGAGCCCAGATCTAACACCAAGGCATGTTTCAAATCCTGTAGAATTTCTATTGCATCATACTAAAACCTTTTCTGTCTTTCTTTCTTTTTTTGGGGGGGGGGGGTTTGAGACAGGGTTTCTCTGTGTAGCCCTGGCTGTCCTGGAACTCACTCTGTAGACCAAGCTGACCTCAAACTCAGAAATCCTCCTGCCTCTGCCTCCCAAGTGCTGGGATTAAAGGTGTGCTCCGCCACTGCCTGGCACTAAAACCTTTTCGAACACTTGTGCAAATAGGAAAAAAAAGGGGGGGGGCCTTGAGTATTTGGAGTATTTTCTACATCCTGCCTGGAAATAAACAGAACATTAAGAAGAAACAAAGCAGGAAGCATAGACCAAGGACCGAAACAACATAACAATAGCTCTACTTACAACAATGTGAATTATTCAAACATGGACAAAATAGTTTTTTTTTTTTTTTTGGTTTTTTGAGACAGGGTTTCTCTGTGTAGCCCTGGCTGTCCTGGAACTCACTCTGTAGACCAGGCTGGCCTCGAACTCAGAAATCCGCCTGCCTCTGCCTCCCAAGTGCTGGGATTAAAGGCGTGCGCCACCGCCGCCCAGCGACAAAATAGTTTTTGATAGAGTAAATCATTTTACTTTTTAATTGCCATAAAGGCATTATCTTTCAAATAACAAAAAATGAGACTTTATAAAATGTTTTCATAAGTCCAGGTGTATGAGAGATAATAGTGAAATATTCAGCGTATCTGATGCCTTCCAATCAAACTAGAATTTCAAGATAGGTAATTTTATGAGCTCTAGAAAATAATTCTAATTGTAATTGGCCTAATAGCCTTGGGTATCAGGGTGCCCCTAGAACAGGGTATCCTACCCCATAATGATTCCCTCTTAGATCCCAGGGGATACCCCATGAATTGCACTGATCATATACACTTCAGATCAGAACTATAAGCAGTGGAACAATTTATATTGCATAAGTACATGGAGTGAGTGTTATTTCAAACTTCAGATGATTGCCACACTGAGGAGACTTCAGGAGAAGAAGCTAACACTTATTAACACTAATCTGTTTTAGTTAACCTGCTGGATACCTCAGGTCAGTATTTTATATCAGGTTAAGTAGTTTTCAGATGTGCCAAACTCATGACAGATCATTGCTATACTCTTTTTTGCACTGTGGGGAGGAATCCGTCAGAAAAATGTAATCAGGTATGTAGCTTTTGTCAATCTCTTCTTTGACCCCAAGCCTAGAAACCATGTATGTATTAAAGCTTCCATTTCAATGCTGCCAGAACACACAGGCTTGCACAGACAGGTCAGACAATAGTGTTTTTTATAATCATTTTCTCGTTTTCAACAGTTCTGTTCAGGCACGATCATATACCATAAACTGCACACATTTCAAGTGACGTATTTGATAAATTTTCACATTAGGTGCACACTCATGAGAGTATCAGCAGGATCCTTTTTTGAAAAGAATAAAGAACATGCCCTTTTGTAATCTTTCCTTCCTCTAGACCCAAGGAACTACTGATTAGTTTGCGTCTCCTATAATTGTATAAAAAACATAATCATAGGGGAGCTCAAAAGATATCACAGTCAGCAGCAAAGTGCTTGACTTGGAAGCACACGGACCTGAGTTCAGGCCCTAGAATACACACAAGCAATCAAGCAAGTCGAGAGCTGAGTGTAGTGGTGACCAGCTCTGATCCCAGCACTGAAGACGCAGAGACAGTTGTGGATCTACAGAGCTTGTCGGCCAGCTAGCCTAGCTGCCTTAGTGACTTCTGTGCCAGTGAGAGTCCCTGTCTCAAAGAACGAACCAAAACCAAAAACGAAAAAACCAAAAAAACCCAGGTAGACAGAGCCTAAGAAATGACACCCAAGGTTGTGTTTTGGCTTCCACATGTACACATGCAACTTCTCACACATGTACCTGCACACACATGAACATACATACACAGACAAAATGTAATCATACAATATTCTTTTCTCTATTGATCATCTATTTATCTATTTACCATCTATCATCTATTTATTATCTATCAGCTAGCTATTTGCCATCTATCTATCATCTATTTATCTTTTATTATCTACCTATCTATTGACTATCATTTATCATTTATCTGTGCATCATCTATCAATCATTTATCCATCATTTATTTATCATCTATCTCTCTATCATCTATCATCTGCCTATCTATTGACTATCATCTATCAGCTACCAGCTATTTATCATTTATCTATATTTCATCTATCAAAAAAAATAAAAAAAATATATTTCATCTATCTATCTATCTATCTATCTATCTATCTATCATTTAACAGCTATTTATCATCTATCTATCATCTATATAACATTTATCATATTTATCTATCAATCACCTGCTTATCCATCTATCATCTATCTATCAATTTATCATCTATCAATTGACTATCATCTATCTATCTGTCTATCTATCTATCTATCTATCTATCTATCTATCTATCTATCTATCATCTATCTATCTATTATCTACCTTGTACTCTGCCCTTTTTTCCCGGTATAATGGATTTGGGATCCATCTACATTGCTTCACTTACTGATGAGTCAATTCTTCTTGTTGTTTTCATGTATCTTTCTTTTCTCTATTTTTGCAGCTCATTCTGCTTTATCAAAATTACTGTCTCCAGTTTTCTCTAGTATTCTGATAATACTTGTGGCATAAACTCAAGAATGGTAGAGACTTGTGGACTCTGAATACCCTGTACTTCTTTTTCCTCTGTTTTTTTTCCCCCTATCCATTGGCTCTTTGCATCTTCTACATTACACCTAGTTTTATGGGACTCTTCTGATTAAATGATGGGCACAAGATTCAATCTGGGTATCAGAGCCGCTCTTAGAATTTTCTGAAATGGAACTTCCTCCCTTGAGGTTGGAAATTGCATTCGTCACTTTTATACTCTTGTGATAAATTACCTGCAGTTATCAGCTTAAAAGGATCTTTAAAAATTTTTATTTATTTATTTTTTGCCTTATGTCATTGAATATTTTAATCCATGGGCATTTCTGTTCTGTTGCATTGGGCTGTGGGCAGCACAGTATATTATGGAGGGAGCACAAAGTAAAGGAGGCCTGTACACATCATGGTTGTTAGGAAGGACAGAGAGAGGGAGAGGGAGAGAGAGAGAGAGAGAGAGAGAGAGAGAGAGAGAGGGAGAGAGAGAGAGAGAGAGAAGAGAAGAGAAGAGAAGAGAAGAGAAGAGAAGAGAAGAGAAGAGAAGAGAAGAGAAGAGAAGCCTGGGATCTCAATATCTTTTTTCAAAACTTCCTTCCAGAAGGTCCCACCTTGTATGGCTTCCACCATGTTAAAGTACTAAAGGCTGACAACCAGACCTGTGAACATTTTCGGACACTTAACTCAGACCACTGCAGAAACTGTGAGCTCCTGACTCCAGAGTGCCTGTGAAGTTGTAAAGAAGGGGTTTGTTTGATGGCACAGGCCTGTGGTCTCAACTGCTTTGGAGGCTGATGTAGAAGGACAGCAAGTTCAAAGACAGCCTGGGAAACTTGGGAAGACCCTGACTCAAAATAAGTTGGGAAGTGAGGCTGGAAATATAGTTCAGTGGAAAAGGACCTGCCTAGTGGTCCTGATGCATATTTAGTTCCTAGTACTATCATAAGTAAATCAACAGCTGAAGGAGAGGCACATGAAAACCAGAGCAAATGTGTTCCAAGGCTGACTTCGTGGAACTGACTGACAACAGGCCGCTCATCCCTGGGCTGTTGGAACTTTAACTGGGTGAGAGCACTCCATGCCCTTGCCTACTTACCAAAAAGGCCAATCTCTTCTTTCTTAGGGAGGGACTCTCTTCCTGATATCTGCATGTTCGTCCTTCGGGTAACACAGATTTTTTTCTTGATTTTTAGGGGTTGCAATGACAGCTAATTGATTGAAGCTGGCTAATTTATCCTCCTGGATACTGGTGTTTCTTTTCTCTGAGGTATGAATCCAGATGTAAAGAGCGACACACACTGCAGCCATTGGTTGGCTGACCTAGTGCGGAATGAGTTAAGGGCCCTGATGGCATTATTCAAGCTGTTGATGAAGCTGTCTCTGAAGCTCAGACTACACTTGACCCAAATCTCCATCTAGAAACAGTGTTCATGTGACATGCAACGGAACAGTTCACATGGTGTTATGCCATTGTCTTATTTAGTCCTTTTAACCTGGCAGGGACATTATTAGACCAAGTTTACATGTGGGAAAGCTCTTAAGTAATCTACGGACTTGTCCTACTGGCAAGGTTGGAAGAAGTCAGATCTGCTGCAATCAGCTGCAAAGCATAATTGCTACAATAGTGCTTCAGGCTAGACCTCTGACCTGCTTAGCTTCGTGTTCTCCAGTCTTTTCTTTTACAAGAAATTTAATGCTCTTGATGTTTGTAGCTTCATTGCTGAAAAAGTCTATTTGTAAGGTTTAATTCTTTTTCTCTTCTTCACCTACTCCTTAAATTTCTTTTCCTGTGGTCTCTCTAAATACCAAGTATTTCCCAACCTCTTCTCCACAGTTCTCATCAATTTTAAATGGTCCCGGATCATTGTTAGCCTGGGCATGGAAGTTAGTTTATTGAAGACATGACTTTTCCATGAATGGTCAAAGATTAGAAGATTTCAGATGAGTCTAATCAACTGTCATGAGAACACACTGAGACAAATTTCAAGATGACAGACCACACGCCACTGCTGCTCCGTGCTCTGTCTCATTCTTTAAAAAAAAAAAAAATTAATGTTCATTGATTATTTTCTCCTGGGAAGTTGCCAATCTCTACATCATCCTTCATGTACCGAACAGGGAAACCCAGTGTTTCTCCAGCTCATACTTCTCAACCATATTTAGTTAAAGAAAGAATTTAGGCATGGAGAGATGGCTCAGTGGGCAAAGAGCTTGTATCAAAAAGCTTTAAGGACCTCAGTTTAGATCCTCAGACCCTGAGGCAGGGGCTTCTAATTTCAGCACTTCCGGGTTTGAGACCTGAGGCTCTTGGAGGCTGGCGGGCCAGCCGGTCTATCCAATCACTGAGCCTCGGTCTCAAAAAAAAAACTAAGGTTGCCGAACTTGGCTGTAGTGGCTAAGCCTTTAACCATGAGAGGCAGAGGCAGACAGATCTCTGGATTTAAGGCCAGTGCAAGGATAGCCAGGGCTACACAGAGAAACCCTGCTTGGGGGGTAGGGGAGGGGGGCTTGGAGAATGATGGAGGAAGAGCCTTGTTTTAATCTCTGGCCTCCAAAAGGTCAAGCCCGCTCATATGCAAAAGTATAAACACCCAATAAAATAAAAAGGAAAGAGTGCTAAAACTGGCATCACTCTTCAGGGGACTCTGAGATAAGCTCTTTTGTTTGTTTACTTGAGGTGGGAATCCCCTGTAGCTCACGCTGACTTCAAACTCAAATTTGAGGATGAGCTTGAATTTTCGTTTTTTTTTTCTTTTTTCTGCCTCCACTTTCCTGGTGTGTTCCACCATGCCCTAAACTTTAAACCTATTTTATTTCATTAAGAGCCCACTTCTGATTTTTCCTAAACTGAGTATCAGTCTAGGCAAGGGGAGAAAAGAGGATGCAGGAAGGATCCTTTTGGTCCCTCCTTAGTCTCAGTACAGCCCTGCAGGAAGCCCTCCTAAAAGCCAGGAGTCGAACATCTCTAAAGCATTCTGTGGGTAACTAAAGAACAATTTCATTTCTGCCCCATTTTATCCCATCTTCAATGACTTTTGACTCTCTCCCCAGTATCTTCATGTATGCCCCACGGACACTACTTTTCTGTGGTCAAAGCAGCTTGGCATATATTAGCCTGACTGGAAAGAAAATTATTTTTAATCTCAGAACCTTTCCCTGCTTTCCGTATATAAATGTGCACTGTGGTGTTCCAGAAGAGGCAAATGTGGCGTTTTCCATGTGGATCTGAACTTGGAATTCTTCCCACATCTCTCTCTCCTTCACCAAGTAGCAGGGAGGTGTTTTTTTTTTAAACCGCATAACATATTTAACTGCAGTTTGGAAAACATTCAGAGTTGAAAAAATATTCTAAGTTTAAAATTATTTTACAAAGCTGGGTATAGTGGCCCAGGCCTTTAATCCCAGCACTTGGGAGGCAGAGGCAGAGGCAGAGGCAGGTGGCTCTCTGTGAGTTTGAGGTCAGTCTGGTCTACATAGTGAGTTCTAGGACAGCCAGAGCTACAGAACAGAGAGGCCTCAAATAAATTATGTTGCAGTTAGGAATTTTTGTTTCTCAAGGAAAGAACAAATAGATCAACCAAATAATCATCTAGATTCCAAGGATCAAATTACTACTATGGTGCTATGGTAGAGAAGATATTTCTTGGGAATTTTGGCTGAGACAGAATTATCTTTGGTTTCTAATGGACTAATTCCAGTCCAGTGATGTGAAAGAAGAATTTCAGATGCTGAAATTCAGGCTGCAATTATGTAGATCCCCTTTTTACTATTTTGAATATTGACTAATCAAACAAAAAAAAGGGCACACAATTGCATGTGAAAATGTTTGGTATAAAAGTAGGTCATGTATAAAAATATTTTTTCTTTAACTTACAAAGAACTCTGAAATGATGCTAGCTCTTAACATATTATAAAATTGCTTGAATTAGATGTATGTAAAAAATCATTAACTGCTGTTTAAAAGTGCACACTCATTTTTAAAGAAATGCATTTAAATATGGGCATTCTTACATGGTAAACAAGTGTTAAAGTATTTGTAGGGAATAATTATTGTTAACTTATAGTTCTGGTAATTTTGGAGACAGGAGTAATCTGGTTGACATGTATGAACCTTTTGACTTGTAGAAAATACATCCGGTTTTGTCCAACAAAGTAATAGAAAGAAGGTAGTAGGAAAAAGTACATCAATCTGAAAAGATACTATTCAGAAGTCTCTAGGAAATAATGAGATTTGAATTTGGATTTAAAATGTGTTGGGCACTTCCTGGTGTTGAGAACAAAAAGCAAAACATAAAACAAACAAACAAAAAACACCCAACCTTCACCCTATGAGCCTTTTATATGGTTAACTTTTTCTTGGTTAGGGTGTCTACATCCGGGCCCTATTGTCTTCTTTCAGTTCTCTCAGTATCTCCCTCTGGGACTTAAGTCTGCTTTTACTTTATGCTTCTGTCTCTACTTGTGGAAAGAAACGGGCCAGTATCACTTTAGTTTGTCTACACATTCAGTTGTTCCTAACTGGAAAAGAAGAAAGTAAAAAGATTTACAGAAACTGGGTCAACCTCTTTGGCCCTCCTCCTTCAAGCAACGCAATCTAACTCACTGTCTCTTTCTGGGTCCTATCACATAGTGTTGACCCTCTCCCAACACACAGTTTTATTGTAACCATTTTAGGTTTTTCTTTTCTTTTCTTTTCTCTTCTTTTCTTTCTTTCTTTCTTTTTTTGACCACCCAGCCTATAGCCAACAGTGTAATAACATTTAAAAACACTGGTTGAAATCAAAGCTTCGTGCGTGGGTGATTACTGCACTAGCAACGCATATCCAGTCACAGAACAGAAGAAAATGGCAACAACCGACCGAGATATTTTTGTGGGTCATTTGACATCAACTCTCGAAAGCCCTGTGTACTGTGGCGCCTGGAATACTTCAAGCAGAGTTTTATTGTTGCGCGAGAGGACAGTGAGGGACTGATTTATGATGATCGGTTCCTCACCAATGGCAGTGGACAAGCACAGGGCAGCCTTCTTTCCACCTACAGAGTCTCCAGCTCTCCCGCCGCGTTTGAAGGCTTGGGGCGTTTCCTGGGAATACCCCTGCCCCGCCCAGACCACGCCCCGGCCATAAGCCCCACCCCCAAGCAAGGCTCCGCCCCGCCCTGCCGCCGCCGCCGCCGGCAGGGGTCGCGCTGCCCCAGGCGAGCCGTGCAGGCGGGGGTGGGGAAGCTCCCGCTGCCGGTCGCTTCTCTCCGCCGCCGCTGGTTGGATCGTTTCAATAAAAGTCTTTTTTTTTTTTCCCTTTTCTTTTTTTTTTTTTCTTACCCCCGCTCTCGCTCGCTCCGGGGAACAGGCGGAGGCGTCAAGCCGCAGCCTCCGAGCGAGAGAAAGCAACGCGCACTTAGACGATCGAGAGCGGCGGCTGCGGTCTCCCCAGCGCCCCGCGGTCCAGCAACCGGCGCCCCGCCGCCTCGCTCCGCCCCGGCTCCGCGGCCGGGAGTACTGGGCCGTCCGCGAGGCTCCGCGGCCCGGGAGCCATGTTGAGCGGGGGGCTCGGCCACGCGTGAGGCGGCCGGCGGCCCTCGCGGAGCGGAAGGCGCGAGGGGGGCGGGGGGAGGCCTGAGCCTGAGGCGCCTCGGCGCGTCCGCCGCCACCGGACCTGCATCCGCTCGCTCTGCGCGCCGGCCCGGAGCCCGCGGTCGCCGCACTTGCTGGTGAGTTGGCGGCGGGGATCGGGCAGGGATCGTGACGCCTGTCAGCGGGAGGCTCGGGTGGGGGGGTCGTGTCGGTCGCACGTCCGCGCGCGGCGTGGGCTGCGGGAGTGCCGGGCTGGTTTGGGGGGTCTGGGGGGGGAGGGGCTCCCGTCGCTGCCGCCGCCGCCGGAGTTCGCAGCCGATCGGGGCTTCCTAGGAGGCTTCTGGCCCCGCGGGGCGGCGGGAGGGGAAGAGGCGGAAAGTCCCCCCGAGACACAAAGGTCCCCCGAGGCCGGGGTGGAGGCGCGGGCGGCGGGAGTGGGCGAGGACGCGGCGCTGCGGGCTCCTTGGAGACGCGGGAGGCTGCGCGCGGGTGGGTGGGCAGCTCCGCGGGGGAGGAGCCCTCGCGTGGGGGAGCGGGTCGACACAAAGCTCCGGGCAGCCCTCTTGCCGGCGGGTCACACCCCTGAGTGTCGCTCCAACCGGAGGCGGAGGGACTGTGGGAAACCCAGAGAACCCGGGAACAGGGGGGCTCGGGGGGGGGTCCACCGTCGTCTCAGCTGCAGTTGCTTTTCTCGGTGTTTATGTCCGGTGCTTCTGTTCCCCATCTCAGCTGAGTGGCCCCAGTTTTCTTCCCCACATCACCCCCACACTGCCACATGGCCTTCCCCTGTGGTTCCCCACTCATTCTCTCCCCTACTTTTCACCCACTCCTTCTGGGGTAAGCGGTATTTTGCCTTCAGCTAGGGGAACGTTTGCTAATGACAGGATGCCTGACTTGTTCTGACCCTGAACTGCCTTGAACTCTTCTCTTTCTTTCCTCCCACCCTTTCCTTTCTGGGATCTTCTGTGTCACATGGCCATTAACAATTAGCTTTTCTTCTTCAAAAATGGCAAAAGCGTTTAGCTGAAATCCGTGGCGCCTTTCCCTTCATGTGGCCATCGAAGACTCGTCAGTGGCCCTGCTTTATCGCCTCCTAAGCCAAATTGATTCTCAAGACACAAGTCGCAAATTTTGTTTCGAGCCTTGGCCGTTCCTTTGGCCAGCAAAGTGTATTTCTGGTAGCAGACCTTCTGTCATTTCACAGGAAATGCTTGACTTAAAGGGAGACGGTTCTTGCCTCTCAACTTTACTGTTTCTTTTTCCCTGATCCTTTGTTGGATTTCTTTTTAACGGCATTTGTGCGAGAATATCAAAGTAATAGATTGAAGTGAAATGTTTGAGATTAACTTTGTTAACCGCAGAACAGAAGACCTCTAATCAGTTGAATTGACCTGAACCTTTGAATCAAGAAATGTGTAAACTAAATTTTATGATTGAAAAAAAAATTGCTAGTTACCGTAATGTAACTGGTTTTATTTTGTTCTTTTGTGAACGCAAGGAGTTGGCTTATGTGTTAAATGCAGTGTCACCTGGTTAATGAAGTCATTTCAGTTTTTTGTTGTTGTACTATCTGCATAATTCCATAAACAGTGGGTTCAAACAAAAGAAAAAAACAATATGACTAAGGACGGCTTTCATTTTAATTTTTATTTTTAATGTTATGAAGGCGAATACAGGAATGTGAAGAGTGCTGTTCTTTTATCTGGCAAACCATCTCATAGGCCAGAAGCATTAACTGTTTGAATGCTGCGCTTCAAAGAACTATTGCTGAGCCTCTGAATTGAAGCTGCTTTAAAATTCCAATGCAAGTGCCAGTAAGATGGCTCAGTTGGTAAGGGTGCCCACCTCAGGGCCTGAATTCAATCCTGGGAACACAGGCAAAGATGGAAGGCGAGAACCCCACAAAGTTGACCTCTGATTTCCACCTGCGTACACCATCATGGACATCATCATCATCATCATCATCACATAAGTTGATTAGAAATAATAACAGTAATACATATTTTAAAATTCTTTTTTGTTGTTGTTCTTGTTTTATTTATTTTTTTTTCTGGTTTTTCGAGATAGGGTTTCTCTGTGTAGCTCTGACTGTCCTCTGGAACTCACTCTGTAGACCAGGCTGGCCTCGAACTCAGAAATCCGCCTGCCTCTGCCTCCCAAATGCTAGGATTAAAGGCATGCGCCACCACTGCCTGGCATATTTTAAAATTCTTAAAGGAGTTTCAACTATTTTTACAATGGAAATAAGAATGTTAATGAAAATATGAATAAGAAGAAAGTTAAGAGTAAAATTTGTTTATTGTAGGTGCAGTAATGTTAGTGCCACTGTAAGGACATTCATGTCTTGCAACATGCCGTCTTTAAAGTATTGACACTAAAATTTTAGATATTTCAGCTAGGGATTAGTCTGTATTTTTCAGCTTCCCCTTTCCCTGTCATTGTTTTAGAGACCTTTGTGAAGTTAACAGGTCACATTATTAATTGATTCTTAATATACTTATCAAAAACTGTGTATTTTTTTCTCCACACTTATTAGTAGTACCTACTTAGATAATAAAAATTTGTGTCACTTCAAGAAAATGTATGCCCAATAAGTGTTTCTGGATTATGGGTCGTTATTTTTTTACCTCTATTTTTCTAAATTTTTCACATTACTTTTACAGCCAGGAAAAATATAGAATTAAAGTCTTGTTAATATTTGTAGTTTTTGTTTTCCTAAAATAGGATTTTGTCAAATATGTAGTTTATTCCCATCTTTGGATTCAGGCCTAAGAAAGTAATTTTTGGCATTAACTGTATGACATAGTGTAACTTGTTCTATACAAGTTGGATATCAAAAGAACAAAAGAGATATATGCACAGTAAGAAAGATGAAATTGGAGGCCTTAATTCAGAGTGTGTTAGCTTTAATGATGCTAATGGCTTATACGTCATAGGTTTACAAAAACTAGAAGACAGAAAATCTTGTCCTGTTCTGTAGTTTATAGCTGTGTTGACTATAAGCTGTGTTGACTGCAGGGATTTTAAGGTATGTTTTGATACATTTAGTTTTCAAATACTATGTAGTCCTGCAATTGTGCTGGGAGGGTGTGGGGTATAAGATCATTTGCTTGGCCCTGGCAAGGCTTGTTTTCAGCCCTCAACTTCCAGCAAAACTGTTTCCCTTTCCTTTCTTGATGAAATGGAGCTAGGAACTGAAAAGCAGTGGGGTACCTTATTGTGAACAGCACAGAAAAGGATTGTAGCAACCGAGGATGCTATTCAAAAGGGGAAGGCCGTGATGCCTTCTGATATTAAAAGCTGTCTGAACACAACATTTCTTTGCCTGTTTCCTTTGTTATTGTCTCATAGTCTTGGATATTTACAAGATGTTACATTCAGAATCTTTATTGTTCTTTAGTCTTTGTATAATTATAACTTCATGTTCTGACATTCTTCTACATGGGTTTTCTACTTCCAGAGTGGATAATTACTGAATAAATGTATTTCTCTGTTGGTGGGAAAAGGCCATTATATGTTAAACTCTACTTATACAAATAGTCTCTAGGTTATTTTAGAAACAATCTCCCCTTTTGTGCATGCAAAGGAAGAGTAATTTTGGATTATTTTAAATTTAAAGAGTATTTTTGCTCAAGCTTTTTAGTAATGTATTTGAAT
Source organism: Tokudaia tokunoshimensis (assembly GCA_036184795.1). NCBI lineage: Eukaryota > Metazoa > Chordata > Mammalia > Rodentia > Muridae > Tokudaia > Tokudaia tokunoshimensis. The sequence continues at coordinate 15,902,649 of BTHU01000007.1, forward strand.
TATTTTTATAAAACGATGATGACATTTTTAATTTTTAGTGCTGGTGTAATGGTATTTAGAATGTGATTTCCATAGCACTTGTAAATGCTAGAAGACTCATTCCATAGCTCGCTATCGAATTCAACCTGTAATGTTTCTTGAACTATTTGGAGAGAGGACTGATATGACTGACTTTTAAGGATTCTTCTTGTCTTTAGAAGATTTGTTGCCCCTTTGCTCACAGTGTAATCACTTGGTGTTTAGTTTCTTTTGTGTGTGTGTGTGTGTGTGTGTGTGTTTACTTTTGATGTCTGTAAAATATTGACCTGGAAAAAGGAATTGTGAAGAGCCTGAAAAAAATGTTTTGGGTATAACTTTCTCATTCTGCCATGTTTTGCTCTCTCTGCTGGCCAACTTGGAAAATCAATAAACATCTACCAGTAAATCTAATGTTCTATGGTCTACAGTAATGTGCCATCCTAAACACTTGTTTTTAGCAGGTTGATTTACAGATCAGATCCACAGTGTGTCAGGATAGCTTGCCTAGCAGAGGGCACCATTAATATTTAATTACTTTTTTCTCGTAGTTCATATTGTATAACTGAATGATTGCATGGCCCCCAAACTCATGTGTTGAGGCCCGTAACCTACTGGTTAAATGGTTTTGGAGCTAATTTAGATTTAGTGAAAACATCTTATTTCCCAAAGAATCTTCAAAAGCATTTTTTGATAAACCTTATCTTAGTCGACTTCATTTTCCGTAACAAAACATCACACATTGGGTGGCTTTTTAAAACAGCTCTTTCCTCGCTGTTTTGGATTCCTGAAGTCTGAGGTCACAGTGCCAACTTGGTTAAATTTTGGTGAGGGCTCTCTTCTTTGTTCGTAGATGCCTGTCTTAACTGTGGTTTTCTGGCCTTTTGTTTGGTGCCTGCAGGTGGAGAGGAAGGATGGAGAAAGAGGGGGGGCGGTGAGGGGGGATAGAGGAAGAGACCATGGGAGAGAGGTTTCTCTTCTTATAAGGATGTAACTACTATTATAAAGGCCTGCCCTCTGGTCCTTGCTTTCATCTAATCAGATCCCCCAGATCACCTCCAAAAACCATTGTACTAGTAGGTGAGTGTCTCAACACACAAATCTGAAGCCACTCAGATGTTCAGTATATGACATAAACTGTGAGAAAGAGATCCTTAGTTGTGCCTGGTGCTGTGCTAGACACTATTGTTTTGTTAAATCCTCACAGGAAACCTATTGTATTGGGTAAACCTTTTTTTCCTAATAAGGAAGCAAAGGCCTTAGGTTAAGTAATTTTCCCCAGGGTCCCACCACTATAGTGACCCAAGATCCAGTTAGCATTCAAAAATGCTGTGCTCATAGTGTCTCTACCCGGATGGAATGCTGAACAGCTTGCTAGCTAACACAGAAGCAGTGGTAAGCCAGAGGAAAGCACAGGCAGTGTGTGTGTGTGTGTGTGTGTGTGTGTGTGTGTGTGTGTGTGCACGCGCGCGCAAATTGTTCCACAGTCCTCCCCACCCTGGTTTCTTTTATGGATGTTTTAGGTACATTTGCTATCTTTTCAAAATGCCTATGTTCATTTATGTTGATTTTTCGTGTATTAGAATTATCGGCTTTATATCATTTAAGTTATAATGCTTTCATTATTTGAGCATATGCCATCTGTGTTGTCCAGCAACAGAATACCTGGGTAAGAAAGTCACCTTTCAGGGGAAGACAGTTATTTGGACACTTGTTTCCGAGGTTTCAGTTTGTGGTCATCTGGCTCCATGGTTTCTGGGCCTGTGGTCAGGCAGAACATCATGGTGAGGAGCATGCATGCGTTAGATAATCTGTTGTCAGAGGAGACAGGGGCTGGAGCCTGGGGTAGATTGTATCCTTCATGCTTCTGTCTTCCAGAACCTGCTTCCTTACCTTTCTCCTGAAGTTTCCACTACCTCCCAACCTCTCTCCAGGTTATTAATTTATAAACACCTTAGTCTATCTGTGAGATCAGTGCCTTCATGATCCAATCATCTTCCAGACTCTCTAAACACTGTTGCATTGAGAACTGCTGTTAACCCTTGAGCTCCTGGGAATGTTTGAGAGCCAATCCTTGATACCATCAAAGGGAAGACTTCAACAAACACATACACCCCATTTTGGGTTTTTGTTATTTTTTTTTTATCTTGATATAGCTTGCTGCAAGCAAGGTAGAAACTTTGTATATTTTAATCAGATATCCCCTGAGAATAGAATGATAATATTTTTCATGTTGAAAATTGATCTTTAGGATAGAAAAACTATAAATTAGTATTGTCAACATACATTTCTTATTCAATTTAAAGAACAGCAAATACTATTTCCTGAAAGGTGTTCTATTAAGGTGAAAAGGAATTTTCCCCCCTTTAAAGGCTAATAATAAGAATCATTTAGCTGGTCATATTGGTACACACCTACAATCCCAGTGCTGAGGAGGACGAGGCAGGAGGATTATAAGTAACTTTAAAGTCATTCTGAGCTATACAGTGAGATTCTGTCTCAAAAAAAAATTAAATGAAAAAGACAAGGCTTTGTGTTTTGAAGTGTGTGTGTGTGTGTGTGTGTGTGTGTGTGTGTGGAGGGGGTATATGTATGAGCATGCGCACATGCATGTACAGAGGTCAGAGGTCAATGTGGGGTGGACTGTTGTTCTCTACCTTTTTTTCTTTTTCTGTTTCCCCATGTTTTTTTCTTTTTCTGTTTCAAAGATTCTCTCATTGAACCTGAGCTAATTTTTTCACCTAGACTGGCCAGGCAGTAAGCTGAGCCACCTGCCCTGTCCTTCCTGTCCAGCACTGGCCCGTAGACAAGACCGCCATGCTCAGCTCTTCACACAGGTTCTAGAAACCTGAACTCAGCGCCACATGCTTAGGGAAGCCTATTGTGACAGATCTTTCTCTCCAGCCCTCTGTCATTTCATAGTGTGTTTTTCTTTTCCTTTTCATTTTATGTACTTGCTACTATATGTTCAAGAATTTTCAGCTTTATATATATGTAAATAATTAAACTATTCAAAGGTATCTTTTTACTGTATCCTAGATTTTGTGGTCATTTTGTTTTTCTCAAAGCATATATATATATACATATATATATATATATATATATAAAATGCTGCAGTATTTTTCATTGATGGCTGATAGTTGTTTTTAGCATACATTAATGTTCACGAATAAAAGTAAAGGTTGATAAGAGCTGTATATTTGTGAGAAATTTCCAACTAACGAATAAAATTGAGACAATTCTTTTTTAAATAATGTGGGGTTTTTCATGGGTACTTTTTAAAAAAGGATCAGAAAAATGGCAGTGTCTATTCGAACTAGCTGGCATTCAGTGATGAGGAAACATGGGTGTTGATATGATGATACTGGGAGACTTGGAGAGAACTTCTCGGTTTTGAGGCCAAAATGCCATTTCCTCTGACATCTTCCTTATTCTGCTCTGACAGGGTTGTGGCGATTACATTATTTGGAACATTTATGTCTACTGCAGTGCTGACTTCCTTCTGCTGTGGGGAATGTTTAAATCTCTCTCCTTTTGACTTCCTGCTCTGTTTTCCTTTTCCGTGATTTCATCTGCACACCGTTTATACATTGTTCAGTTCAGTGGACTGGGGGACTAGGGAACTCCACACTGATACATTGTTCAGTTCAGTGGACTGGGGGACTAGGAACACCACACTGATACATTGTTACTGGGGGACTAGGGAACTCCACACTGATACATTGTTACTGGGGGACTAGGGAACACCACACTGATACATTGTTCAGTTCATTGGACTGGGGGGGACTAGGGAACACCACACTGATACATTGTTACTGGGGGACTAGGGAACTCCACACTGATACATTGTTCAGTTCAGTGGACTGGGGGACTAGGGAACACCACACTGATACATTGTTACTGGGGGACTAGGGAACACCACACTGATACATTGTTCAGTTCAGTGGACTGGGGGGACTAGGGAACACCACACTGATACATTGTTCAGTTCATTGGACTGGGGGACTAGGGAACACCACACTGATACATTGTTACTGGGGGACTAGGGAACTCCACACTGATACATTGTTCAGTTCAGTGGATTGGGGGACTAGGAACACCACACTGATACATTGTTACTGGGAGACTAGGGAACACTACACTGATACATTGTTACTGGGAGACTAGGGAACACCACACTGATACATTGTTACTGGGGGACTAGGGAACACCACACTGATACATTGTTCAGTTCAGTGGACTGGGGGGACTAGGGAACACCACACTGATACATTGTTACTGGGGGACTAGGGAACACCACACTGATACATTGTTACTGGGGGACTAGGGAACACCACACTGATACATTGTTACTGGGGGACTAGGGAACTCCACACTGATACATTGTTCAGTTCAGTGGACTGGGGGACTAGGAACACCACACTGATACATTGTTACTGGGGGACTAGGGAACACCACACTGATACATTGTTCAGTTCAGTGGACTGGGGGAGGGGGTGGGGGGACTAGGGAACACCACACTGATACATCGTTCAGTTCAGTGGACTGGGGGGGGCGGGGAACTAGGGAACACCACACTGATACATTGTTACTGGGAGACCAGGGAACACTACACTGATACATTGTTACTGGGGGACTAGGGAACACCACACTGATACATTGTTCAGTTCAGTGGACTGGGGGGACTAGGGAACACCACACTGATACATTGTTACTGGGGGACTAGGGAACACCACACTGATACATTGTTACTGGGGGACTAGGGAACACCACACTGATACATTGTTACTGGGGGACTAGGGAACTCCACACTGATACATTGTTCAGTTCAGTGGACTGGGGGACTAGGAACACCACACTGATACATTGTTCAGTTCAGTGGACTGGGGGACTAGGGAACACCACACTGATACATTGTTACTGGGGGACTAGGGAACACCACACTGATACATTGTTACTGGGGGACTAGGGAACACCACACTGATACATTGTTACTGGGGGACTAGGGAACACCACACTGATACATTGTTACTGGGGGACTAGGGAACTCCACACTGATACATTGTTCAGTTCAGTGGACTGGGGGACTAGGGAACTCCACACTGATACATTGTTCAGTTCAGTGGACTGGGGGACTAGGGAACACCACACTGATACATTGTTACTGGGGGACTAGGGAACACCACACTGATACATTGTTACTGGGGGACTAGGGAACTCCACACTGATACATTGTTACTGGGGGACTAGGGAACTCCACACTGATACATTGTTCAGTTCAGTGGACTGGGGGACTAGGGAACACCACACTGATACATTGTTACTGGGGGACTAGGGAACACCACACTGATACATTGTTACTGGGGGACTAGGGAACTCCACACTGATACATTGTTCAGTTCAGTGGACTGGGGGACTAGGGAACACCACACTGATACATTGTTACTGGGGGACTAGGGAACTCCACACTGATACATTGTTCAGTTCAGTGGACTGGGGGACTAGGGAACACCACACTGAGGTAGTAAAGTACCATCAGAGTTGTTGGCCTAGAAACAATAAAGAGTAATTTCAGGTTTTGAATATTGGAGAATACCATGTTGGTAGTGTTTGTGTGAGAGTAATCTAGAAACCAGATACAGGCTAACTTAGGGGGGTAGTAATTTGGCATTTTGAGACTTTAATTACATGTGAGCTGTACTGACTTGTTAGAGAAAATGAAGAGGCTTGTGGCCCTCAGAAATGGTTGTCTTTTAGACAAACTAAAAATAACAAAACTAGCATATTTCTACATAAAATACTTATTTGTAAAGGTCTAGAAACAGTGGTCGGTACTAGTAATTTTGTTTAACTGAAAAACTTGATTTCTGATGAGATCTAGTTTTTTAACTGTGTCTACAATGCTGGACTTAAATGCACTTATGATGTACAGAGTTGTGTTGCAGGATTGAACGGGGCTTTAATATTGTTCCTGCAACAGATATATTTGTTTTCCAGTATAATTAAATTAAAAACCGTTCCACTTCTAAAATTAAGGACTATTAAAGCCAAATCTTAAATTATACGTGTGCTGGTGTAGATCTGTTATAATTAATACATTTATTTTATAAGTGGTTATGGTCTGGTAACATCATGTTGAAAATGCAACATTTAAAAGTGAACTTTCACAGTTTATAAGATTTAGAGCTTTTCAAATATCTCAACTTATTATATAGCCTTGATTCATTACTTTTTCTGTCATATTTTTTTAGGTCAAAATTATTGCATGAATTACTTCAGAAATAATGGAGTGAGCACTTTATTTGGTAATATAATATAGATCGGATCTGTTCAGGTTGATCAGTGATTTATAAGGACAAAGAATCAAAAATAGTATGGGGTTTTTAAACTGTTCATACCTCTTGGGTTTTTCTAAGATGCCTCACTGCTTTTGCCCAGTGTGAAAATCACTGTGTGTGTGTGTGTGTAATGTAGGACTAAATCATCTAGGATAGTCATTGTTGTTTCTCTTCCTTCCTCCCCTCTCCTTCCCCTCCCTCCCTCCTTCCCTCTGTGAGTGTGTCCTTCCTTCCTTCCTTCCTTCCTTCCTTCCTTCCTTCCTTCCTTCTTTCCTTACTGACAAGGTTTTTCTGTGTAGCCCTGGCTCTCCTAGAACTCTGCAGACCAGGCTGTCCTCAAGTTCACAGAGACCTGCCTGCCTCTGCCTCCCGAGTCCTGGGATTAAGTCCCTGCACCACCACGCCAGGCTCATTGCTGTTTCATATCCAGCAGTCTAGGAATAAAGAGGACATTAACCTTGTGCAAACACATTTTGGAATAAGTGCTTCTTTAGGGCCAGGCAAATTTCATTGCCCTTCCTTAGCCTCATGGGTTTCCCCTTGTTTGGCATCTAAACATTTGAGACAGTATTTCTTCTTGTTAACGACCATTGTATGCTACTCTCAAGGCTTTTAAAAAGCAAAATAGAATAATTACTCATGAAACTAATTTAAAGACAAATTGACCTTTCCTTTTATTCTTTGTCAGGAAATCTTCTTGGATGCATGCTGTTATTGTATTCCTATTAATTATCTTTTATTCTAGGCCAGTGGATTTAACTTGAACCTCAAAAATAGTCTTGTTGAATAGAAACAGAAAGTCCAGGATGTTTATATGTGTGTGTGCGTGCGTGCGTGCCTGCCTGCCTGCCTGCCTGCTTGGCTATATCTGCCTATATCTTGAGGGCTGTCTCCAGCTCTCTTCCAGAACAACTGACTCAAAATACCTGGCTTGAATTTTTAATGTTCTATGTAATTCTTGGTGAGTCTTGAATTTTAGCATCATGCTAAGGGAAAGAGCTACTACTAATATACAAATTAAATTTAGAATAGAGATAAAATGATTTAAACTACATCTTTCAGGCTTTTATGTACTCAAAACCTTCCCGTCTTGCCAGTTTTGGGAGAAATAGGATCCTTGTTTGTGTATGAAGCTGTTTGTTCTGTTTATCGTCTTTCGACTTGACGTAGTGGACACTCCTGCTCTTTTCCACTCCTGCTCTTTTAAGTTTTGTCTTACCGGGTCTTTCTGAGGCTGTCTGTATGGTCTTAATTGCTATGCTTCTGAAAATTAATTTTAAAACGTACAGTAGTGTAGAAACTAGATAGCGCCCCATGCTCATCAACTTAAGATATTCCTAGGTGTCTTCTTCTCACAAAGAGTTTTGTATTTTTAAGATAATTTTTTGTAATGTAACATTTTTAAGGTAGCAGATAATTCTTAAGGCTGTGATATTTTTAGTTTATACACTGACTTATCAAAAGAGATTTAACCATTTCATAGTGTTTGACAAATGCTTACATTTCATATTTTATTTGTTCTCCCCCACTCCCCCAATTTCTTAGGGCATCCAGATATCCAGAAGTGGCATTCTCAAATGAAAGCTTATTAGTCTTTTTCTGGCATTACCTACTTTACCAGTATCAACACTGATTAGCCATATTAGTGACACCGATTGTTACAGTCCATCTTGATTAGATTGAGAAATTGAGAACATTAGTAAAGACACACCCAGGGATGTGTCTGTCTGAGTGTTTCCAGAGATGGTTAGATAATGAAGGCTTTGACCTAATGAATGGGCTTAATCCATTTATAGATTTAGGCTATTGGGCCGTAGTGAAACTGTGGTAAGTGGTGCCTAGGTGGAAGAAGTAGGCCACTGGGGGCATAATTTTGGGCGCTATGATTTGCCCTGACCACTTCCTGTTAAGTGTGTACTCAGCTTCTGGTCTGCCTTGGTGTGAGCTGCTCCATCACACCCTTCCTGTTGTGATCTAAATAAACTTTTGAAACCACGAATTTAACTCTTTACTCTCCTAAGTTGTCTCTGTCAAGTATTCTGTCACAGTGATGTGAAAATCTGACCTATTAATATATAAAGTGACTTTTCTTTTGGCTTATTGAGTAGAGCACATGCCATGTAAGGGTGAGGACCTGAATATGAACCTCAGACTCCATGTGGAGCCCGGCACTGTGGCTTGTTCTAGGAGCTCATTCTTGCTGTGGGGACGTAGGGGCTGTAAACAGGAGTCTCGAGAGGTTTGCAGAGCAGCTAGTCTGATGTCTGCTTCTTCCCTGTGTCACAGGTAAAGGCGACTCCTGAAGTCCTCCGAGCTTCACACATGTACCATGGCACCACACCACGCACCCAGGAACCCCATAGAAACACATCACACACATTTACTATGTATTCGGTGCAGGGATATTGAATTTTTTTTCTTCTTCAATCTTGGAATTCTTTTTTAAAAAACTACTTTTATTTTGTTTCAAAGTGTGGCGCATATATATATATATATATACTGGAGACAATTATTTTTTGTAATCCATCTACTTTTTATTTATTTCACCCTTTTTTTTCTTTCTTTCCTTTTTTTTTAATTTCCTTTTGGTTTTGTTTTTTTTTTTTTTTTTTTTTTTTCGAGACAGGGTTTCTCTGTATAACCCTAGCTGTCCTGGAACTCCCTGTGTAGACCAGGCTGGCCTCAAACTCAGAAATCCACCTGCCTCTGCCTCCCAAGTGCTGGAATTAAAGGCATGTGCCACCACTACCCAGCTTGTTTCAGCTTTTAAAATTATTGGTGCCTTATATCTTCTAGTCTGGTATGTTAAGACACTCATTCCACATAATCTTCTGATGTCCTTATATAGGTTTTTTTATTGTCCATTTGTAAATGGCAGGCAAAACAAAACAAAACCCCCGTAGACTGAAGGGTGGTGTGAAGGTTTATGGAAGGAGGACTGCAGCAGCTTTCTCGTGAGCTCCCTAGGATGTTGATCTGTACTTTAATTTTCAAAACTGTCTTTTTATTATCAAATTTGTACTCTAAGTATGTCTCCTATCAGTAAGAGTTGCTTCAGGATGGAGTTTACTGCCTTTTACTAATTTTCTAGGTATTACTATTTAAAGAGCACCTCAGTAAAGCATTAGTGGCTTACCTAGGGGAGAGAGGCACTTCCTGGGGCAAAGGAGCACACAAGCCTGTGGGCCGGGCTAGGGGATGGTGCAGTCAGTACACGGCCTTGCATGCATGTAAAAAAGAGAGACAGCAATGAGAGGAAGGATTTATGTTCTTTTAAAAATATGGACTGACATCTCATCTAGGCCTTTTCAGTAAGATCAAATATAAAAAAAATATGGGCTGGGGGGACAAGCAGATAAATTGTCTGTCTGTCTGTGTGAGTCTGTTGGCAAGCTGTAGGCCATCAAGAGACTTGGCCTCAACAATAAACAAACAAACAAAAAACAAATGGGTGGACAGCACCTTATGAACCATACTCAAGGTTGTCCTCTGACCTCCATGGGAACATCACTCAAGTACATGTTCTCTCACATACATGTGTATAAGCACACATATAAAATAGTGTCATTCTTCGTGACTCTTGAGTAGGAAGAAGGAAAGGTAGCTTGTGAGGGTATTATAGATGAAATCGAAGAGACACAAGAGAGACATAGCCCAGTGTATTTGTTATTTTTTTTTTGTTGCTGTGATAAAATACGAAGACCACGGCAATATGTGGAAGGAAGACTTTTTGGGGGTTTATGGTTCCAGAAGGAGAGTCAGTAGTGACAGGGGACACATGGTGGAGGGACCAGATGGGAAAGCTGAAAGATCACACCTTTAGGCACACACAGAAAGCAGAGAGCAAACTAGAAGGCGGGGGGGGGGGCAAAATGATAAACTGTGAAAGCCCATCTCCAGTGCTATACCTGCTCTAGCAAGGTATAGCACTGGAGATGGGCTTCATAAAGGCTCCATAACCTCCCTGAGAAGAGCTACCAACACTAGACCAAGTGTTCAAATACCCGAGCCTGTGAGAGACAGTAGCAGTTTAAACTACCACACCCAGTAAGGAGCATAGATTTTATTCAATTACTGAAGTAAACTATATGTTTAAACCTTTTGTTTTATTGTGTTGTGTTTTGTTTTTGTTTCGCACAGGGTTTCTTTGTGTAGCCCTGACTTGTCCTGGAACTAGCTCTGTAGACGAGGCTGGCCTTGAACTCACAGAGATCATCCTGCCTCTGCCTCCCAAGTGCTGGGATTAAAGGCATATACCACCCCTAACCTGGGCAGCAAACTTCTTGGGAAGTTTTATGAACAGTTGCGGACAGAATAGATACAGTGTTGTGACATGTTGCTACTCAGAAGCAGCCTCGGAGTTGCAGTTCATAGTGAGAATGCTACATTTGATCTAGTTTACTCCGCCTCAGAGACCTGAAGATGATTTTACTGTCTCAGGAACACTTGGAAAAAAGTATTTAATTTGCAAACACTGCCACTTTTTATCTTCCATTAAAATCATGTTTCCCTGTTAGAAATTGCGGTTTTTTTTGGAGTGGGGTGGAGGGATAAGATGTAAACAATAGATTTTTTTATATTTTCTATAAAAATCTAGACCTGATGGGTTCTTTTATTAAACTATAAATGACCTACTTTATGATAAAGAATACAAATACTGCGGCTCTGTGCATGATTCCTTAATGCAGATGCCTGAGCAGTACTGGTCATGTAGTAGTGGCTCAGTTAAATTGTATACAGGAATAAACTAATAGACCATCTGTGTGCATGTCAGTATTTTAAATTCAACTTGAGTTTGACTTGAAATACCTCTGCTACATTCAAGTTTATGAGGGATGTTTCTGGCACACAGTATACACAAATGAATAATTCATGCTGGAGATCTTTGCATATTTAGGTAATTTTTTATTAATGGTCCTATAGTATTCCATTCTGTAGCTGTGCTGTGACTTCATCCTTTGTACTTTGTGATTCTTAGCTGTTCCCTAAGATAAGCAACTGTGTGTGTGTGTTGATGTTCAAAGTGTTGTATTCCATGTAGAAAATGCTGTTTTTACTGTCTGTCTGTTGAATGGTGTAAGAAACAGTGGCCCCAGCCTTTGTAGGAATGAGCACACTCAGCCCGCGGTAGCTCTCAGTTGTTAATACCTATCTAGTAAGAGGAACCAGTCCTTCTTGAAGAAATGGATGAATCCTTGGACTGGGGGAAGAAGTGAAAATTTCCGGTGACCCCCTGGCATCTCATAGTGCCAGCGTGTAAGAAATATTTAAACACCCTGAGTTATTTGTCAGCTCCCTGCTGGAAGAGTGCACAGTGACCAGTACCAGAATAATGGGGAACCAAAATAAATTAGTATGCAGCTAACCAGAATATAAAGTAATAGTGTGAGTTTATACTGATATCAACCTCTTGTGCAGAATTCCAACGCAAAAATGAAGCTCTGCATGTGTATCAGTTTTTTACTTCTGGCTTTGTTTTGTTCTGTTTTTCAAGAGAAGGTCTTAGTGTAACCCTGGGTGTCCTAGAACTCACTCTGTAGATCAGGCTGGCCTCTTAACTCGGAGGTCTACCTGCCCCCGTCTCCCAAGGGCTGGGTCAAAGGCGTGGGCCACCACGTCCCGCCTGATTCCTTACTTAAGTGTAAACTATACACAGCAATTTCTTTCTAAAGAGTGCGTTATAAGAATTTGGGGGAAGAATAACTTGTGTAGGACAAACCTGAGAACACTACCTTAGTCAGGTGGGTAGAGTTAGCTTCAACAATTATAAATGTGGCGATAATACTTTGTGGTGAGAATGTACTTTATTTTTGTGATTTTTCTATCCTGCACATTGTAACCCTAGTTTAACTAAGAAAAAATGAGTCAGATTCCAATTGAGGAACATTCTACACAAGGCTTGAATGATGCTGGTCAAGTTGTCTGTGCCATCATAAACAGGGAAGTCAGACACTGTCATACCCAGCAGTGACCGGTGGACATGTGTTTGTTGCAGTAGAGTATAAACTGGATAGGATCCTAGAACAGAAAGAGTGCATTAGATTACAACAAAGGTAATGGAATTAAATGGTGGACTTCAGTTAATGATAATGTATTAGCATTGGTTCATTAGCTGTGACAAAGGTGCCACTCCAGTGTGAATAGCAGAAAGTTGTGTGTAGGCTGCAGGAGAACTCTGTGCCCTACGTTTGTAATGTTTCTGTGAATCCTCAGTAATTCTCCAAAGCTTATTTAAAAATGATAAGTACTTGCATCTTTCCAATAGAGATTGCCCTGTTGCCATTTTGTGTGTGCAGGAGTCCTGATCTGTCTGTAGCTGGACTTCCGGAATTTACTAGTTTGGTAGATGAGAACTGGTGGAATTCAGGTGACCATCTTTTTCATCTTATCAATGATGTGGAATAGTTTATTTCATACGCTTGTGGGGCATTGTCCCTCCCCCATCCATGAACCTTTATGATCTTTAGTTTTCTTCTGGGTCTTTGGCCTTTCCCTTTTGGTTTCTAACTCTAGAAGATGAACCCTTTGTGTGTGATCTGAACTTTAGTTGGTTTGTTCGTTTTAAAGATTGTTTAGGGACTTTTTAAAGATTGGGAATTTTGTTTTCATGTACTTTTATAAGCTATTTTTTCTTTTATGTTTAATATATAAATACGATTAGAAAATCTTACATCACAACCAGTTTTTAAGTGGATTCTTTGTTTTTGCCCTCTGTAGTGAGGTTTCTGTTTTCTTTAAGTACATTACTTTTTATTATTTGGGAGTTTGAAAAGTACACAGAATATAGTTTGATCACATTCACCCCACCTACCCCTTCCCCTGTCAGTTTCCTGTTTCTCTATGTGTGTGTCTCCATGTCTCTGTCTCTTAAATAACCCACTGAGTCCAATTCCTACTGCCCATTTAAACACGGGTGTGGTCTATCTACTGGAGCAAGGTGGACCGACCAGGGCCACACCCTTAAAGTAAGCAACTGCCCCTCTGCCTGCAGGCTCAGCTGTCCGGAGCTTCCCAGCCAGCAGTGGGACAGCTTTTGTTTACACATTTACATTTTATGTTCTAAATACTTCATTTAGTACTTTATTGTCCTTGGCATTTACGTCTTTTATTATTACTATTATATTTGTGTACCTGTGGTGGTAGGGAAAAGAGGAGCATGTATGGATGTCAGGGGACACCTGGGAGACTGTACTCATCCATCATGAGAATCTCCTGGAACTGGCTCAGGTTATCAGGCTTGGTAGCAAGCGCTTTTACTTAAGAGTCACCTTTCCAACCCCTTGAAGTATTTTAAATGTTCATGTATTTACTCTTTATTTTTTTTAGATTAATTTTTAAATTAGGTTTGTGTGGGGGGGGAGGGTATATGCACGTGAATGCAGGTGGCCAAGGAGGCCAGAAACATTGGTACCCCTGAAGGTGTAGTTACAGGGGGCCGTGAGCCTCTTGGCATGGGTGCTGGTGATTGAACTTGGATTGACTGCAAAAGTTAAATGACCATTGAGTCAGTCTCTCTACCTTGGGTTTTGTGTTTGTGAGATAAGGTCTAATCTTGGCAGTCCTCCTGCCTCAGCATTCCAAGTGCTATTACAGGCATAGCTCACCACAGTTTGGTTCCATTTACTCTTGTTGGATAGGAATTGTTAACATTCTGTAGAAGATTTAAGGGGGAAGCTCTCTCAGTTGTGAATCACGTTTTATAAATGGTTTTACAGCTTCTTTCACTGTTAAATTGTACCGTATTTTTCCTTAATTGATTACTGCTATTGGTGATTATTTATGTATTCAATTTTTCTGTATTGTGTTTCTCAGATTCTTTTTCCTTAAATGAGTAAATTTGTCTCTGATGTATTTCTTCTCTTTCTTATAAGTCCTCACTCATTATATCCATTGTGATATTTGATAATTAGGGATTTAATCAGTGGACCAATTAACTCTTTATTAAGACATTGAAGCTAGTTGTGTAGTTGGATGCTGTCTAATGTAGGGTGATGATCTAGCATAACCTTCTATAAACCGGGCTTGTAATGAATCTAGTATTCCTGAACTGAATTCTTAATAGACATTTGGGAAGTTGTCCAGTAGTGCTTTAGGAATGTTTGCGCCTGGAGAATGGTACCAAATATAGGCTGCTGAGTTTATTACTTATACCAGTAAAGGAGTACTCTCTTTACAGAGCTGGGAGTGTCTGTGGGCGGGGTGGAGTGGGGGATGGGATGATGGGAGGAAGCATGATGAAGTGATTGGCAGGGGCAGCAGAACGGAGTGTTGAGTGTCGGGCGGCTGGTTCACAATTTGTATTTAATACTAGGTGTGATTGGAATTAGCATAAGGATCACGATAAAGTTTAAGTTTTGATTGACATGGGCAACAAGGCAACCACTTTGTGGTAAGGTAGTCAAACAGCTGGAACGCGAACAATCATTTACTGCTATTTACTGAAACTTTGAATAGTCTGATGTCAGTTTATATGAGTTTTTTTGGGAAGTTCCTGAAATGAACAATGAAGTTATTTGAAACTCTTATCTTCCCACTAGAAGTTTCCTGGAATAGTGAAGTCATTTTACTGCAGACAGATGACTGCCGGTGGTTCGTGTAGCCTGTGACTTTAGTGTAGCCTGTGACTTTAGTGTAGACAGTTTGGATTGTTAGCACCCATTCCGAACCAGTACAAACTTGAAAATGTGTTTATAAAAAGTCAGATCTTTGGTTCCATCTGTAAAGACAACTCACCCTTTTGATGGCTGCTTTGATACTGAACTTTTCCCCCTCAGCAACGAGGTCCAACCTTAACCTGGTACTTTGGACACCCAAGTAGGCAGTTGAATATGAGTTTGTAGCCAGAAAAGAGTTCAGAATCAGAGTTAAAAATAGTGATTATTACTTAGATGCTTTTGAAACCATGTGCCTGGATGTGTTTGTCTTAGAAGGAAACAGTAAGAAAAATTTGTGAGCTTAAAGAGTTCTGGTATTTAATGGTTATACTGGTGTGTGTGTGTGTGTGTGTGTGTGGCTAGCTAGTAATGCAGAGAGAATGAGAGAGAGTATAGAACTGATAGAGTGGTGTTTGGATGTTAGGAAAAGTGCTTTTAAAATATCTTACTTTATGTGTATTGATGTTTTTACCTGCATGCATGTCTGTGTTCTACATGCGTGCAGTACTCAAAGCAGACAGAAGAGGGCAGTGTCTCCAGGAACGTTAGGGATAGTTGTGAGCTACCATGTGGGTGCTGGGGTTAAACCATGGTCCCTTGGAAGAACCACCGGTGTTCATAACTGCTGAAACATCTCTCCAGTCTCCCCCAAAAATGTTTTTAAGAATGATGAAGAAGGGTTGGGGGCATAGTTCAGTAGTGCTTGCCTGCTTTGCAAACATGAGTACCTGAGTTTGATACCCAGAACCTATGCTAAATTAAAAAAAAAAGTCAGGCACGGCGTGATGGTGCACATTTGTAATCCTAACCTAGGGATGCAGAGACAAGCAGATCTCTGGGGTTCTAGGCCACACAGCCTAGTCTACTTGGTAAGGACCAGTCCAGTGAGAGACCCTGTGTCCAAAGCCAAGGTGGACGACACCTGCAGGCATGATCCCTGAAGTTGTCCTATGGCCTTCACATCCATCCCACACATGTGTCCATGGATACATATATATGCAGCGTGATGAAAGAGAGGTCAAACGCTCAAACAGGGAAGGAGAGTGAAGGTGCTAGTTTAGGTTTGCTGAGGGAATTCCTTCTCTGAGGCTTCATTTCTAAGGTTAAGTATGTGAGGGTGTGTTGGTGTGTCTGTGAGTGTGCTTGCACACATGCACTCAGTTGTGGTTTGGGTGAAAGGTAACCTGTAGTTGGGGGTAGAGTTTACGGTTTGCCGTTGACTTGGGGTTGATCAAGCATAGGACTGTTGATCAGCGTGTTAAGGCACATTTCAGTTTATTGACCAAAACTGCTGCTTTGATTGTCCAGCAAAGGTGAAATGTGCAAGCGGAGAGAAAGCTTAAGTAGAGCAGAAGTCAGATAAGTGTATGTATTGGCTGGTTTTGTGTGTCAGTTTGACACAAATTAGAGTCATCAAAGAGGAAGGAGCCTCACTTGAGGAAATGCTTCCATGAGTCCAGCTGTAAGGCATTTTTTCAATTAGTGATTAATGGGGAAGGTACCAGCCCATTGTGGGTAATGCCATCCCTGGGCTGGTGGTCCTCAGTTCTACAAATAAAGCGGGCTGAGCAAGCCATGGGAAGCAAGCCAGTAAATAACACCCCTCCATAGCCTCTCCGTCAGCTCCTGCCTTCAGGTTCCTGCCCTGTTCGAGTTCCTGTCCTGACTTCCACCAGTGATGGACTGTGATCTGGAAGTGTGAGCAAACCCTTTCCAACTTGCTTCTTGATCCTGGTGTTTTTGTTGCAGCAATAGAAACCCTGACTAAGACATTCTAACATAACTATACCTCGGTTAGCATGATACGGTCACGTTCTGAGAAATATATTGCTAGTAGGTAGGAAGGTTGGTTATTGTCCAGGCAGCCTGTTGTCCTCAGACAAACTAGATAGTGTAGGGCAGTTATTCAGTATGGCTTCCTTTTTAAGTGCTTGTGTGTTCATGTCTGCAGTGCACACGTTTCATGGCTGACACACACACATATAGATAGATATAGATGGATGGATGGATGGATGGATGGATGGATAGATAGATTAAAACTATAACATTCAACACCTTCTTCTACTATATATTCCCAAAGTAGGAGCATCAAATGTACATACTGCCATAAAACAGTTCTTATTCAATCGCACGTTCCTCTGAGGTGGCTGTTAGTTCTTTTTTAAAGGGGGAAGAGAGCGCAGTTTTCTCAGCACCCTTCTCTGCTCTTGTCAGTGTCCCAGAGGAGGAGTCAGGATTCAGTTGTTAGGTAGGTTTACTCTAGAGCCTACTCTCAAGTTCTGCTGCCTAAAATTCCTTGTATGCTGTAAAACTTTCACCATTAACGCCAGAGTTGTTTGTAACTAACATTTCACCAATGGGAGGGATATGTTAACTTCTCAGATTCTGAGGGTCGACACTGAACAGGTAGTGAGGAACAATTCTGGGCTCGTAGAGACAATTACTAAACTGAATTCATTTAATTCTACACAATAGAAAGTTCGGAAGCTAGAAGTGTCTTGATCAGAGTTCTGATTAATTTAAGTGTTTCTGCACCCATCCATCCACCTACCCATCCATCCATGACAGGATGTTCCTATGTAGTTCAGGTTACCCTCTCATTATCTTGTTTCCAGGCTAGCCTAGAAACTTCAATATTTCTGCTGTGCTTCTGAGTTCTGGAATTACAGGTGTTATCATCATCCTCAGCTTCAAGTGTTACTGTCCTAAATGCTTTCTTGTGTCCTCATAGGAAACTTTTCTTTTTTTATTGAAAAATCCTTATTTGGGCATCTCTTTTTTTTTTTTTATACTAATCTGACCCACGACTTCATTTTTCCCTGTTTAACCTTCAGAAGTTTCCTAAGAAAGTAGAATTGGTACCACAGGGTACAAATAAATTAAAACTGGAAACAGAGGAGCAAAGAGTTGTGGCCGTTGAATTTAGCCAAAAACGCATTTTCTTCCTACTGTCGGACCTTTGCCATAGGGCCTTGTGAGGAGTGCGGCCGTTAACTGCCGTCTCGTCACGCTCTCTTCCTCTCCAATTTAAGATCGGTATGTGAACTATTCTAATTTTCTGCTCAGCAAGAAATGTGGAAGATTTTAGCTCACCCCGCTCCAAATCATACACAGATTTCTCAGAGTGAATGTCATTGTGTAGTTTTTCGGGCAGCTGACACAGTCTTTGGGAGAGCAGTCCAGTTTCCTTAGAACATCCCGAGTGATCTTTTCCTACTGGAAAGCATTGCCAGAAGATTGGAGAGAGCTGGCGTCGCAGCGTGCTGCCAAGGCCTCCTGTCGCTGAGGAGGGTTGGCCAGTTCTCAGCAGTTTGTCTTAATAAAGGGTTAGTCTAGCAAAAGTACAAGTCACTATTGTGTCAGAAATTATCGAGTGACCAAATACCATGCACAGTTGTTCAGTCCAGTTGTGTCTTAGAGACAACGGGCAGAACGTTGCCGACACGGCTTTCTTTGTTCCCTCCCACTGAAACCAAAATAAGTCTCCGAAAATAGTTTTTGCGAGATGTACAAAACATATAAAAGAAAATATTTAGTATTGTTCATTGAAAAATGTGAATTTGTGTTTTATTAATTTTTTTAAATTAAGAGTTTCATAGAGCATGCTTTGAGCAAACTTATCCCCTCTCCTAACTCCTTCCTTCCCTACCCACCCAACCCTTGGTCCTCTTCTTTTTCTTTTCTTGACTGATCAAGTCCAGCTTGTGCTGCCCATATATAGGATGTGAGGTATCCACGAGAGCACTGTGGTATCAGGGTGACTCTTAGAGAAACCGAGTCTCTTCTCCCGGCCACTTAACAGTTATCAGCCTTGGCTTGGTGAAGGGTTCCCCTCTCAGTCTGGGATTTAGTCTGACTTGGAAATAACACCTTATTCTCATGGTAGCTGTAATATGGCCTTTAAAATATGTAAGTATGCAGCATTGCATAATTTCCCTTATTAAATTTAGGCCCTCTTTACTTTCTTACTGTTAGAGTTTAGAAGTGATTAAATCTATTCTTAAAAGATACATTATTTTGGTTTTGTTTGTTTATTTTATTTTGAGACAGTGTCTCACTTTGTAGCTTTGGCTGGCCTAGATCTTACTATGTATTTTAAATTATGTTTACCTGTGTGTGTTGGTGTTTAGTTATGTATACATGAGTATAGGTGCCTTCAGAGGCTTGAGGTGTCAGATCCCTTAGAGCCAGAGTTACACTTGGTTATGAGCCACCATACAGAGGTGCTAGGAATTGAATTCAGGCCTCTGGAAGAGCAGCATGTGCTCTTAACTAATGAGCGATTTCTCCAGTCTCTTAAGAGGTAATTAAAAGGGTAGGTGATTGGCTAGATTTCACAGGATGTGCTTACAACATTATAATCATAAGCAGTCTTATCAGCTTTGTAGACTGACATACTTTAGTTTGTATTAATGTGGCATATACTCTAGGAATATTTATGCTAATTGGAAAATAGACCATAGTGTGAATTTAGACATTGTGCTGGTATTACTAGCTCTTAAGGAGGCTGAAACAGGAGGATCGCAAGTTCAAAGCCTGTCCAGGTTTATAGAATTTAGACGTTGGTGCAGTGCCGAGCAAGGCCAGCCTGGGCAACTTAGTAAGACTCTGTCTTGAAGTAACAAGAAGAGAGCTGGAGATGGATAGCCTAGTGCTTACCTAGTGCATACAAGTGTCACAACTACCTGGTGGGACCCGGGAGAACGAAGCCAGTAAGCGAGGTGGACTAAAGTCTCGTGTGCTGGCCAACTTTATTCAGAGCCTTAGACAAATCTATACTCTCAGGGTTAAGAAGGGTCACCTGAGTAAAGTTCTCATGCCATCAAGCTATGTATAATCACAAGTATTAGCTGCATGTGGCAAAATCATGTTTTTCCATGGAGGCATGTAAGGGATAGTTTAAACAATTAAATCACAACAGCAAGCAATAATAAGGGATCTGAAATAAACTCAGTCCTATCACACCTGGAGGAGCATGAAAACACATTCTAAGAACAATTCCGTATTTTAAAGAAACTGAGGTCACAAGATTCCTGTCTTGTTTTCTCACAAGCACTCAGAACTCTTCTCCTACAACTCCATTCCTGAACTGTGTTCCGACATAGAAGGTCCCAGGTTTGACACACAGTACTGCCAAAAAAAGTGTATGGAAATACATGTATATAATAATGAGAAAAGGTCTGGCTGACAACCTGACACTTTTTTTTTTTTTTGGTTGAGTAGCTGGAGGGGGCACGAGGATTTATTTTTAAATGTTTCCATCCTTAAATGGTTTATAATATTGCAAAAGCTTTCATTTATACAGCTCATTTAAATTCTGATGAATAAATCAGTCCAGAAGATGAGATTTTGGATTTGCAGATTGGTTGGAAACAGCTTTAGAGAAGTGGGTTTTCAGTGTTTTTCCCCTCCCCCAACAATTTTCCAGATCCTACCCACACCATTTCATATTCTTTCTCTTTCTTAAAACACAAAGAAGCACCCCACCCCCAAATACACAAAAGCAAAACAAAACATAAAAAAGCAAGAAAAAAAAGGCCCAGAATTCCTTTTTATTGGCTGGTTATTGCTGAACATGCCCGTTGCCCTGGGATGTGGTTGGTAGGCCCAACTTCAGCTCTACTGAAGGAAGCTGATCTCCATTCTCCTCGAAGGTATCAAGTACAAGTGGGCTTCTTGGTTCGGAGTAGGAGTTTGTGTCTACTTCTCTTCTTCTCACTGGGCATTTGTCTGGTTTGAAGTTCTGCGGGTCATGTGCATGCTGTTGTAGTCTCTGTGTGTGACTACTATGCATCAGCCTTGCTGTGTCTGGAGACCAGCTGTAGCCCTTACAGTCTTAATGTCCCTTCTTCCCGATAGAACCCTGAGCCTTGGTGAGGGATACACACATCTGAGTCAGGGATGAGTGCTCCATCGTCTCTCACTCCCTGCATGTTGTCCAGTTAAGGGTCTCTATGTTAAAGAGTCAGCTTCTCCACTGAAGGGTCAGTGACACACTGATCGACAGCTATGGCAATATGTTGCTAAGAGTCACTCTTACATACACAGTTATTGAAGACCCTTAGGAGCTCTCGTTTATTTGAGTTGTATCTGCCTATTATAAATGAAAACAAAATTTAAATAAAAAGGGAATGTAATTTACTGGAAAATAACATATTAAAAGCTCACAAATATTTTAAAAGAAAAATAGCTTCTAAAATAATACGAGAAGAGTCCTATTATATACTTACGTGGAAAACTTACTAAGATCTAAAGCCAGCTGAACTGTCCCCTCTCAGTGTGTACTTTTGCATCAGTCTATTGAAATAGTTTATGGAACATACCTTGTGGAAAATCTTACTGTGTGCGTGTGGAAGAAGCATGGGAAAGCCAATAAATTCTTAGCATTATCATGAAAACTGCTTGACCCTAGTCTGTGCAAAGATTTCCTAGTCTGTGCTTTAGAGCAGTGGTTCTCAACCTGTGGGTCATAACCCCTATCCGGGTCAATTGATCCTTTCAACAAGGGTCACCTAAGACCATAGAGAACACAGACATTTCTGTTACGATTCATAATAGTAGCGAATTACAGTTATGAAGTAGTATCATTTTTATGGTTGAAGGTCACCACAACATAAGGAACTGTATTAAAGAGTTGAAGCGTTAGGAAGGTTGAGAACCACTGAGTAATCCTGGACCTTGGGTTGTGCATGCGTATGGGCCCTTGTCTGTCCTTCAGTAGTCGTCCACTAGATTTTACTTTGGGAATCAACTGTCACTGAATAAACACATTTAGTTCTGTATAAACTGGCTGGATATGGCAAAGCTCTAACTTTTACTATAGTTAATCTCAGTCACATTCTTTGACTAGGGATGTATTTCCTTGTGTAAAATGGGAAGAACAATAGCAATCCATGAGGTTTTCATGGCAATAAACTAATTAAAGTAGTATACATTGGTGAACCATATCTCTCTGGTAATATTACTACCTGAAATATGTCATAATTTTGTCACATGTATTTTGGGCTATGTAATGGCTATCCTTACTTGTCAACTTGACTACATATAAAATTAAAACCCCTAAATGCAGGTAATACGTGTGAGGGATTTTTTTGCTTAATTTGAAGTAGGAAGATGCACTTTGAGGCAGGAAGACACACCTTCAAGCTGGGTCACACTTTGTGCTAGATGCCTATGACGACATGGAAGAATAAAGCTCCCACTGCTGGCTCTCACATGGACAGCGAGTCCATCCCTCCACAGGAACCTCCATTAGAACCTACTTCTTTGGGATTCCAGCGTCTACTGAAGGCCAACTGAGACACTCAGATTCATGGTCAGAGCAACTAGTGGATTCTTGGACTTTCTGTTCGTAATCAGCCATTATTGGGTTAACTGAACAGCAGCCTGTAAGGCATCCGAATAAATCCCTTTTCTATATGTAGAGAGAGAGTCTTTCTATAGGTTCTATTATTCTAGAGATCCCTGACTAATACATGCTAGTTTGGTTACATTTACAAAATATACTAAACAGTGATTATACTGTATGTCTTGTTTACAAGTTACTTCAGGAAAGTGATTTTTGTTTTGTTTTATTTAAAGTTATCTCCCTTTTTTGTGTTTTTGTCTAGTACTTATATAGTCCTTCTAGCAAATATCTTTTATCTCCAAGGTGCTCTGAATATTTGGCTATTAATAAGAAACAGTTGGGAAGTGGTACTGTATAGGTGCATTTGAGGTTGAGTTCATAGTATAAGGAACACTAGTTCTAAGTAAAAATAAGCTTGAAAAAAAAATCAAAGAAACCAGCTGATGCATTCTTTTCTGCTAATTTTTACATTTATTGACTTAAATTTAGTTCATTTTTTTTTTTTAAAAAAATTTATTTCTACTTATATGAGTATACTGTAGCTATCTTCAGAGGGCATCAGATCCCATTGCAAATGGCTGTGAGCCACCATGTGGTTGCTGGGAATTGAACTCAGGACCTCTGGAAGAGCAGTCAGTTCTTTTAACCGCTGAACCATCTCCTCAGCCACACTTTTTTTTTTTTTTTTTGAGATAAGGTCTCTTGATATATACCCTTCCTTGTCTTGCCTGGAAATCACTACTAGATCAGGCTGTTCTTGAACTTACAGAGACCTACCTGCTTCTGTCTCCCATGTGCCACCACCATGCCTGAACTGTGCAGAATTCTATAACTCCTAACAGAAAGAAAAGGTTATGAAGGGCCCAACCAGTGCGTGCTTGTTGACTGGGCAAAGGTATGTGCTTATTCTCTTCCCTGCTGGATCCATACTATGTATGGGCAACATTTCAAATCTCTTGGCCTTCAAGCAGCTTCTCAGCTAACTTGTAGCTTGCTCTAGGCTTTTAACTCTTTACTTGCTAAGTGTCTTATGTATAAAATGAGGATAATTTCAAAAAATGTTGTTAACCATTACTGGTTGAATGAATTAATATATATAAATGTCTCAAACATTCTGGCATATAATACCACTTGGCTGCTTTCCTATTACAGAATACACTGAAAAGGGAATAGACATTATTTTGTTGATAGTACTAACTTCTAGCATTCCCATAGAGATCTTTTTTTTTTAAACTGACTACCGAAAAATTGTAAGAGGAGAAGCTCATTCGTTCACCTCTTTGCTGTTTAAATCTTTTTTTTTTTTTGGTTTTTCGAGACAGGGTTTCTCTGTGTAGCCCTGGCTGGCCTGGAACTCACTCTGTAGACCAGGCTGGCCTCGAACTCAGAAATCCTCCTGCCTCTGCCTCCCAAGTGCTGGGATTAAAGGCGTGCGCCACCATCGCCCGGCATGTTTAAATCATTTTATCACATTGACGTACACCAGAGAAAACTGATAAAGGACCAGACCTGACAGTCTTTAGGATGTAGTCTACCTAAAATTATATTTGAAATGTCTTTTTAAAAAAAAAATTGTAGGTACTTGTAAGAAAAACTGATTACTGCAAAAACTTCTAAATTTAAGCCAAAAATTATTAACATGTATGAAATAATATATTTCTTTTGAATTTTTCTGTATTTATTTTGTGAGTTTTGGAGTGGCAGGTACCATGGGTATGAGGACAGTTTGGGGACTAGTTGTTACTTTCTGCTCCGGTCGATCAGAGTCTCTAATTCAGGTTGTCAGGCTTGAGGGCAAGTTCCTTTAGTTGCTTTTTGTTTGTTTGGTTTTGAACCCTCTGAGCCAATTCCACATACCCTATAATGGGTTTCATGATGACATTTTCATACTCGAATACAGTGTTCCTTGAGCATACTGCCCCTAGCTCCCTACTCCCAGTCCTCATTTATGAATGTATTTTGTTTTTTTTTTTTCAAACAAGGTTTCTCTGCAGAGGCCTGGCTGTCCTGGAACGCACTATATAAAACAGACTGTCCTTGAACTCTCAGAGATCCACCTGCCTCTGCCTCCTGAGTGCTGAGATTAAAGGTGTGCACCACCATGCCTGGCCTAGGTTGTTGGGACATTTCAATTTCCCTCTTGATTTTGTCTTTACCCTCCTGATCATTCAGATACTTTTAGCGTTCAGGTTCATGTCTGAATACACTTGAAAAGTTACTTTGTTACTGATCTCTTACCATTCATTTCTCAAGATGATCGAAGAGTTACTTTGTTACTGATCTCTGTTCTTGTTACTGATCTCTGTTCTCGTTCCCTTACGGTCTGATGGCTAAAAAGCATTGCAGTTCCTTTATATTAAGACTTGTGTTATAGCCTGAGATAGGATCTATTTTGGAGAAAGTTCCATGGGCTCCTGGGAAGAATGTGTATACTTCAATTTTTGAGTGGAATATCCCATAGGTGCTCTGTTAAATTTTTGGTATGTGGTATAGTTTAACTGAGATTTTGTTGCTGGTTTTTTTTTTTGTTTGTTTTTTGTTTTTTCCACTCAGGCTTGATCTGTCTTTTGAGGAGAGTGGACTATTGAGGTCACCTGCATTACTGTACCTGGACCTATTTGTCCCTCTGTCTAGTCATTTCACTTTATGGAATTGGGTATGCTAATAGTGTGTGTGTGTGTGTGTGTGTGTATATATGTATATATATATATATACGTATATATATATACTGAGTATTAGCATACCCAATTCCATACACACACACACACACACACACACACACACACACTTGCAGTCATTGTAACTTTTTAGTGGAGTATTCCTTTCATTGCTATAGAATGACCTTTGTATCTTCTGACTCAGTTGGGCTTTGAACTTGTCATAGTCGGATAGTAGTATAGTTACTTGGGCGTACTTTTAAGTTTTCATTTACCGCAAACATTTCCTCTCCTCTCCGTTCATTTTCAATCTTTGCCAGTGGGCTGAGGTTTTTGTTTTTTGTTTTAGCAGACATCAAAGGCTGTTGTTTGTAATTCAGTTAGTGGTTTTTTTTTTTTATCTTTTAATTGTAGAGTTAGACTATTTAAGACCATTTATAGTTAGAGTTGTTAGACAAAGTTTGTACTAATTTCTTTGTTCTTCACCTTAAAACTTGGCTGGCTTACTTTATTAATAGTGCTTGGTCCTCCCCAACCCCAAGTCATATACTCTCCCAGTACAGTATTTCCTGAGCTCTCCCCAGTGCTGGCTTAGTGATCGTGAATTGCTTTACTCTCACAGAAGGTCTATTTGATTTTAAAGGTTGGCTTTGTTTGATACATCACCTTGGGTGACGGTTTTGTTTCATGACATGGTCTGTGCTCTCCTGGCCTTTGGGATTTCTGCTGAGTCTGTTCTGATTGTTTGCCTTTATAAGTCATCTGACACTCCTTCCTTGTGGCTTTCAACGTTCTTGTTTTTCCTTTGTTCTGTACTCTTGGTGGTTTAACTACAGTCCAACTTGGGGGTTTAGATGCATTTGTATTTGGATAGCTGTTTCATTCCTGAGATTTCTGACATTTTCTGTTGTAATTTCACTGACTAGATTTATTGCATCACAAGTCTGCATCTAAGCTCACTGTCCTCACTACTGATTCCTAGGTTTGGCCTCCTACTACTGTCCTAAGAGTCTTGGTCTTCAGTGCTGTGGCCATTTCTGACCACTTGCTTTCTTGTTCTCTCTTAAAGCTCACTGTCTCCCTCTCCTTCCCCATCTCCTTCTGTCTCTTCTCCCTGTCCCATCCGCTCCCTCTTCCTGTTTATACTTCAGTATTAAAATTCCTTGTTCTTTTGTCCATCCTTGCAACTCTTTCTTCTAAGAGGTCTAATGTCTTGGTGGTTGATTTGAGTTTAATTGATGTATTAAGTTTCAGTTTTTTTAATTAATCAATTACTTTATTTATTTTTTTACATTCCATATTTTATTCCCCCGACCTCCCATCCACCCTCCTGAACTTCAGTTTTAAGGGTTTCATATTGTCCCTCCAGAATCTTTCTCTTTGTTGAATTTCTCATCCAAACGTTTAGATTTCTCACTTAAATCTTGTATTCACATATTTACTTCATGGGTTCATTTATGAGTCTTCTTTAAACTGAACTTTAGAATTCTTAACATTTTATCTGTTTCACTACTCATGGATTCAGTTGTTAAAGAGTCAAGAATCTTTGTTCTTTGTTGTGAGTAAACTTGCCTTGCTTTTTTATATTTATCCTTCTGTGTTGTGATTTATCCATATGTTGAAATTAATATCTTTTCCATTTTATATTGTAGCCTTGTCATAGGTTTTGAATGCTAATGGCCTGCCTAGGCTCATATTTGGATGCTTGGTCCCTAGTTAGTTGGACTGTTTGGAGAAGGATTAGGAGGTGTGGACTCACTGGAGCAGGTGTGTCACAGAGGGTGGGCTTTGAAGTTTCAAAAGCTCCTGCTAAGCCCAGTCATAGTCACAGTCTGCCTGCCCTCCCTCCACCCCGTGCCTCCTGCTTGTGGATCAAGTATAAGCTCTCAGCTTCTGCTCTGGTGCCTGCCTGCCTGCCACCATGTTTTCTGCCATGACAGTCCTGGACTCACCCTTGGAAACTATAAGCAAGCCCTAATTAAATGCTTTCCTTTATAAATTGCCTTGGTCATGGTGTTTCTTCACAGCAATAGAACAGTAACTAAGACAGGTCTTAGTATCCCTCAGAAGGGCCCAAACCTCAGTACTCTTCAAAAAGGAGAAAGCAAACCACCATTACAGTACAACAAAAAGAAACCTGATACAGAAATACGGTAAAAATACATTAAAGGGAACTATCATTCTACCCATAACTGCTGGGGGAAAAAATGGCAAAAATAATGCAAAGTAAGCTTTGATGTTAAATATTTATTATAAAACTGATCTGAGGAGGGTCAGCGAAGAGTGAAGCAATGCAATTAAGTAAAAGAAGCCAAGGAACACTTGAGGAAGACTGGTGATGGATCTTAGATACTATCAAAGCTAAGTAGAATGTAGCTGGGACAGAAAATTCTATTTCCGTCAGAGGACTTAACCCTGAGTTTCTCAGCTCACTGCGCCTCAGGGCAGGCCTCATGCTCAGTCATAGCTGACCAACACAAACCCTTCTCCATGTTTTGTTGTTTTAAGAGAGCAAGAACATGAAGTTGGGTGATGGGGAAATGAGGAGGGAAAAGTATGATAAAATATAGCATGAAATTTTCAAAAAAAAATAAAAACACTATATAAACAAAAGTTTAGATACTATAAATATAGAGAAAAGAAAGAAGACAAGCAATAACAGACTTTTTCTCTAACATCCTCTAATGTTGGAGTAAGCCAGGACGGGGGGCTGGGGGCAGATTGTGTTTTCACTGGAGTCTGTTGTTTTCCTACATTTTCACTGGAGATAGAAGTTGGTGCTGTGTGGTCTGAGGGCTGGGCCATCAAGGGGCTACACCTACTGTAGATAATCCCCTTCTTTATGTACAGTGCCCCACTACAGGCCCAAAGGAGTTGTTTGGCCTGTTGGTAGATTCTCGCTCACTCCAGAGGCCCTCCAGTTTGTATAATGGGGATCCACACATCGAGTCTGTTACAGAGTTGGTGACAAGAGGAGCACAGGTTCTGTCCTGGAGGGGGAGAACTGAAGGTCTGGGCACTGCCCATCCAGCTCACTGCTTTCAGACACTGTCCAGCAGTAAACCATTGTACAGGAGGAAAGAAGCCATGGAAACTGAAGAATCTATCAGATATGGCCTCTACACTGTCTGTCTCACCCAGCAGCAAACTGTCAGTAAGGCAGCTCTGGAGGCCAAGCCCAGAGCCACCACCATCTCCACTGTAGTGGTCATGTCTTGGGCTTTACTCCTTACCACAGAGGGCAATCCCACCAACACCTCCTCCTCCACAGCCTGAGATCTCTGCTGCTTAAATATTTGAGCTGATTCAAGCCTCACCCTTCCCATCCATACTTCTTCTTTTGCTACTTCTCTCACCCATTTGCTGTGACTGCCTTCCTGACGTGTTATTGTCACCTTGTGTTCAAGTGTCTGTGGTAGATAGTCTCACAACTCTAGACCTTGTGGTTGTAGCATCAGCTTCTACCCACTGGGAGCCCAGGTCGGAGCTGGGATTGTTTGCAACTTTTCTGTGTGCCATCTCTGTTTCTCTGTGCTTTTTCAGTGTCTGGTCACCTCTTCCTGATCCCCAGTGGTCTTTTCTTTCCTCGAATATAGCCCTTCTCATTTACACAGTGGTACTGGGGAAACTTTGTCTTCCATTGTACTTCTGAAGTCTAAAACAATATTTAGAGTACCTCAACTTCATTCTCACTTTCGGAGAGGAAAACTGTCTGTTAATTAGCTCTAGATACTAATAATTTATCATAAACTTGTAAATAAATTTTTTAGAGTGAATGCAAATTTTAAATTGTTTTTTTTTTTTTCTGTACTGGTTTCAGGAACAAATAGACATAGTTTAGGAAAAATGCTTTCAAATTGTTCTGCTTATTTCTCTCATAATATATCCCCTTAAAGGTTATGGTGACTACTGTATAGCCTGCAGGTTGTCTGATTAACTTGCAGGACATTGTATATAGTATAGTACTGAGACTGCTTTTGGTTATCTTTGGTATACTGTTCTGGGTCAAGTGTCGGGATAATATGCCATTAATATTATTCCATTCCAGGTCCATAGCATCTCTGAGTTTAACTCTTCTGCGTACAGAAAAGAATAAATAAGAGTAGAAACCTTTCTCCATATTTTGTGTCATTGAGGATATGGGGAAGTAAAGCAGTGCTTGCACAGAAGGTGTGAAATCCTGTCATATGTAACGCACAGCAGGACTCTAGGATAAGCTTGGCTGGAAGGAGATGCGTACAGCAAGAGATGATGTGTTATGTGCTGAGGCTAAAAAAAAGATCAAGTCTGTAAGGGGAAAAGGTCATGTTTTCTTTTTGTTTAAAACAACAACAACAAAATGTGTTTTTGAAAGCAATTAAAACCATAAAAAGGAGATTAACTCTTGAGAAGGGATTTTCATGATCCACACACTTTTGAGGTCTTCTATCTGATTATTATTAGTTACTGTGCCTAACTAAATGAAGGTTTCTCTTCTGATATGTGGGTAAATTAAACAATTCTGGTCCTACTACTCATGAGTTCTGGAGAACTTTGATGTCCTGCTTCGATTTTTGTTTTCCATGTGCTTGGATACCCATTGACTTGTATTCTGATCACATTTGAATCACAGTTTTAAAAACAATTATATCAAAACAACATGATAAAGACAAACTGACTTTGTAACATTGGGTCAGACTTACAGTATTTTTATTACTATATAAGATAAGCAGTAAATCCTAATAAATTATTTCAAAGATATCTGTTGTAATCATAAAATTCTTGAGATTCATAAGTTTTTTTTTTTTTTGGAAAGGAAGTCCTTGTGTGAAATATCTTTATTGTAGTAAAGATGATGGACAGATAGGAATATTACAACTTCAGGGAATATTGAATTTGGTTCCTTTTCTTCTCCTTACCCCCCCTTTCCACTGTATCATTTAAAATTGCAGAGATCTTTTATGACTTGTTCATCAGCATTGCAGGAGAAAGTTTAAAACATGCTTATTCTTCAATTAAGAGATTTGTTACATGTTTAACTTTTTAATTAAATATTTTAGATGGCATTGGTGGCAAAGTGCAGTGATCACTGGGGGCATTGTTTTCAAATTTAGTAAGTGTTGGTGGGATGACTCAGGGGTGAGACGCTGAACTCAGTCTCTGAAACACATGGTGGAAGGCAAGGACACACACAATTGTTCTCGTACCTACACGCATGCACATATAAATAAATTAGGGGAATAAAAATACTTATGTGAGTGAGGTGTGGTAGAAGTTCCTTTAACAGTCTCTGAGTCAGAATGTAGCTATTCCTTTCTAAGACTGCTGGCTCTGACTTATTTAATGCTAACCCTCAAAGAGACTTCTGCCTAGTTTGACCTTCATATTTTTTTTCCTGTTAGTTGTTACCTTTACCTGTGATTTCTATGGCTGAATCAAGCACTACCTAAACCAATGACATGTTAGTGCATACAGAGTAATTCCTGTGAAAAGCGTCCTGGAATCAGATGTGAGGAAGACATCTGAAAGTCTGCAAAGGTTCTGAAGACCCAAGTGAGTTTGGCATTGGTTGCTTTATGCCTGTTTTCAAGTTTTCCCTTCACTCTTAAATCAGCTAGAAATGCTGCGGATTTGTTGGTGTGTGGTTTATTTTTATAAGGAATTCTTATTGGGGAGCCAGGCTTTCATCTAGGAAAAAACTGGTAAGCACATTTGAATACCTTATTATTTGTTTTAAAAGGTTTAGGACACACACACACACACACACACACACATGTGCACACACACACTGATTTCCTGAACTACCAATGGTTCTAAGTTAGTTGCTCACTAAATTCTTATTTTTAGTGATTATACCTTCTATCTTGGATTTAAAAAAAATTCTAACTTAAAAAAATTAATAATAAGACTGAAGTACTTTGTTTTGAGAACTTTAACATAGATTTTATAGCAGAATTTGAATACTACATTGATTTTTGTAGTTAGTACATACACCTTACAGTTTCTGTAACTATTCATGCTGATTTTTTTTGTCCTTTTGTTTTTTAAGGACTTTGTAGTTACCTAAGAGTTAGGGACTTCTATATTCCTTTCCATCAGCCTTCTGAATGGTTTTAAGGGTGAAGGGGAGCTAGGCGTCCTCTAATATTTCCTTCAACTGATTTTTCTAGGGTATACCCTTGGACTCTTGACCGAGTATAATGGCTTCATATATAAATATCAAAATATTTCATTTTCGAGTTCATATTAAAGCATGAAATACTTCCATAACTGGAATATAAAAGGAGGCTATTTTCTGTTTGTTTATTTTCCTTAATAAGTTGAGGAGTGGAAAACACCCTTGAGGACTGAGTGGTACTGGGATTGGCTTGCACCCAGACTCTGAGGCTCGGTGCCCAGAGAGGGCTCCAAAGCTGCTTTGCCGGCTGTCCACTCCGAGCCGCTGGCTGCCCAGCTGCTGAGCGCGTTGGCGGTCATGATTGCTCTCATCTTCCAGTAGAGCGAGCTACACAGTTCACAGGCAGAGCCGTGTGAGAAGCTCCTGACCTCAGGGCAACCTCTCTTCTTACCTTTGAAAGAAGGAGGGAGTGTTCTTGCCACTTCCCAGTACTAGCTGTGAGGTGCTTGGGCATAGATAGCCACATAAAAAGAGTGCGACATTTCAGCGATTTCTTAACATGGGCAGATCTTACACTGGATCTTCTAGTTTCCCTTTAGTGTAAAGGGAACAATATTCCGAGCCTGCTATTACATGTTGAGTGAAGAAAGAGCTCTGCTCGTCCCTATTCTTTCTTTCTTATTTTATTACTTACTATAATCTTCCTGGGGCTCCTGTAGATGCAGCAGGTAAAATAGACCCAGGACTGATCCAAACCTACCCTTTCTCTAGACTGTTAAGCAAAGGAGCAGCAACTCTTTTCTGATAACAAGTCATTGTTTCTTGGTGTGCGCGTGCATATTTGTGTGTGTGTATGTGTGTGTGTGTGTGTGTGTGCATGCATGTGCATTTGTGTGTGCATTTGTGTGTGCATGTGTAGACCAGAAGCTGGCATTTGGTTACTTCCTCAGTTGTTCTCACACTTCTGGAGAGGAGATCTCTCATGAAACCTGAAGCTTAAATTTTGGTCAACCTGTCGGGATCCTCATCCCTGGTTGCATTACAGATGTCTGCTGTGCAGCTGGCTTTCGTGTGGGTGCTGGGGATCCAAACTGAGATCGTCACATTTGCTCTTCACACACCTGAGCTGTGGCATACATATTCTTATACCCGTGCTTCTCGTTGATAAATCTAGGTCTCTTGTTCTTGTTCTCAGACTATTCCTCTACTCACTGCAAAGGCTTCATTTAGGTTTTCTTTGTTTGCTGTTTTTTTGAAACAGAAAATCCACTCTGTAGTCCAGGATAGCCTAGAACTTGCCATTTAACCCAGACTAGCCCTGAAGTCACACCAGTCCTCCTGCTTCAACCTCCTGACTGTGACATTACAGTAAGAATCACTGTGCCCAACTCTGAGCTTTATTTTGTAAACACTTCAGCTTTGTTCCTTCTCTGACTTGCCCAACAGGATAGATATTTCACCTACAGAATATTCTTAATGGCTCTGTTGATGAGCAACTGAATATTGTGATCAGTTTCCAAGTGATAAGTTATATACCTACCTTCCCCCATTAATTATTTAATTATAGAATAACTAACCTTAAGTCTGCCCTAATTAATTAAGCATAACTCACATTTCTTTAGTGGTCAGTAATAAATTCTGGAGCTCATAATGTGATTACTGAATTGAACAATTAGCTGGAACATTCAAACTGCTCTTTTACTTGGTTGAGTTTTCCTGGTACCAAAGAACATTCCATTATGCCAAAGATCTGTGCTTGACTCTTGAAGGACGTATTTAGAGAAAAAGAAGAGCAGAAAACATTTAAAATATCACGAGATAAGGAAGGAAGAGAAATAAGATTTAAAAAATACAGGGAGAGGTTTGTTGAAAATGACAAACATTAAATATTAACAGAACAGCAACCTTTCAGCCAGTGAGAACACAAAGATGAGTAAGGCTTAGATTAAAAGGAAAAGTGACTTAAGTATGAAAGAAATGCAGTACCTTTCACTAATCCTCATTAATCTTTTTCTCGGTGAATGTTGAGTAGATGGAAATTTAAGGTTTCTATGTAGATGTCAAATTAGAACTTACTCAGTTTTTCCTGTTCTGATTTTGAATTTCTGATTTTGTTTTATAAGATCTATAAAAGGTTATTTTTTTTCAAACTTTGTTTTTTTAAGTGTTTGCCCTTATTTAGTATTTACATAATTACTTCAGAATTCATAAGAAACATACCAAATGTTCTTAACTAGATTTTTAGAACTAAATATTTGCAAACCATTACTGCAAGTACATAAAAATGAAGAAATAAAATCATGCAAGTGGTTCTGGCTACTAATCCGTTTTTTTAGTAGCCTCTGACATGCTGAATTTGTGGCCTGTAGAGCAGGAGTCCTACAGACTGTTAGGAAACTGTTTCTCCTTTGCTCCATCCCTTGTTACATTGTGCCAAGAGAAAGCGTACCTGGGAGAAGTAGGGGGTTAGGAGGAGAATCTAGAGAGCCTCGTCTTCTTTT
Source organism: Tokudaia tokunoshimensis (assembly GCA_036184795.1). Lineage (NCBI taxonomy): Eukaryota > Metazoa > Chordata > Mammalia > Rodentia > Muridae > Tokudaia > Tokudaia tokunoshimensis. Next base: position 15,936,259 of record BTHU01000007.1, read on the forward strand.
CCCTCTCACTGTCTGACAGCCACAGGGCTACCCTGGCAGGAACAGAGTGGCGATCGGTTCCAGTGTGCAGCTTCTGCATGGCCATAGACCTACGCTCATCAGAGCTTAGTTAAAATGAGCTAGTCACGTGCTCCTCAGAGAGCTGCGGGTGGCCACTGCAGAGCCCTTGGCTTGAGCTCTTGGCTTCTAGTGTCCTGCTAACATAACAGCTCACTCCTTTCAGAGGTTCAGTTCCTAGGGTTTCTGTTTCACGGCTCTCAATTGAAATAATTCCAGCTACTTTCTCTTTGTTTCTTTCAGCTCTGTGCAATCCCTGCTTCCATAATAATCCATCTCTTCCCTTTCACCTTTTCAATTCTCCAGTTCCTGGTTAGCAATTTACATTAAATTCTTGGGGCTGATGAGATAGATCAGATTCATCAGACTGATGCCCTGAGTTCAGTCCCAGAGATCCAGTGATGGAAGGAGAAAACTGACTTCTGCAAGTTGTCCTCTGACCTCCACACATGTGCCTGTTCACATACTCACATACACATACACAAATGTAATAAAAATATAGAAAAAAATGTTAAATTACAAGGATGATACTTGCCTTTTTATCAAAGCCTTGGCTCGTATACCTGTCAAAATAATAGGCCATTACCTGCGGGGAATGCCAGGAGGCTGTTTCCTGTCATAGTTACTGAGGCTCTGCAGTAGGGAGGCTTCTTCCTCTTCTGATACTCCGCCAGGTAGGCTCTCCTGTGGGCGCAGAGGTGTCTGAGTATCTCATTCTCCTACTTCCGTTGTTTGCTCTTCTGTACTTCTTGTTGCAAGGGCAGTGATGCTGGGTTGGTTTGTTTGTTCTTGTTTCTTCTCTGCCTAGTCCTTAATATAATAAGATTTATATACACAAGGTGCACAATGAATATTTTATCTAATGAGCATGCTTGTAGAGTATTGTGAAGGGCAGAAGGTATCTGCTAAAGGGATGGATCTTACTTTAACAGCTGGCATCTAAACTTCCTCAAAGGTTGAAACCAAATTCTGATGTCATAAGTTATATAAAAGCCCTCCAGAATCCACATCCCTGAGGCTTGACTGGGCCTTTCCACCTCGGTGGCTCCTGAGATCAAAGCTGCTCCTTCTTACTGGCCGTTCCTCACCAGTTGGTTAAGATATTCCAAAGGAGAAACAAATCAGCCTGTCAGGATACAGTGTACTTTCTTAGGTTTTGCCTGTTTTCTTTATGTTCAATTAAGTCTTCAAGTTTACTCTTTCTGTTCCTCAGCACTGGGACAACAAATTAACCCTGGGTTTTTTTTTGTTTGTTTGTTTGTTTTTTTGATGTATTTGGTACTTTTTGATTTTGAATGCCCCTCCCTCCCCCAAGTAGTTTCCAGGTCTTGAAGTTATAATAATTACATCTTGGCACACATGCCCTTGCTGATTTCTCCATAATGATCTATATTATAGGCCTTAATGTCTTTTCTATTGGACTCTCCATTAAGATGAATACCTCCATCTAACTATGAATAAGACAAATTTATAACTACTATGCTAGCTTCCCGGTTCTGTTGCAGAATATTTTAGCTATCTCAGGTTTATGGTGGCTCAGTTTTGGTCTCGGTCTGTTACTGGCTGCCCTCTTCTTTTAGGGCTTATGGTAAGGCCATCCATTCTGGCAGGAGCACTTGGTGGAGGAAGACCACCTCATGGCCAAGTGTGAAAAAAGGGAGAGCAGAAGAATGGTTGGTGCCATCCTTTGATAGCACATCCTCAGAGACTTACGTTTCTCTTATCAGGTCCCATCTTCTCAGTTCTGTCCCTCCCTGTATCCCAGTGGCTCTCTAATTGCTAAGGCCTTGGGGGAACATTCAACAACCAAACTAGAGAAATTACTTCTCAGTTCCTGCTTTTATTTCTCTTGTTGGTCTGTTCATCTACTAACTAGATAACCTGAATCACATATTTTGGGATTTTAGGATTCAAAGGAGAACTTCTTTGAAAGTTTTGTATGTTTGAACAATATAATATATCCTTTCTGCCGTCCCCAGTGCTGGGTAACAGACCAACGCCTTCCCTATCCCAAGTAGCTCCCAACTACCTGTAACTCTACAAACAGGGGGTCCTGATGTCTCTGACCTCTGCCAGCATGTGCACATGACCTCAACAGACATGTGGGAACACACAAAATTAAAAATAATAACAAAATCAAATCTTAAAGGGGGAAAAAAACACTGTTACGTCAGTAGCCTGAGATTATAGTTACTTAGCAGCAGGATTGAAGAACATAAGCTTGTCCTTTTGACCTTGATTATTAAAGTATGTTTATTCCTTTTAGATTTTAATCTCCTGTTAATTTTTAATTATATCTGTCTCATTCCAATATTTTATAAACTTATTACCACTGTTGTTGATAATTTGCACAGAATTCTGGTAGTCACAGTTCATGGCTCATGACATATGGTTACATGTTACAAAATTATCTTTTAGTCTTTTTCAGTCAATAAAAATACTGTATACATTTATCTACTAAGTCAGTGGTTCTCGACCTTCCTGATGCTGTGACCCTTTAATAGACTTCTTCATGTTGTGGTGACTCCCAGCCATAAAATTATTTTCATTGCTACTTTATTGTTGTGATTTTGCTACTGTTATAAATTATAATCCTCAAGTTGAGAACCTCTGATCTAAGCAATATCTTTATTTCTAGGTTTATGAAAGTATTATCAATCCAAGGCTATGTTTTGATAAAAATACCAGTCTTGGGCAGGGTCAGAGAATCTTAGGTTTTTCCCTAGTATGCTTTTCCACAGTTTTCCCCTTTCCTTGCTCTGCACAGGGCCTACAGGTTAACCCTGTGGTCTTTGATGTGTTTTCATCACTGCTACTTTTTGATTTGGAAACCCCCGCCTCTTCCCACCCCCGCCCCCGCCCCCACCCCACACATACCCAAGTGGTTTCCAGGTCTTGAAGTTATAGTAATTAATCAGCAGTGGAGTGCATTTGATCCTCAATACCAAAGAAAAGGAGGAGAACTGTATCTTTGAGTTATAGTGGAGGAATTTGAGTTTTTATCAGACAGTAGTGTTTCACCATGCACCGTAAATGGTGATTGATTTTAAACATTAGGACATAGTCATGAGAGCAAGTGTTTTCAAAAGGATTCTTTATCTTTCAGTAAACTGGTTTTATGATTTTAAAATTACTTTTTAAAAATTAATTTTTTTTTTATGTGTATCTGTGTACCTAGGTGTACCTAGTGCCCTTGGATGGTTGTGATCAGCAGCTATGTGTGTGCTGGGTGGGAATTGAACTCAGGTCCTAACAACTGTGCTCCTAACCACTGAGCCACCTCTCTAGCTCCTAAAGTCACTTTTTTCCCCCCAAAGTCAAAGAGGATTTGGCAAAATAGGTGTAGCTGGAGTACATAACTAAATGGAAAATTTGTTTCATTTTTAAAATGATGTTCCAGTGTTCTCTATCCATGTGTTTCCTTTTTAATGGGCTTTTTTCATTTGTTTCTAACTGTTTATCAGGGTGGGGCACCACCTTAAATAGTTACAATCACCCTTTTGGTTCTGTCCAGTGAGACTATGATATGATGATCAAAAGCTTCAGATGACTTCTCTAGTAGATTATTTTCTGAATTCACTGAAGCCAAGCAGCTGTTTGAAACAGAATCCCCTTGTGGAGACTTATCATCTGCCAATCAATTGATTAATCATGATGACAAAGTATCTTAAGTTTGAAGATTTTAAAGTCAGATTTTAATTATATTTAAAATTTTAGCCTATTGACTAGTAAATAATATATTTGAAAATTTGCTTAAAGAAAATAATCAACTTCTTGTAGAACTAAAAACATTATCTTCTAAAGTCCCGAGGATTTGGGGTTGTGATTTATTTAACTTACTGGGGGCTGTGCTTTAAGAGAAGACTGCTCCCTCTCCCGGGAGCTAAGACTCACCCTTGGCTAGGGGTGGATCTGTGTGCCACTCCCCTCCCACTGGATCTTGGCTTGCTTTAGGCTCACACTGGTTTAGTTCCGCATGCGCAGCTGCTCCGCTTGTCCAGAAGACACTTTCCTTCCACTCATCTGCCTCTCACACTCTTTCTGCACCCTCTCCACAATGATCCCTGAGCCTGGGAGGGTAGGGAGGAAGGGAGGGAGGGAGGGTGGAAGGAAGGGTGGGAGGGTAGTATGGATGTTCTTCAGGACTGCACATCCTGCAGTCTTTTATTCCCTATAACTTACTCTACTTACCTGGCTAGTTGCGGACATCTACTGAAAACAGGCTTCTCCGATGAGATGCTTCAATCAATGTGCATAGTGATAGGTCATTAGGAGTTGCTTTAATACCCCTTTAGCAGATTAGTAGTAGTAGATGCTCTCCCAGGGTCTATGATTTGTCTAGCCATAGACTCTTGGCTAGGTATGGGTTTCATCTTAAATCCTAGCAGAGTGGTTGGTTACTTCTATGACATGCGTGCCAGTATTGGATCAGTGTACAGGTCTTGCCCTGCTGGTCATTACTGCAGTCCACATGGTTCAGTCCACTGGGCAATGTTGATGATTAATTTTCTGCTCTGAGAGCATGCATAACATTTTTCAGCACTGTGAAAGCTTCAGAAGGGAAGAAGCTCCTAGGACAACAGGAGCTTGTTTTCTCCATATGATCGGTGTCTTCATCAATGAGGTCTTGTCTCAAGTTTTGGAGAATACCAAGAACACTGGCAATGTTTTGTAATGTCTGAAGACCTTTGGACTCTGGGATCTGGGTGGGACACATGGCCTGGGACATGTGTGAAGGTCAAAGGACAACTTGCTGGGTTTAGTTTGTTCCTTCTACATGTGAGCTCTGGAGATCAAATTAAGGTCATCAGGCTTGGCTTGGTGGCAAGTGCCCTTGCCAGCCGAACCATCTCACCAGCTCCAAGACGTTTTTGTTTTTGTTACATGGTTTTAATGCTGAGGCTTAGATACACCTATTTTCTTTTGTCGGTTTTGAGGTAACTCTTGCATATGCCATAGGAGTCCAACCTCACTGAACTCCATTAGCGTGACTGATCTTCCCAACACAGTAGTTGGAAAGGCTGTCTTGATGCTTGGTCTGAGCTCTTAGTTCTACTGCTTAGTTGTATGTCTTACCTTTGGTGCAAGTATTACAGTGTTTGATTAATGTAGTATTTCAGCAAACTTTGTAGTAAGGAAAATAGGAGCCCCCACATTTTCTAATATTTTGAGACCATTATGATTATTCAGGGTCCTTGGAATGTTATATAAATTTTAGGGTATATTCTATTTTTTGAAAAAACACCATTGGACTTTTGATTGGGACCATATTGAATATGTAGATTCCCCCTTGAGTAATAGTCTTAATTGATTTGTCTTCTAGTCCATGAAAAGGGGGTATATTTTCATTTACAGACATCTTTTTGAGCTTTATTCAACAGTATTTTTTAGTTTTTAGCATATATCTGTTATCTCATTGCATAACTCCTAAGGATTTACCTCTTTAATACAGTTTAAATTACTGTTCTGTTTCCTTCTTGTGTGTGAGTGTGTGTGTGTGCTGTACATGCACGTGTGTGTGGGCGTGGTTGTGGAGGTCAGAGTTCAGCCTTGGGCATTGCCCCTCAAGAGCCTTCTAGTCTGAGAAAGAATCTCTTACCAGTAAACAGAGCTTGTCCTGAACTAATTTATTCTCCTTGGATGTTAGAGAGCTCCTTAAATTGTACTTTATCAAGAGTAAGTGGGTATTTTGTATATACCTGGGATATTTGTTCACTTGATTCGGTTACTCACTTTCTGGGCCACAATTCATGGAATTTTCTTACATGCTTGTTTACTTAAATTGGTATCAATATTCTCATTTTTTAAAAATTGTGTTTATTTATTTGTGTGCGGCACTTGAATGCCACGGCTTGTATGTGGAGGTAAGGACTACCCTGAGGGTCTCTTCTTTCCTCCCCGTGGGTGTGAGGGTAAGATGAATCACTTGGCTTGGCGGCAGGTCCCCTATGGATGTGAGGTATCTCACTCTCTCACTGGTGTGTTTTCTAAGTCAGCATAGCATTCTCAAAGAACCCAATTCCATGTGTGTGACTCCACTCTGCTCTTACAGGGGCCTTCTTTTCATTACTTTTGGGTTTAATTGGATCTTTGCTTTCTAATTCCATGAAATGTCCCAGCTGGATACTAATGTGAGGTGTTTTTGATGTGGACAGTAGAGCTAGAAGCTTTCTTGACACTTAGCCTTACACCATAAGTTTGGGTGTATTATATCTAAGGTGCATTCTGTGGTCAGTTGTGAGTTTTCTGTAGTGTAAGGATTGTTTTGTTTTTACATATTTGTAAATTGTCTTTGTTTGATACTTAGTTTCATTTTATTAGATTCAGAAAAACACACACACATACATATATACACACACTTCTGTCAGGAATATATCTCAGGAGTACAGCCCCTTCCTAGTGTATATATGTGTATATATATATATATACATATAATATTTATACACATATATACATATACACATACACACACACACACACACACGCACACGCACACATACATGTCCCTGGGTCTAATACTAAGAAAAGGAAAACCATGTCTTCAGTTTGTTTTGTTGTCTTGTGGTCTGGTCTGCAGTGCATTCTGTGCACACTTGAGAAGAGTTAGTGTGCACTGTTGTTAAATGAAGAACCCTGCATATGTCTGTCAGGTCTTATACATTAAATGTGTAGCATTTTCAAGTTGTTTCTTTTCGTGTGCTTTTGTAGCAATTGTTGTAAGTTGACTGTTGAAATTTTCAGTTTATTGTAATCTTTCTTTTACTTTGCCCTGGAAGCCTTCCTGTACTTACTTACTTACTTACTTTCTTTCTTTTTTTTTTTTTTTTTTTGGGTTAGGCCGGTCTGTTGGGAACAAATGCCTTAATCTCTTCTTCATTTCCAAAGTATAGTCTTACGGAATATAATATTCTTGGCTAACATTTTCTTTTTTCTTCTACTACTTAAATATGCTGTTCCTAGCCTTTTAATTTCTAATACATCACCAGCCTTTAATCATGTTGAGGAACCCTTGTGTAGATTGAATTGCTTCACTCTGGCCTCTTCAAGATTTCTTTACTTGAGATTTATATATTTTTAGTAAAGAAGTGTCTCAGTGTGGATCTCTTTGTATTCTTATTAGGCTTTGTATATTCATGTCATTGTTTTCAGAGTTGGGAAGTTGGAGGTCGACATTTATTTTTTAAAATGTATTTGTCTCCAATTTTGCTGTCCTTCTAGAATTTTCAGGATACTGGTATCCATGTGTGTACTTGTGTGACAGGGTCTCATGTCCCTTGTGCTCAGCTTTTTATTTTATCTACTAGAATTTACTTCATTGTTTAACAAAATAAGTATTAAATTGTACTATTGTAGATTATGGATAAATGGATCCTCCCTGTTGTGTACTGTTACTAAATGCACTACAACAAGAAGTTATTTGCATCCCCTCTTGGATCTACTTAAACCCACCAAGATCTATTTAATGTTCTGTGTTAGCATGTTTCCTATCTCTGGAGTTTCTACCGCTGTTTGCCATCTCTAGAGTCCTTTTTCTTGGAAAACAGGAATTTGTATCTATTAATATTTCCCACTTTCCACCCTTCCTCCAGGTCCTGGGACTTTTATTTTCGTTTTTCTGTTGTCAGTTTTGGTTTTTTTTTTTTCTGTTTGTGTGTGTGTGTGTGTGTGTGATTTTATCTACAATTATGAAGATATTTTTACACTCTTGTTTTCGTGCCAACTTTATATTTTGCATTTGCAGGATAACTCCATTTGGACTAGCCACTTCATAGTGCTTATTAGCTTCATCGGCCTATATTTTGGATTGCCAAACTCAGTACTGTATTAAAATATAGCAACTATATATAATTGATCTATGTTATGTGTTATTATTTTATCCTTCTTTGCCATTCTAGAACGATAGGCAAGATCTGTGGCCAGCACACTTTAAAAAATGTCACATCAGGGTTCTGCAATGATACTATATAGTTGGATAGACACGAGGGACCATATGACTACCACAGAGACAATGGTGGCTGAAATGTTGATAGGCTTTTGATCTGGCCTGAGGGCTGGCTTTGAGTGGTACCTAGCATGCATGGGGTACTGGGTTTGATCTTCAGCACTGACTTAGTCTCAAGTATATAGAGGCACTCTATACATATACATGCAGTGTTTCAAGGGCTTATAGATTTTCTCTCACCGATGAGGTTTTCCTCGGCGATGTAGGGTTTAGTGCCCAAGCCTGTTTAGTTCCTCTGCCGGACCTGGCACTGCTTTAACCTTAGAAAGACGGGCGTCTGTGGTGCAGGGTCTTCTGCTGTTCTTGTTCCCATTCTTTGACTTCTGAGGAGGCCTCGCTCTGTAGCTCCAGTCTACCCGTGAGGCCCACACTGTCCAGGAACTAGCATCAGCCCACCCCCCAGGTGCTAGGACTGTGGTGTAAGCCCCCTTGTCCAGCTGGAGCATAAAGTTTTAGAGAACGGAAATAGTAGATGGAAGTGATGTACTTTACCTTAAGTATCTAAGATGTAGAAGCAGATGTCCTGAATTAGTTGCTGTCATGGCAGAGCTGTTCTAAAGGTGCAGCTACATAAGTGAAGCAGAGAGATGACATTTGGGATGTGTCTGCAGCTGACACATTTAGGACGTGTCTACAGTTGGCATGTTTAGGACATGTCTACAGTTGGCATGTTTCTTGGGAATCAAGTTTAGCATACTGGGATGCTTCCCGTTGACATCTATATAGTACCTTGGCTAACATACACCAAAGCCTCCATTTTGCCTACGATAGAATAAATTTAAGTGAACTGAAGTCCTGCTGAAGCCATTAGAAATGCAGGGGAATGAGACCATTTGGAAAGTATATAAGCCTATCCAAACCTGAGATTCAGGAGGGCAGGGAGGGAGACACCGTATTTCTGGTGTTGGTGAGTTAATTAAGAACCTTTGAACTGTCCGCAGTGGGAGGATGAGGTTGAACAGGGCTGACGAAAAGATCAAAAAGCAACTGGGGACAGTGCGGAGCCTCCCTGCCCTGTCTTTATTCATGTTTGCATACTTTATTTTTGATATTTTATACATTTATATATGTAATTATTATCTATTTTACTTAGCAGCCTCCGCTGCTGTTATTCTGCCCTGGATTTACAGTTGGAGTCCCTTGAGACCTTACCAGAGAAGGGACGGTAATGCGGGAGTGGGTCAAACTCTCAGTGTCTGAGGTCAGTCTCCAGGAGTCTCTGTCCTTCACTGGATCGTGATCCATGTCTACTTGGATAGCCAGCTAGGGAAAATAAATAAAGGCTCTGTGGAGGAAGAGAGCCGCATCTGGAACCTCAGCATTCCTCCACTTTCGCCTCGTCATCCACATAGTGTCTGACAGTCTGTAAAATACTGCTACCCACATGGCAAAAAAGAAAAAAGTCAGCAGGAGAAACAGATCAACGGGTTATACAGACTATGGGGTTACAGACAGGAACTTTAAAATACGGTGATTAGTATGTTCATGAAAATAGATGCTGAAGCTGAGAATTTCACCAGAGAACTGGAATCTCTGGAGAAGAATTGAATGGGAGTTCTATAACGGAAAAATGAGCAGCACGGCAAGTGGATGGGTTAGTCGCAGGCTAGACGCAGCTGAGGAGGAGGAGGAGGAGTGGTAAACTGGACCGTATATTCCTAGGCACCCAGCACAGACTTGTCTGTTTCAGTATCAGGACTAACCCAAGCTGTGCCACGGCTGCTTTTAAGACTGGAGCTAGGAGATGGAGGGAAACTGTATTAGATTACAGTGGCCATACTTGCCTTTCAATGTGTGTCATTTCATGTTTTATTATGGTGATGCTTTGTTTTTTTTTAAACTACAGTCAATACATACTAGGGAGTAATCAAATATTGAAGTTATCAGTTATAAATTTGTATCCATGTTCTCCAGACTGAGCAACAAAAACTATCTGTGAGTCACCTGTTCAGCAAACCTAGGGTATACCGTTAGAATGAGAAACTGAGCAAAACATGGATGGAAAACATCAACAGCTGGATTTATTTTAGCATCGGGATATTGTAAAGACCCTTGTTTTTATTTAGGATAGCTTGCAAAGTGCTCTGATAAGTTTGCTTTATTACATGTAGGCCATACATGTAGGCAATTAGGAAAGATATTAAGGTAAATTATTGAGTTTCTTAGGGGGACAATTGCCTTGTTTTTCAGTTAGTAAGGCTTCACTGACTAATAAGACAGGAAAAAATACTGCCAGTTACATTTGACGCCTTATGAATGGTAACATGCATCCTGATTTCAGAAATGTTTGAATTGAAAGAAAAAGTAAATATTAGTCTCACCTCTAAGTCTTAGTTCTGTTGCTTGGTATTTGCTGGTTTGCTCAGGGAAGGTCTTGGAGCATTTTCCTACCGTGAAAATGGGATAGGCCACAGATCTGACTGGTTCTGGATGGTGGTTGAGACTTGTGCCGGGACCTAAGCACCAAAGTGACAGTCACTCTCAAAGTTTTCAGAGGGCATGGTCTAAGGGCTTTCATCCCTTATGATCTCGCCATTCTTAATGTCTCAACTGTTGAGTTCCAGAAAATGTTTGACCCTCTGCTGTTGCCAACTAAATAGAGCAATAATCAGACTATATATTTTTAAGGAAAAAATTTAGGTTCTGTGATGTTTGCTGGAAGTGAGTATTCATGAATAGATTCCTATTTTGAAGGTAAACTCTTAAGCCCAGAATGACATTTTTCTTCAGCAATAAAATACTTAAAACTAATTTGTCTGTTCTTTACCTTCAGATTTTTTTCAAGCCACATCCAACTGATAGGATGAAAAAGTTTAAGAGGAGACTGTCCCTCACGCTAAGGGGAAGCCAGACTATTGATGAGTCCTTGTCGGAGCTGGCTGAACAGATGACCATAGAGGAGAGCAGTAGCAAAGACAACGGTAAGTATCTGTGGGGGAGAGAATTACTTACCTTATAAATACACTTACCTTCTCTTCAGACAAGTTGAAGATGGTAGTTTTGTTTAAGTCTTCGATTCTTGGAAACAGAAGACTGACTTGAATGTGCTTGGTTAATGGCATGTCCTGTTCTCCTCCCAGCCTGCAGTGTACTTGGTCACCTACTCCCAGGAGTGCCTTTATGGCTTTAGTAGTTCTCAAGTTCTTATATGTGCTATAAAATTATACTAATTATTAAATAACTATTGGTAAATTATCATTTAAATATTTGTATTACATATACTCAGTTAATACAGGATGGTAAGGTTGTAAAAATTCCTAGTTGTGACTTTATTATATATATAATAAATATAATATATATATACACACACACACTGTCTTTATAGATTACAAAGATCATCAGATAAAGGAGTTTGCTATTTTCTTATTTTATGTACCACATTGTGTCCATAGTATTAAGAATTCCTATGACAGAGACAAAAGTTACTGTGCTTCATTTGACAGTACTTTTTACAATGCAGAGTAGTAGCATACAAATTTTAATGTAACAATTTAAAGAGTTTATTAAATTGAACTATAATGTAAACTTGGTGAAAGTTTTAGAACACTGTTATATACTCAAAACCAAAATAAACCTAGGAATGTCCTAGTGATCAGGAAGGAGATAAAAACAGCCAATAATGAGCCACGGTTTTCGGTGTCTGGGGAGCTCCGTTGCCTGAGCTTGTTAGAGATCTCTGACAGTGAGCAAAGCCTGGACACCTGCTTCACTGCAGGGAAAGGCTTGTGGGGTGAGTGGCACAGTGCACTGTGCAGGTTAGCAGTCGTCGTCCGGGACTGCGGATGTGCTAAGGCACTGAAGTACTGCTTTACCCACACGGAGAAGTCAAGTTTATCCTGCGCAGGTTTCACAGACCTTGCCTTTCTTCATCAGACATCATTGTTTGCTGAACACTATCCATCTTGCTGGCAGAGCCGTGGCGACCTTGCATGTGTTCTCATGGTCTGTCTGGGTTTTCTAATATTTTCCTTAATGGTCTACTTTTTGACAAGAGCAGAGAAAAATGAGCTCAGTAAGAAATTCCAGACTATAATTTGGTTATCATTCTGTATAGGGGGCAAAATTTACATTTGTCTCAAATCTTGAAGATGATTCTATAATATTTATTCCTCTTCTAAGAGAATGTGCTAGATAGACCGAGCAGAGCCCTGCTGTCCTCATAGATTCCCACTGGATTCTTGGTGGTAATAATGGTTGAATCCAGCCTGCTTATCCTTGTGCTAGAAATTCTGGCCAGTGTTTGCCAGTGATGTTCAGAGATAAAAGAAGAACAGTGTACATCATGGTAGGTGGCTTTTGGAATGCATTCCTATGAGTATTTGATTACCAGACGAAGGTTTTTATTAAAACTGAGTTACGGACAGTACACTGACATTTTAGAGCTAATTAATTATTTAGGCTAATTCAACGTTTTCTGGAATATTTTGGTAATTATCTTAAAACTTGATTGGTTTGTAACAAGTGGTAAGATGTTAAAAATACCCAATATTTTTAAAGTAGTGTAAGTTGTTTATTTGTGACAGACCTTAAAAAAGAAAGACGAAGAGCACTGTCTTCCTCATCCGAGAGACCCAAAGTCTTATAGAGACAGACCTTTCTTTCACCCTGAACTGCCATAGTCAGTTGCTGCTTATTCTCTCTGTGCAATGTGGATTTCACCAATAATTTTCACAGGAATTTTAATTATTATTATTATCATCATGTCAGTGCCTACTAGCTGTACTAAACACATTTTCCCCCTTAGAAGAGTTTAAGTTTGTTTGTGTTCCCTGTTTTGTTTTTAGCGTAAGAACTACATAAGCTAGGTTGCACATAGAGATAGAGCCCGTGTCAAAATACTCTGTAAGAATGTATATAGAGTGTAGTATTTAAAAATCTTACAGGTAATGTAATCAACTTATAAAGCAAAAGCGATTTGTCTAGTTTGAAACAGTGAACATTCTCGTTTAAGGGATAAGTGAAATAGTTTGTTATTTCTCTGAGTAAACTGACTCAGACCAATTTTTGATCTATCTCTAGTTTGATCTAATGCATGGTCAAGAGATTTGTTAGACTCTTGTACTATATAGACATGTATACCGTAACAAATGGAGAAGTACACACTTGCATGGTTGTAATTATGTAAATATCTTAGAAAAATTAAATGCGCATGGTACTTTTGGTTATCTTTGGTACTCCTCCCAACCAGACTTTGAGAGACTTTTGTAATTTTAATAACCGTGTCCCACTTTGAAGGCTAAACTTAGAAATGCTGTGCTGTAATTGTAATTTTCAGTACACTGCAGAGCTGTGAAGTGTGACTGGTGGATCAAATCCAGAAAACAAGAGTCTTGAATTTTACGTACTGAATTGGCAGTCAGAATGTAAAAATAAGTTTAAAATTGTTAATCATGGCTACTTTAGACATACTGGCCCTATCTTAGAACAGCTTTATTTAAATATAAATTGGAAATTTATAAATGGGAGAATAAGAAAATATTCCTAAAATACCTTCTATAAAAGATAGCTCAAAAATTATGTTTTTATTGTTTGTTTATTTCTGTATTTATTTAGTTTTTGTAGCGTGAGACTTTGACATCGGGGCTCACACATGCAGGCCAGCACTGTGCCACTGAGCCTTGGTCCTAGTCCTGAGTCTTTAGTCATTTTAAATTGTCAAAATTATTTAAGATCGTCAAAGTTAATTTATTTCTTTGTCTCTAAAAGTCAAGCATAGACCATATGGACCAGTAGTTCCACTTTTAGGGATATATTCAATAAAATTAAAGTAGGTGTTCAAGCAAAGCCCTGCTTAGACTCTTCCTCATTTATAGCAAACCAATTATGAATTATTACACTGTAAGATGTCTCTGCTTGGTAATGGGTCTTTGCTTGTTTAAAGATCCTTTATATAACAGAATACCATATTTGAAGCAGTAATCTCAGCTTCCATACTGATGTACACTTAAGTTTTCCTGTTTTATTCACTAATTGACATACCTTTCTGAATGTCTAGTAATAGAGATATAGATTAGATGCCTTTTGGTAAGAATTACATGTGTTATATTCTACAGCATTTTTAACCCTATTGTGATACATGGTAGTCTTGGTAAGTCAACACATGGAGGCCTGGTTTGCAAATAATTTTAAGATGTGAGTAATTTGATAATAAGAAACCTGGTGGGGCATATTAGTAACTGTTAACCAGTTTTGATCATTGGACCAACCTAAAATGTTAAGGTATTTTCTATAAATGTGTTATCATAGAAATTCTTTCTAACTATTGCACTTTGAATGAATTGCCAAAGAAGTTAGCTTACATGTAAACGATCTCTGTTACAGCCTTGTGTTTTGTTCTATTTTCTTAACCCTTCTCTTGCGATCCTGCCTCTGGGATGGCTGTGGAATGATTCTCTGATGCCGTGAACCACAGAGCCCATTGTGAAGAATGGCAGGCCGCCCACGTCTCACAGCGTCCACTCCTTCCTCCATCAGTACACAGGCTCCTTCAAGAAGCCCCCGCTGCGGAGACCCCACAGTGTTATTGGAGGAAGCCTTGGTTCCTTCATGGCAATGCCGAGGAATGGAAGCAGATTAGGTAACGTGCTTATTGGTCCGTAGTGTTTAACAATCTGCTTCTAGGCCATGTGCACTGAGTGTTACTGTATGAACAAGCCAGCCACTGCCATTGTCAGATTTCCCCTAGTCATGTAGAGACCAGGTGAGGACTAGAAGGGTGGCAGGAAGATGAGGGGCTCACACTGCAGAGTGTGGTGTCTGCACGTCTGTTCATGCAGAGTGGACACTGTCTCAGCAGCAATTCAGGTCAGTACTGCATACACAGTACAAGAAGTAGGTTATCGCCTGACTGGTTATTCTCTTGCTTTTATGTGCTTTTGAAATATCCAGGAAAGATACCTGCGAGGTTTTGTGAATTTTATGTCTCTCGCCTTTTTTGGTAGTGGTATATATTATGTTTTGATTTTAGAAATCATTTTAAATGTAGCTGTTTCATTGTCCCATTAGATAGACTATTTACTACAGTTCCTGAACGTTGTATTCCACTGTTTGCTTTATTTCTTGCCACAGTGGGTTACTTCCTGGTTTATTTCCCTAATTTTAAGACCTTGAGCCTCTCTACAGTGTGGTTTCATCTGTGAGAAATGTGCCGGCACAGCACAGAGAATGGAGTCGTCTATAGCTGGTTCATGAGAGATGAGTGTTACAGTTGTTAACCATAGCTACTGTTATAGTTTATACAGGTTTAGAGTTAAGCTAAATTAAAAAACCCAAGGTAATCAGTACTCCAGAGTCCTTATCCCTAATTGGTTTCCTGTTACGGTCATCTCCTCTCTGAGATAATGTTATTTGCACCATGTGTCAGTAGTGATAACACTGTCATGGAGTGTGTGCTGTTGCATATTTCTGGACAGTGTCACCTGTCCAGTAATACTGTGTCAATAATTTGAAGTCAGTCATGAGGGAGTAATTTATCTTCAAGAAATCAGGTCTTGGCTTGTGATTTGGCTGTGTAGTCAAAAGTTAGTTATGTTCTAGGTTTTATGGACTGGAGTCTGTTGCATATTCTTTTTCTGTGTGTAGTAAGCCTTTTAAAAATGCAAGAAAAGGAGCAATGTAAAAGCATCTTGATCTCAAGTTAAGAAAGTGACATTGAAAATGTTAGTAATGTTGATCAAAGTTACCAGTGTATTCTATAAGTGGCACAAAACTTGGATAAACAGGGATTCTCTAATTCTCGATGTGCTTTCCGTTTATCACAGTCCTTTGCTGCACTCACAAGTTAGTGACGTTCTGACGTCGGCCTTCCCTCTTCCACCTCACTTTTATCCAGAAGGAGACAGAAACGGCTGTGCTTGTTCCATGATGAGTCTCCTGGCTGAGACAAATAGTTTTTAGTGTTTGTTTGTGTCTGAGACTGATACCTTTGCTTGGCAGTCCTTGTAGGACAGGACTGGTTGGTGTTGGTTGCTTGTTAGTTCTGGGGAACTGAATCTGCTACCTCATTAAGGCTTCAGAAGTGCTGAGTCACTGAGCTTACGGGGCCTTGCCAGTTTGTCCAGGCAGGCCTTGAACTTGTGCACTCTCTCTCAGAAGAGTTTTGATACTTTGGAGAGCACAAATTTAGTTTTGATGTAGATATTCAGTGAGTAATGCTTCAGCTCCATCCTGTCCATCCGCCGCCTTAGTTCCAGAGTTACAGGTGTGTGCTACCATATCCGGCTTGCTCCTGCTGGGTGGCAGCTTTTTAAATATCTTAAAGACTATTCTACTAGTTAGTTCCATTTTCTTTTTGATGTAATGATACATCTAATGAGAGAATTGTCGTTAGAAGCAAAAGACCAGGTTCCTAGTCCAGCTGTGTGCCTAAGCTACCTGGTCTAAAAGTAGGTTCCTTTTAAAACCCACTAGAATCTGGAACAAGAGCGAAGGAAGTTACAGTAATTCTCAACTGTGTCAAGTATATAATTTTATTCAATTCTTGATAATAACGTGAATTATTTTTCTTGTAAAGATTTTCATAGCCCCTCCTACCCTAGTGCTGGGGTGAAATGCTTGTGCTACCGTGCTTGGCACCGTGGTTTTCTCTGTGTTGCTGTGAGAAACACCATGAATAAAAGCAATTTGGAGAGAGGGTATTTTTTCTTTTCTTTCTTTCTTTTTTTTGTTTTTTTGCTTTTGAACATTCCTGTCACAGTCCATCACTGAGGGCGAAACCGAGAAAGGAACTCAAGCAAGGGAGGAACCCGGAGACCACAATCGAAGCAGAGGCCATGGAGGAGTGCTGCTTAATTCCTTGCTTCACATGCCTTGTTCCACTTGC
The DNA here is from genome assembly GCA_036184795.1 of Tokudaia tokunoshimensis. Classification (NCBI taxonomy): domain Eukaryota; kingdom Metazoa; phylum Chordata; class Mammalia; order Rodentia; family Muridae; genus Tokudaia; species Tokudaia tokunoshimensis. The sequence goes on from BTHU01000007.1 coordinate 15,953,139, forward strand.
TTTTTCATACAACCGAGGGCCCATAGTCAGCTGGGTCCTCACTTATCAATTATTAACCAAAGAAAGAAAAAGAAAAAAAATAACCCCATCACATGTTTTGCCTACAGAGCAGTCTAATGGAGGTATTTTCTCAACTCTAACTTGAGTCAAGTTGCCAAAAAACTAATCAGTACAGTCGACCCCTTGTCACCTTGACAGACACATCACTGTTAAACCCTAACCTTTCCTTTTGTGTTTTCCCCAAGAAATCATACTAATATATAACTATTACATAGCTCAAAAACATAATAAATCTTTAAAAGTTTCATAATTTTTTTAAAAATATTCAAAAACATATTTAAAAAAATATTCAGTCTTTAAAGTCCAAGGTCTCTCAATTTGAGCTTCTTTTAAAAAAAAAGTTGCACACTTTTTGTCCCAAGAGGGAAAAGGCACGGCACAGTCCCAGTAAGATCAGAGGAAATCCACCCTCTAACTGTGCAGGTCCAAGCTCTTAGCTAAGTGTTCATCACTCACCGTCCTCCCACGGACTCCACCTTCCCTGGCTGGGCTGCCCACAGCACAAGCAGCCATTCTCACAGGCTCGGGTTGATGCTACTCCACACCTGCTGTCCTTGGTGAATTTCCCACAGTCCTGGATTCCCCAGGAATTTGGAGTCTCCATTGTAACTAGGCTATACATTCAGCATGGCGTCTGCTAACTGCTCTTCAGGAACTCTCCACGTGGTGCTGAGCCTCGAGCCTCTCTGCAGGAGTCCCTCAGCCCTGGAGTTCACACCTCCACTGATTGGTATGGTTTACACATCCACCAGTGGCCTGCCCTGGCCTCTCAGAGTGCCAAGCTACGTCTTCAATCCTGCAGCTCGCATGCTGCCAAAACCACTAACACACGGGAGACTATTACACGTCACCAAGACTGGGTCCCAGCTTGAGATGAAGCTGGGGCTCCCTCTGGACCACAGCTTACTGTGGTGACCCCGAGGAAATACTTCCCAGAAGATTTCACCTCCGTGGTGCTGAGGTCTCTTCATAATCACAGCTGCTTTTCACTCTTCAGCTGACCAGAAGCCGCAGACTCTCAATTCAGAATATAAGAGAAGCCCCATAGTGTCTGCCTCCCTCTGAACCTGCAGGGGCCATAGTGTCTGCCTCCCTCTGAACCTGCAGGGGCCATAGTGTCTGCCTCCCTCTGAACCTGCAGGGGCCGGGCCTCCACCATCTGTGCTGCTCCCAGCATCTTACTTCCAGCTTCCGCTCAGCAGCATTAAGCTTCCAGCACTAATGGCTTTTCCAGCTCAAAAGTTTCAAGCATTGCTACAATCTTTCCCCAAAACAACATGGCCAGGTCTGTCACAGCAGTATCCCACAATCCTGGTACTGATTTCTGTATTCGTTTGCTTTGTATTGCTGTAAGAAACACCATACTCAAACTTGGAGAGTAAGGGATTCTTTGGTTCTGTGACATCTCTGTCACAGTACATCTTTGAGGGAAGCCTGGGCAGGAGCTCAAGCAGGGCAAGAACCTGGAGCCAGGAACTAAGGCAGAGGCCATGGAGAGGAACCTTCCTTACTGGCTTGCTCAGCCTGCTTTCTTATACAAGGACCCATAGCGGCTGGGTTCTCTCATGTCAATCATTAATCGAGAAAATCCCCCACAAGCTTGCCTGTAGGCAGTCTGATGGTGACATTCTCTCAGTTGACAGTTCCTTCTTCCCAGATGACTCTAACTTGTGTCAAATTGACCAAAAACAATCAGCCCACCTGGCCTGAGATTTCTAATTTCTCTTGTAAGGCATTTATGTTTTTGATCTGTTAACTGCTTGCATGTATCCAGAACATAGATGACTTTCAATACTGTGACTTCTGTTTGTTGAGTATCTATATTTTACTTGCAATGATAATGAAGTGTACTGTATACTAAGATTGATTCTTTAAAGGTAAACAGTGCCTCCTTTTCTGATACAGATATTGTTCATGAGAATCTGAAAATGGGATCAGATGGTGAGAGTGACCAAGCTTCTGGGACATCATCTGATGAAGTCCAGTCACCAACGGGTGTTTGCCTCAGAAATCGTATACATAGACGGATCTCAATGGAGGTAACCAGTTAAGAAAGTGGAAACACAGCCATTGTTTGCATATTTGTGTTTGTAAAGGAACATGTGATGCTCGTTTGAAACATCATGAAGGCAAATGGAACTTACACAAGAGCTGTTTCTTTGCCTTAGTGAGCTGTGGTCTGAATTTTTTTTTTTTTCAAATTACTATCCCAAGGCAAGTATACATTAATTACATTTTGCAGAAAACCTTTTCTTAATTATACCTTTTCGGTACTCATCTGAGCACTTCATAGTTTATATATGTATGCTTTAAGAGGTATAAGCAAACTAGAACTAACTTGTTTTCTTACTTGGTTAGTTTCTCCTTTGTGGTACATTATGTGTATATACCCCTATGATACATTTATTTCTCAACGTAAAAAAAGACTAGAGAGACAGCTCAGCCGTTCAGAGCACTGCTGCTCCTGCAGAAGAACCCAGGTTTAGTTCTCAGTGGATCCAGGGACCCGCTGCTCCCTTCTGGTGCTGATAAAGGTGGGTCACATGCTGACCAAAAAAAAAACCCACGCGCATAAATAAATACTGAAAACAACCCAAACAATGCATTTCTTTAAACTTGTCTGTTAGAGTTTTATGGACAGAAGTTTTGTTACGACTATTACTGTTTCAGTGTACCCTGTAAGTTAAAAGCTTTCTGCAAAGAGATCGGACATGCTTTAAGATAAAATTTTAGGGGGCTAAAGAGATGGGTCAGCAGGTGCCAGCAAGCCTGGCAACCCGAGTTCAGTCTCTGGACCGGGTGGTGGAAGGAGAGAACTAACTCTTGCAGCCTGTCTTCCAGTTATGTAAGAGATCACAGTCTGCGGCAGACTGCGTATCTCTGCACATAGAAGAATTTCAAAGTAAAGCCCCACTTAAATTTGCTAAAGAAACTATTGAGTCTTTTTAAACTATATCAATCCATATTATCCGCCTTTGATTTTAATAAGTATTTTTGCCTGAAGTAACTGTAACCGCAGGCCAGCTTCAGTGGTTTATCACTAAGGAACAATGTGCCTGGGCTCACGTCTTCCCAAGTCTAATGCCCTGCTCCCTTATCTGCGTAGGACTTGAATAAGCGGCTGTCGCTGCCTGCGGACATCAGGATACCTGATGGCTACCTGGAGAAGCTGCAGATCAGCAGCCCACCCTTTGACCAGCCCATGAGCCGCAGGTCCCGCAGGGCGTCCTTAGTAAGTGTGACCTTGGCGGTGCCTTGAGGGTGGCTCGCTCGCTTTTCCTTCTTGTCCTCTAGTCTTTTCCCTTCGTCCCTGCCTCCTTCGCTCCCTCCTTTTCTTTTCTTTCTTCCTCTCCTTTTTGCCCTTTCATAACTTCTTAAACCCGTGGATTTGCATGCGCCAGGCAAGTACTCTGCCATTCGGTTGTAACCTGGCCGTGAAGTTTATTTTTCTATGTAAATTTTAAGTCACTCGATTAGTTGTAGCACATTATTGTCTACGTTTCGTCATTTTTCATACTTAAAGGGTGTACTGGAACAGCACTTGAGTTGTGTCTTACTTTTGAATGTATCTGCTGGATATATGTGCACTGTGTGGGCTAGATGTGCAGCTGGGTGATAATGTTAGATGTTCAGCAGAGGACCCAGACTCTAGATTTACAGCTCAGTGTATTCGTGGTGTTGTCATACTGTGTCCCCAGATGAGTAAATGAAAGCTTTAGACACTTCCCTGCTACTTTTCTCTTTACTCCTCATTCCTCACCTTACCAATAATCCCTGCTCTTGACAACAAAGGTAGTTTGGCACAGGGTCATACTGTCTCAGTTATACTCTTTTCGTAGTATGATTTTATACCCGAGCCTTCTTATTCATAAACATGTTCATGTTGTTTCTGAAGTATTTAATACCTCATTTTCACTGAGAGGGGGTTTTTCTAGTCTGGAACTAACCCGTAAATGAGGCTGGTCTGACAGCCCGCTTTGCTCAGCCTCCTTAAGGGCTGGGATTACTAACCTGGTCTACAGTACCCGAATCTGTTTCCTACGTACTCTCACTTAATCTTTTGAACTCCATGTAGTTGTGAATGTATGTTATAAAGTGTGCTTATACAAATATTCAAGAAGTTTGTATATTAAATGAAGCTACTGTACTATTGTTATAAAAATCACAGCGTGTATGTACGTATGCAGATGCACTCCTGTAGTTACCTCCTGTTGTTCAGTGTTAAGTCTGAGCCCATCGTTTTGTCGCATGTAGTCACAGTCTGTTCTCGTTGTATGGTGTGCAGCTGTATACCTGTACTATCACTTTATCACCCTCCTGTCATGTTTCTAAGCTTGGTTTTAGGCTCTGTCATGTCAGCTCTGTCACCATTCCTATATAGTTTTTGATCATCTTACTAGATCCAAAGTAATGGTCAGATCTCCCACAGTGCTTGCTACCTAACTTACAAGTTATGCTATCAGAGGCTGGCTCACTCTAAGTTATCATTTATTTTATGTATAATATTTTAATATTTGTATGCCTTTGTTGTAAGGATAATCTGAACAGGGCTTTGATTATATTATGAAAAGTTATTTCTTGAAGTAATGAAGTCACAAAATAAATTATTCTCTTGGAATGAATTACCATAAAAATCTTTATTTGTATAATGACCAAATTATGGAGTCTTAATATTTTTTTTTAAAATGTAAGGCTGCTAGAGCCATTTCTAGTCGTCTCTCTGATGCCTGTTATTTTTTATATCCTAAAATGATCGAGGGTGGACTGAGCATGCACCGTTAACTCAGGAAGGCAGGGGTGGCGTCTGTCTTCTTCTGGTGCTCAGCGCCGGGCATTGTCCTTTGCAGATGTAGAGTAGTGAGCCTTGTCCTCTATCCTCTGAAAGATTTCTGTAGTGTCAATAGGCTGCTGACTGTCATGTCCAACAGATGCATATGCAAGCAATGTTTTCTGAAAATCACATTTAAAAATTCATTCATTGCTATTTGGGTGTAATCATTGAGTCCACTAAGTTGAGAATTCTGTGAGGGGCTTGGGCTTGTGTGTCTGATTCTCTGAATCTGACGGCAGGTGTAAGACTGCTGTCTGAATTTCCTGACCAACTATGTGGATGGAGCTCAGTAATGCTGTTTATTTTTATAGACTCACTACTTGTTCAGACATATCTTTAATAATTACAGTTTTTATTCACTTTCTCTTCTAGATATATGTTTATTTTTAAGTGGCATATTCTGCATATTTACGGGGTATAGTGTGCCATTTCAAAACTCGGGTACAGTGTACTTTGATTAGAATAAGCAGGATAGTTATCACCAAATATCTTCCTTTGTGAGGAATATTTAAATTATATTAGATATTTGACATATAAAATTATTATTGACTGTTACTGTGTGTGTATATATATGTGTGTATTTAAATGTGCATGCGTGTTTGTGAACTCATGCACATGAACATGTATTCGTGTGTGTGGTGTTGTTCTCTCTGTAAAAAGGAACAAGAAAAATTAATTGCCATTTAAATGAAAATATCTGAATTCTAAGGATACCAATGTATAAAACATTTTGATATAGTTTCTATGATCTTGGTAATTAGCTTTTTACTTAAACTTTTTACATAAAAAATAGTCCAGAATCCAGCTGTCACAAGTCAGACACCATCTATCATGACAGTACCTTATATAGTCCTTACATGTTTATTACATTTTCTAAATTGAAATTTAAAGCTTCCCTTGTATTCAGAACATATTTCTGTTGTCATTTTACCCAACTTTTTCATCATCATTAATACAGAGTCATACAAAAGGTAGAATGGTTCTAAAACTTGACTTTTCTAAATTTTTTCCATAAAAAATATCATATACATACAAAAAACATAAAGAGTGAAAACAGTAATACTACCTGTGACTAAAAATTTTGGTTTGCTAAAATTAAATTAAATCGTGTTGTAATGTGTTTTTTTAGCATGACATCTGTATATCATTATAATATAACAAAACTCTAAGAACAGTTCTTGTGGAGACTTCTGCAGACTTGTTAGGGTTTAAATGCCTGTGATACTTAAAAAAGTCTTAGAGGTTTAAATGTTCATTAACAGAAAATCAGCCAGTTCTTGTCTAGACTATTTTAATTGTAAACTTTGATGTTTTAACATCAAATGTGTTTTAAGACTTGACAACTGTTCAACAATTTCATACTTGTTAGAGTTAGATAAAGAAGAAGTAAAGTTTTAAGAATAGATGCTAAATTCCTAATTGTTTGCTTTCAGTCAGAAATTGGGTTTGGGAAAATGGAAACCTACATCAAATTGGAGAAGCTTGGAGAGGTAAGTATACTCTTATTTTAAAAGTAAGGCATTTCTTTTTATCTAAACTCAATTAGGCCATAATTCTTGCCAACTTAGAAAAATAAAGGCTGTAGATATTACCTAAAAGACTATATACCGAATTAACTCTGAGTTGACCACTATTACCTAAAAGATTATATACCAAATTCTAAAATGACTGCTATAACCTAAGATATTATATACCAAATTCTGAAATGTCCTCTCTTGCCTAAAAGATTATATAGCTGACTCTGAAATGTCCTCTCTTACCTAAAAGATTATATACCTGACTCTGAAATGTCCTCTCTTACATAAAAGATTATATACCTGACTCTGAAATGTCCTCTCTTACATAAAAGACTGTATACCAAATTCTGAAATGACCACTATTACCTAAAAGATTAGATACCTAATTCTGAAATGACTGCTATTACCTAAAATATCATATACCTAACTCTGAAATTGACCCCTATTACCTAAAAGATTATACACCAAATTCTGCAATGACCGCTATTACCTAAAAGGCTATATACAGAAGTCTGAAATGATTGCTATTACCAAAAATATCATATACCTAACTCTGAAATAACTGCTATTACCTAAAAGACTATATAGCGAACTCTGAAATGACCGCTATTACTTAAAAGACTACCGAATTCTGAAATGACCACTATTATTTAAAATATGATATACCTAACTCTGAAATAACTGCTGTTACCTAAAAGACTATATACTGAGTTCTGCAATGACCACAGTTACCTAAAAGATTATATACCAAATTCTGAAATGACTGCTATTACCTAAAATATTATATACCAAATTCTGAAATGACCACTATTACCTAAGATGATCATATACCAAATTCTGAAATGACCGCTATTACCTAAAAGACTATATACCGAATTCCGAAATGACCTCTATTACCTAAAATATCATATACCTAACCCTGAAATGGCAGCTATTACCTAAAAGACTATATATCTAGCTCTGAAATGACCAGTTACCTAAGATATTACATACTGAATTCTGAAATGACAGCTATTACCTAAAAGACTATATACCAAATTCTGAAATGATCTCTATTACCTAAAAGGCTATATACTGAACTCTGCAATGACTGCTATTACCTAAAATTATCATATACCAAATTCTGAAACGACCGCTATTACCTAAAATTATCATATACCAAATTCTGAAATGACCGCTATTACCTAAAATTATCATATACCAAATTCTGAAACGACCACTATTACCTAAAATTATCATATACCAAATTCTGAAACGACCGCTATTACCTAAAAGAATATATGCCAAACTCTGAAATGACTACTATTACCTAAAAGACTATGTACCGAATTCTGCAATGACCACACTTACCTAAAAGATTATATACTGAATTCTGAAATGACCGTTATTACCTAAAATTATCATATACCAAATTCTGAAACAACCACTATTACCTAAAATTGTCATATACCAAATTCTGAAACGACTGCTATTACCTGAAATATCATATACCAAATTCTGAAATGACCGCTATTAACTAAAAGGACATATACCAAACTCTGAAATGGCAGCTGTTACCTAAAAGATTATATACCGAATTCTGAAATGACCCCTCTTACCTAAAAGGCTATATACTGAACTTTGAAATGATCACTGCTACCTAAAATATCATATACCGAATTCTGAAATGACCACTATTACCTAAAAGGCTATATACTGAACTTTGAAATGATCACTGCTACTTAAAATATCATGTACCGAATTCTGCAATGACCGCTATTACCTAAAAGACTATATACCGAATTCAGAAATAACTGCTATTACCTAAAATATCATATACCGAATTCTGCAATGACCGATATTACCTAAAAGATTATATACTGATTTCTGCAATGACCGATATTACCTAAAAGACTATATACCTCACTCTGAAATGATCACACAACTAGATGGAACAAATTTTCTCAGTCCTTGAAACCTTCCATCAGGTAAGATGAAATTAATATTTTTAGTAGATTTGTAGTCTTTTGATGAAGCACAAATGCTGTGCTCTGTGGGTAGTGGAATAGGCGTCTATCTACTGTTTATTTGTGGAGTTTCTGGCAGCATGGAAATTGTATGAGTTCAGAGAACTAGCTGCCGAGATTAAGGTGGTTCACCGAAGGTGAGAAAATTCTGAAGGCTCTGGTTTTCTCAAGCTTGCTTCTTCAGCCTGTACTGATGTTGATTTATAAATGGCCCGTGATCCACAGGAAGAAAGGGTGGGAAACAGCAGGCAAGCCGTAAGGGAGCTTTTTAAAGGCGAGCTAAGGTGCACAGATTTTGAGGAGCGTGAAGGTCTGGATCAGGTTTTTGTGATTGAACGTTATCATTACATTTTCATTGGAAGTGCTCAGTGCCCTGTGGTTTTTATATATCATTACCTAAGTGCCTTTGATATTAAATCCATTGATCTAGCTGTTAATCTGAAATAACCCAAGAATAAAGGAAATGCATTTTTATATTTTGGAACCACCATAGTATGGTAGGGGATATGGATATGTGTGCCTGGAACTAAGTCATTGCTGTAAGAAAAAACAAATAAGGTGATTTTTTTTTCTAATAAGACATACTTTAATATGCTTGGAAGTTAGAAATTGAGGGTAGGCTCTTTATACTTTTTTGAGCAGAGCCTCACCATGTAGCCCTAGCTGCCCTGTAACTCACTACGTTGGCCAGGTTGGCTTCTGAGTCCCTCTGTCCCCCAAGTGCTCCAAGTAAAGGCATGCAGTACCATGCTGGCAGCTATGACATTTTAAAAATGTTCTGCAAAATATATTTTATAGGGCACATACGCAACAGTATATAAAGGAAGAAGTAAATTGACAGAGAATTTGGTGGCATTAAAAGAGATCCGCTTGGAACATGAAGAAGGTGCACCCTGTACAGCTATAAGAGAAGGTATAGTATTTACATAGAACTTTTGGTTCAAATCATATTAAGAGTACTGTTTGTAAAAAGTGCTCCAGTATAGATCTTGCAAATGGTTGGTTTTTAAAACCAAAATACTCAACAGAAAGGAATTAGTCAATTGTATTATTATATAACTTATGGCAAAATACTTACAAAGCCGTTCAAATCTCTGACATAAATATTGACCTAGGAAAAATTTTTGTATCGCTATGGAGAGACCATGGCAACTATAAATTAGCTATATCAATAAATTTTACTAAATATAAGAAACAAATAGCATATAAACATGACCATTTTGTTTTTGTTTTGTTTTTTTTTTTTTTGGTTTTTTCGAGACAGGGTTTCTCTGTGTAGCCCTGGCTGTCCTGGAACTCACTCTGTGGACCAGGCTGGCCTCGAACTCAGAAATCCTTCTGCCTCTGCCTCCCAAGTGCTGGGATTAAAGGCGTGCGCCACCACTGCCCGGCGACCATTTTGTTTTTAAAAATCAGTTTTTTAATTTAAACTATACGCAGCACATACAATACATTCTGATCATGGTGCCCACCCCTCATTGCCCACCAGTTCCTCCCCACTTCTTCACTCACGCAACCACACTATGTTTTTCTGTCTCTCATTAAAATACCGGTAGACATATAAAAAATACTAAGACAAAATAAAAACAAATAGGGAAAAAAAGGAGCAAAAGAAAAAGCACAAAAAAAAATCCCATAGAATAAATGACATTCTGTGTTCGATATCACAGTTAGTGTCAGAGCTTCAAACAGTAGGCGTAAAGTTAGGACATGCCGGGTTGTAACATGAGGACGGCTTCAGGAAGTACATTGTCATTCTCACAGCATACGACCAAAGAAGGGATCCGTGCCTCCACCGTCAGTCCTGCACCATCGCTGCCTCCACTGTCAGTCCTGCTTTAAACTCTGGGCCTTATCTTAAACACAGTCAACTTTGGTTTAAAACTTCAGGTTCTTATAGACTGACTACCTTAGACTAAATAATTCCCTTTCTTTTTTTGTTTTTCAGTTTCACTGTTAAAGGATTTAAAACATGCAAATATAGTAACCTTGCACGACATTGTTCACACAGACAAATCTTTGACTTTGGTCTTTGAGTACCTGGTAAGCATTTAATAAAATTGTATTTTGCTTTAATATAATAGAAAGTTGGACCTTTTAGCAGCCTCAGGGACATTGTTTAACTGTTGGTGTTTAAATGTGATATAATGAATTCTGTATGTTTCTTTGAAAAGCAACTTAGTTTTAAAAATTAAATGCCCCAAGGGAGAGGGGAAGTCTGATGGGGTGGGGATGGGGGGTTGGGACATACTCTTGGAGACGGGGTGGCAGGTATGGGATGAGGAATAGTCAGAGGGCAGACTGGGACTGGGAGGGGGATAAAGACTGGACTGTAAAAAGATTATAGAAATAATAATAATAATAATAAATTAAACACCATTGGGCTGGGCAGATGGTTCCATGAAATGAAGGTGTTTACCACCATGACTGACAACTTGAGTTCTGTCCCTGGAACTTACATAGAATAGAACCAACTCCCTGGATTTATCCTTGGACCCCCCACATGCATGCTGTGGCACATATGTGTGCACCCCAACACATAAGTAAATAAGAAGAAAGAAAGTTCTCAAGTTAACCAGCCATGCCTTCCCAAAACCTTGTCACATGGTAAAGTGCGGTATCTTTTCAGGACAAAGACCTGAAGCAGTACATGGATGACTGTGGGAACATCATGAGCATGCACAATGTCAAGGTATGTTTTTCATGTACTTCTAAGCCTCGTATAAAGCACAGCTGGACTGGACTTCCCAGGCAAATAGACTGGCCTCATAAGTAATTTCCCATTGCCGGTTTTAGGTTACTGCCATCTAAGCATATTTAGTCAGTGTCTGTTGACTGTACTATAGCTGTTAAAAACCAGACCTTTGGAGTGCTACCTTTTAAAGGTCTTTTACATTTTTGACATTTTCTTTGACAACAATTCATTCTTTTATATGTAGGATGGATATCTAAATATATTCCGTATTAAAAAAGCCCTTAATAAATACAAATGAAGGGTATATAGTGTGAACAACCCTTTGAAGGATAAACTTCACTACTATATTTAAAGTATTTAAAATGTCATTCGGATAAAGTCAGAAATGTATAGGTATCTTGATAGCTGTGCTAGAAATATAGATCTGTGTGATTGGAAGAGAAAATCAGTATGTTTTCTTAGTGTTAGCTATCTAAGAATTCAAGTAATGCTGGAGAAGTTGGCTAAGACAGCCAATACTGATGAAACTCAATAGTTACTTAAATAAAAGCATTTAACATGGCTGAATTTCCACAATAGATGTCTTTGACCTGACTAGCATGCCCTAAATTTATCAAAGATTTATTTATGCAAAATTAGCAGTTCCTGGAAACCTATTTTGGAAAGAGACAGTGTGTCATGTGTGGCTGAGACATTTCTAATTCTGTAGGTAGTAAATTTAATTTTTTTTCTTTAAATAGTAATTTGGTGGAAACAGAGGAAAGCCAGTTTTTGTTACTGACAGAGAGCTCTGAAGACAGACTAATACATTGCTAAGACCAGGGTTTCGAATGCATTTCCATACATTCTATGAGGGTTTTTAAAAAATATTTCATCACATTTTATAATATGTTATAAATAGCATTTGTATATTTTTGTTTTGCTAATTTTCTATACTTATAGCAATAATTTGGAAAGAGAATAGAGTTTAGCTGTCATGATTTGATAAAGGTTTGCAGAGTCCCTGCTTTTTAATTTAGGTCCATGTGGCGGCTGTAAGGTGAAAAGTGTTTTATTGTCTGTTAAAATTACACTTAAAGACTTCCAAGGATAGAATGTGACAGATACTGAGATAATAATTCTGGAGCTTTCAGAACGTAGCAGTACCAACTCTAGAAACTGCTTCTGAAAATTCATTCAGGCCTCTGCAGTGACCTAAAGACACCCCGCTTCTTCTGTATGCAAGCCTCTTTTTTTTTTTTTTTGCTAACCACAAAGAATCAAAACGTTTTCCTTCTTCTAAAATACACAAAAGCCCTTGGCCATTAACCTTACAGGAGTCCCTTTTCTCATCACTCAGAGCACAATAGTGCCAGGGCCCTTTCTGAGTCACAGTGGAGCTTGAAGAGTGAGTAGGAGGCGCTCAAAGTCAAGTGCCCAGAAGCTGGTGAGGAGCCGCTTATTTCATAGCAAATGGCTTGCCAGAGCTACACCCACCAAATATGATGCCCTTTTAAGTTGATGCTGCCCCAGATCAGGGTGTGTGTGTGTGTGTGTGTGTGTGTGTGTGTGTGTGTGTGTGTGTGTGTGTGTGTGTGTGTTGGAAGGTGGAAATTAGTAGTGGCAGGGTTTGGTTGGTTGTTACAACAGAATTTTATAATCAAGCTATAGACCTCCAACCAACGAACTGCTGTTATTCAAAGTTTTATTTGTAGTATGTATTTTCCTGGTTCTTATTGGGTTAAAAACTAGTTGATGTTTTAAACTGAACAATGAACAATCAAATTCAGAAAATAGCTGTAAGAGGAAAGGGTGTCACTTTAATTGACTTTAATTGCTTGATCTTTCTTTACAGCAAGACCCGTTACATTATCTTTTAAGACTGCTTTTCATTTGTTTCTGTAGCTGTTCCTGTACCAAATTCTCCGTGGTTTGGCATATTGCCATAGAAGAAAAGTCCTGCACCGGGACTTGAAACCACAGAACCTCCTCATTAATGAGAGAGGAGAACTAAAACTGGCTGACTTCGGTATGGAGAGATAAGATATTTGTAAATACTTCCAGGTGCCTAAGAGACAAAGCCACCCTTGTCGCAGAGTACCATCACTTTCTGTGCATTTCGACGTGTTCTCTGTAGCTCAGAGACGTGATAGAATTTAGGTGATGGTTTATTAGTGATGAGCTCTAGCGTGCACGTGCTTCCTAGCATGCTTCGACCTCTAGAGCTTCCAAGACTTTCCAGGGTCTCAGAATCACTGTTGCTCCTTGCTTTTTCCTGGACCGCTCTGCACTGAGGTCTCAACGCCAGCAAGAAGTAGAGTCTCTGTTCCTTGGTGTGTTTGGGGTATTCAGGGCAGGGCATATGTAGTCTTCACTGCTAACATCTTTAGGGGACAAGTGTCAGTTATACTTGGGAGACTTGATACTGCAGTAAAATTTATTTTCCTAAACCTTTAGCCTAGAGTGTAAGTCATTACAGTATTTCTTGTGATAAAATGAAGAACATACATAAAACATTGACCTCACACAGAAACAGCAGTGATCTAAAGAGAGAGATTATTAAGGGGTCCTTTTTTTAAGAGAAACACCGTTTTTCTAGGAAATTTTGGGCCAATAGACTGATTATTTAGACTTTGACATTTGGTTTTCTAAAGACGAATTGTTGTCCTTCAGGCCCAAGTTAGGCAGCTTTGTTGATGTTTCATAGGTGTAGCTTCCCTGACATTTCTGGGCGGTGTCTTCTCAGCAGATTTCCTGTTCCTCCAGCTCTTTCAGTCTTTCTACCTCCTCTTTGGAGGTGTTCCCTGAGCCTTAGATGCAGGGAGCCATGCTGTAGATGGACCGGTTAGGGACAGGGCCCTCCTTTTTCTCCTGGTCTCTGTGGGATTTATTCTTGTCATATGTACTTGAGCGATTACAAATTTGGCATGCTGTCCTATATATACCATGCATATCAAAGAAAATGGTATCCAGTTGTCCTTGATTAACATGAAATTTAAAATAAGTAATAAGAATGTAAGGTTTTGTTTTGGGATTTTTTTGGGGGTTTTTTTTGCCTTGGAAAATAACTTTTTATAAAGATATTATTGCAGGCAGCCTATTGTGAGTAGTGAGCATTGGAGGCTCGGATTGTTCCTAGTTTTGAGTCAGGGTCCCACTGTGCACCTACGTTGTCCTCAAACCCATGATCATCCTGCCTCAGTCTCTTGAATTACACGATTATAGGACAGGGCCGCTGCACCTGATTGTGGCTTGTTTTTAATCTGTAAATAAATACCTTTATGTTTTCTCAGTTTTAGCTTACAAATACGGTAAATATCAACAATCCATGTAAATAAAAGCACTTGGGGTTCTTAATAATTTTGAAATGCTTATGCCAGATCCTGAGACCTAGAAGCTCCCTCTGAAAGGTGCTCCCTCCCCCCCTCCCAACCCCCTACCCCCCCCAACCCCCGTATGCCCACCACCATTTGACTGCTTTTGTTATCTGCTTGGTGCCTTAACTAGCAGCTGGATATCCCTTTAGCTAATCTGATTTTAAGGTATCTGAAAATAAAGCACAGCTCTTTGCTTTTAGGAAGTAAACTTTTTTTGTATGAGTAGCTTTGACTTTTGAGTTATATACTTAGAATTTGAATTACTTTAATAAGTTTTGTTAGCTTTGCATTAGGACTGTTTGATACATTTCATAAATACAAGATTTTTTTCAAGCGTTCTGTTAGTAACAAGTAAAAAACTCATTGAATACTGGATTCACCCTGGCTGTTCATGGACATTTGTTTATTTAGTACTTTGTCGTTTGTTTGATAGGGATTTGCTCTTGGCTCCCTGAGATTGAAGCAGACGCTGCAGGTTAATTTCGTGTGCTTATAGATTCCGTCACCACTTCCTGAGCGTCACTTGTTGTCTCCCTTGTAATTGCACCTGCTCCCCTCCCTCTCTTTGCCAAGCTGCTTGTCCTGCAACTTTCATGGAGTCATGCAAAGGGTGTGTCAAAGACCATGGAAAGTTTTTATCTGAGAATACTTTGAATCTAATACTTTAAATTTTTGCTTTTAACCTCCAGAAAGCAAATCCCACAACACATTCATCATGTTTCTGGTTCTTATTATGTTGTTGTTGTTCTTGCAGCATAGCAAATACATGTATGGCTTCAAGTAATGAGTGTTGCTTAATTTTGGATATTTCCACTGTTAGTTGATTTTTCCTTTTTTCCCCATGGTGGTGCTGGGAATTAAAGTCAGAGCCTTGAGTAAGATAGGCAAGCACTGTCTCTGAACTACATCTCTACCTTTTTGACTTACTCTTGATTCCTTTGAAAATGCCAATATTATAGTCAATGAAATTCATAAAAAAACAAGGTCACTGTGGTATAGTGATTCACAAAACCAAGGAAGAAGAATGAGAGAGCTGCCCTACATCTTGCTAATTACTAAAATGTGTGGAAAAATAATTTGTTGGACATGACTATATCAAGCTGGAATGCTAGGGTAACAATTTGTAATTAAAATAATGTCAGCGTTACAGCAATTTCATGAAGTGCTGAATTACTGTTTATGACATTTTTCTTCTTTAATTTTTCTAATAAGATACATAAAATTTTTACATAACAGCAATCTTAGCCTAAGTACCCTCGTTACTTGAAACAATGTATGGTAAAAATAAGGTTATGTTTCTTCAAATGTAAACGCAGTGATCACAATCTAGAGGCTTAGGGGAGCTAACTCTCCTCCAGTGGCAAAGCAAGAAGGTCGTGAGCTGATCTCTCTTTCTGGACACAGTGGAGTCCGCATGAGATTGACAAGGCAGACTTTTGTTTACAGCAGTTGGTATTATCCCAGAGTATCAAGGCCTCTTATTCTGAAGTTACTCATATCACTTACATCTTTAAAAAAGAACAAAGACCACTGAATTTTATTCCAGGGAAATCTCAAAATAGGTTCAAGGAAATTGCCAGTAAAATCCAAGTGGTCATATACCAATGATTTTGAGGTTTTAATTTTTAAAAATTAGTGTAGCGCCGGGCAGTGGTGGCGCATGCCTTTAATCCCAGCACTTGGGAGGCAGAGGCAGGAGGATTTCTGAGTTCGAGGCCAGCCTGGTCTACAAAGTGAGTTCCAGGACAGCCAGGGCTACACAGAGAAACCCTGTCTCGAAAAACCAAAAAAAAAAAAACAAAAATTAGTGTAGCAAATAAATGTGTGATTTGAGTTAAGAAGTGATAGATAGCTTATAACTATAGCATGTAAACTGTGCCTCATTGACCTATTTTGGGTCAATTCCAGTCGGAAATAATTCTGCCATCATGACTCACCAACAGAAAACATCTTAAGTTTAGATGAACTCAGACAGACACTGCCCCAGCTTAGTTTCTCGTGTAATTACTGTGTTCAGTTTAATCATATAATATTGACTTGGACCAGGACTACACAACTCAACAAAATATGTAAAACTACTTTTTTGAAGTTGCAAGATGCTTATAGAGTTGGCATCTCTTTGAATGGGTAATGGTGACAATCAGGGCGAAGACCTTCAGCATATTAATGGATCTCAGTATTTTTAATTCTTTTGTTTTCTGTTCTCCATAAAGGACTAGCAAGAGCCAAGTCGGTTCCCACAAAGACCTACTCAAATGAAGTCGTCACACTGTGGTACCGACCACCGGATGTTCTTCTTGGTTCTTCAGAATACTCAACTCAGATCGACATGTGGTAAATACAGACGCCGTGGCCATTTATAGTTTTGAAAGTATAGCTGTTAACAGGGCATACTGACAAATACTTATTTTCAAAGAGTTGGTATGCCTTTGAGCATTGAGTAAGAATAGAGGCGTGGAAATAAAACTATTTAGGTTTAAATATCAAGTCTATCGCTAATGACTATATTAGACTAACCATCTTAGTCACGTTAGGAGCCCGTGCCTTCATCTCCTCATTTAAGGAGGTGGATACAGTATGAAAAAGTCCTGTAGGTGGCATTAAGACTGAATGAGCTACTGTGCAAAGAGCACTTTTTACAAGAGTATGTGACACATAGCATTTTCAAACAAGTATTGCTTTAATATGGAAAATATACCTACTTTAAGTTGGCCTAAAAAGGATAGAGTTTCAACGATCTTTCTTAAGCATTATTATGTATGTATATATGTGTTATAGATATATGTACATGTGTGTGTGTTCAAGTGCACTCACCTGTACATGCATACACAAATGGAGACCAGAGGTCAACATGAGGCGTGCTCAGATACCACTTTTCACTTAAAAAAAGTTATTTATTTATTTATTTATTTAAAACCTGGATAGGCTAGCAGGCCAGCAAGACCTGGGATCTACCTGTCTTGGGCCTGTAGCACTTGTGTGCATGGGTGCAGAGAATCTGGATCAATCACTACATTGTTGTACAACTATCTCCACCATTCTTCTTTTTCTCAACAAGTACTATAGCCGCTGAGCTACCACCAGCCAAGATACTGTGCTGTCCTTGTGCTTGGCTAATGTCATTGCTGCCTGTGGGATAAATTTCATTTCTTTGATCCAGTAGTTAGAGAGTTTCATAGATATCGATAGACGTTCCAAAGTTGCTCTCCTTGCCATTCTCCAAAGCACGTCTGACTCTCCCAGCTCTGTTGAGGGTTTGGCGCAGTCTGCCCATTGGCACACTCTTTTCATCCAGCAGGGTCACGCTTAGTAATTCCCAAAGATTTGTCATCAGTCCTGTCCTGAGCAGGCCCTGACTGTCAGAGGCAGTTCCTTTCTCAATCATGGCTGTGTTCATTATGTACTCCATATGTCTTGATAAGTTAATAATGCTTGTTTCTCTTACTGTCTTGAGCAATCGCACAGAATCTCATCTGTTCTGATATGTATAAGATAAAGTTGATAATTTTAACTAGTCTAATTGTGTGGTTTTGAGACACTAAGTTCATTACATTGTTGTACAACTATCTCCACCATTCAACTTTTTCA
Organism: Tokudaia tokunoshimensis; assembly: GCA_036184795.1. NCBI lineage: Eukaryota > Metazoa > Chordata > Mammalia > Rodentia > Muridae > Tokudaia > Tokudaia tokunoshimensis. The sequence goes on from BTHU01000007.1 coordinate 15,971,192, forward strand.
AAATTCAAAACTTTTGTTCTTTTAAACTGAAATCTTACCTGTTGGACAAACCATTCTACCGTTTTTATTTGGACCCTGGTAATCAGCATACTACTTCTTGTCTCTGAATTTACCTGTCCCAAGTACCTCATGCGAGTGAAATTCTGCCATATTTTGTCTGACTGTTACTGACTCACTCAGCTCTTCCCAGTTACCATGGTGTCTTCAAAGTCTATCAGCACTATCTGTAGTGAGTCTCCTTAGGTCATTGTGCTTGTACACCAGACTTTGTTTGCTTGTTCAGCACTTGAGTTCCTTCCATCTATCACCACTGTTAGTGATGCTACTTTAATGGGATGAACATAGTGTTTCAAATGTGCATTGGGCTCTCTTGCTTATTTACCCAAAATTGAGATCGTGGACCATAGCGATTGTATTTTATAATGTTTGAGGGACCATCATATTGCTTCCTGTAACAACATGCCATTTAATTTCCTGTGTGCTATTTTCAGTTTTGTGTAGTTTTACTGGTTGTGAGCTCTAGTGGAAGTACTACTGTGTGGCAACCTTCTACGTACCATCTAGTTCCCAAATGATTATGCCTGTTCCCTGAGCCTTGTCCTCCTCTTCTGCCCTTACACAATTCCCAGCAGCAAAATTCTGCTGTAGTCACTGCTTCCTGCATTGGGCAAGAATCATTCATTCACGTCTCTCTGCGAATCACTCATTCACTTCTCTCTGAGAGAATCACTCGTTCACTTCTCTCTGAGCTGCCTTAGCCATTGTTACCTCCCAGATTACCATAGTGATAGTCAGCACTCCATCACTAGTAAGTGTTGTTTTATTCTTTGAGAATCTTACATAAAAGAAAACTAGAGGTTTTAAGTGGGGGAAAGGCTTAGCATGTAAGTCAAGATTATAAATTTAATAAATTTGTTGGTTTCTAAAGATTCTGCACAGAAAATTTTCTGGGAGCCTGATCTAAAATTCTCCAGAAAAGCAATCTTGAGAAAAAATATCATGTGCTAACTAATGTGTAAATGAATTGATTTTTTTCTCTCTCTCTCTTTTTTTTAAATGATTCATTTTAAAGGGGAGTTGGCTGTATTTTCTTTGAAATGGCTTCTGGAAGACCACTGTTTCCAGGGTCAACTGTGGAAGATGAACTTCACTTAATATTTCGACTACTAGGTAAGAAAGAAGTCTTTTTCCCATGATTCACACCTGCAGTTGACCAGTTAGCTAAGGACTTGTGTCTGAAAAGCATACGTATGACATGCATCCATAGCTATTCTGATAAGAACTGCAGTTGGCTTAGTTGTTACAGGCGCACCTTCCAAGCTAACTCATTTAATTTCATTTCATAAAGGTTTCAGGAAAGACGATTTGACCTTATACCTGTTATTAAGAACTATTCGTCGTGTAGGTGAAGTCATGTGGATAGACAGAGAATTTTATCATTTAGGGCATATTCATTGACCCCAGTCCACATGTATGTATGTAGTATCTATCCCTAAGTGTACACACACACACACACACACACACACACACACACACACATTATTTTATTTCAATTGAAAAAGTTAAATCATTTAATAAAAGTATAATGTTCTTAAGGATAGTTCTTACTTATGCCTGTTGATATATATATGTTTGCACACATATAATTTAAATGCTTATTTTGAATTTATTCTCTTAATTCAGGAACTCCATCTCAGGAAACTTGGCCAGGTGTTTCTTCAAATGATGAATTCAAGAACTACAACTTCCCAAAATACAAGCCACAACCTCTAATTAATCATGCACCCAGGTATTTTTTTTCTTAAGTGGGAAGGGCCAGACTCTCATGACTCAGTGCACTCGCTTGATGTCCAAGTTCATTCAGTTTATCCCTTCCTTTGACCTGATAATTTTATAAATCAATGGCCACGAATAACCAAAGCATGTAAATAGAATTGAGCTGTAAAGTGAATATAGAATGTATGTATATATTAGAATCCCAGAGGCAATGTAGATAGATCCTCAAAGGTCAAGACAACACTCCTGCCTAGGAATTATGTCACTGGCTATGTCATTGGTGTTCTATACCCCTAGTAGCCATTGCTTAGCAGGTTGTTTTATATAATTTTCTTGATGACTTGTCTCTATTTTGAACCCTATGATATATTTTGAAGCCACTGTCTCAATGTTTTTACCTATATGCTAGGACAGTAATATTTCAGTGTGCCTGCCTTCATTGGCACACCGAATGTTTGTACCTTATTTGAACTTTCCTTTTAATAGAGATTACTTTGGGGATAGAATGCTAACTTCAAAATTTCTATGGTATTAGTAATTTTTCTTGAATACTGAAATTGTGAATGGCAGTCCATTCCTGATTTGTTCTCAAGCAAATGGCAAGATGAGCTTTTAGGGGTAAACAGAGTTGGGTCTTTGAAAGCTGTAAAGATAGCTATTTTAAGGCACTTAAGTTTGGCAAATGGAAGCATTTGTAAAATAATTTATCTGAAAAGTTTCTATCATAAAAAATAAACGGACATTTGTTTTGGTTTGTTTTATTTTTTTGTTTCTAGGTTAGATTCTGAAGGAATTGAGTTGATAACAAAATTTCTTCAGGTAAGTCACATCTTATTTTATAAAGTTAAATGGATCATTAAGTGTCTCTTTCCTCATAGGAAAAATAGAAATCCATAGTAACCCCCTCACATACTGTTAGCAACAGTAAGATGATTATGATTTTTCTAGAATGCTCCCGCCAGCTCAGAGTTGCGTTCTTTGCAGTCCATGCTCTGTGTCCCTGCTTCCTGGTGCTTGCTGCCGTGGAGTTCAAATAGCCTTCTTCGGTTTTCTCTGGATCAGGAAGAAGAAAGAGAAGGCAGGGTGGCAGTAGCCACATTAGCTCTCTTACATCTCGGAAGCATAGGCTTTTCCCAAGTCTCACTGGCCGGAATATTCACTGTAGAAACAAACAACACGAAGAGAGTCTGGGAATTGGGGAATTAGCCTGACCTGGAACAGTCATGATTCGTGATTTGTCTTTTGGAGTTGGAAGCATGAACATCTTGAGCAAATCTATGTTGTATCATTTAGAAGACAAGCAGAGGGCTTTATCTGTTGAGACTGTCCGGAATAAAGGCACTGGGCATGCTTCTGTCAGCACATTTCACAGTTCACAAAGGAAAGGAGCATTAAAGATTGAATATCTTAATTTTTCATCACTTCAGAAAAATACAAGAATCTAATTTTTTTATTTGGAGACCTAGATAGGAGATGTGGAATTGAGATAGAATTATTCTCGTACTTTGAGTGTATTGGGAGGACTCTAAAGTGATGTTAGAAAATTGTCATATTAAGTAATCAGGAATTTTTTAAAGTAGTTCTAAATACTCACTTATCCTTCTTCAACTTTTTTGCTGTAATTAGGCAGAAGGTTAATGAAGTGCTTTTTGCTTTCTCACAGTATGAATCTAAGAAAAGGGTTCCCGCGGAAGAGGCCATGAAGCACGTCTACTTCCGAAGTCTAGGACCAAGGATACATGCTTTGCCAGAAAGTAAGAAGCCCTCATGCTTGTTCCTTCTCTTCATTTGTCTGAGATTGAGGATAGGGAGGTTTATGAGTTTAAAAGGAGGTGGTTGTTGATTGTTATAGCTAGGATTTTAGTCCTTTTTTTTATAATCAGATCATAATTTTTCCAAGGAAGATTTTCTTGTTCTTGTAACACTGAGTACATTGTCTCTACTCACTACGGAATCTGTCCTATCTGAGTGTGAGTCATTAATCTTCCTTGATTTAAATTAGAATATGCTGGTAACATCATCCTCAGCCCTAATCTGGCTCAATTCCTTTGTTAAAAGTGGATCTCTAGATTGGACAGTGGCGCCATGAGGAAAGTGTTTGCTGCACAGCTTGCAGACCTGAGTTCGTGTCCCCAAGCTCCCCGTCAAGGCACCATCCTGCATATCTGTAACCACAGGACTTGGCAGGGTAGGGACCCTGAGAGCTCACTGGCCAGTGTAGTCAAAATAGTGAGTGTACACACACACACGCACACGCACACGCACACGCACACGCACATGCACGCACGCACGCGCGCGTGGCTTTCTGTAAAGATTGGTGAAGCACGGTCAGAGTAACAAAGATGATTTCCTCGTGAAAGTGACTTCCTTCCTGAGAAGATTTAAAGAAAGGTTCCCTTTCTTGTGGTTGCTCTGGCTGTACTATCCCTAAGAAATTAATGAGTCTATTATCAAAATCACTAGAGTAGGAAACTTCCCAGACCTGAGGTAACTCTTTACTTTCGTCCGTGCAGTCTTGAATTAGTCCAGTGTTTAGAGTAGGATGAGCAGGGAAGGAGGATAGTGTTTGGGGACTCAGCTATGAAAGCTGTTACTATCTCCCCATTCCCTTTCGCTAGGTTGTGTCTGTTAACTGAGGGTCTCAGAACAGTCAATGGCAAAACCTATCAGAAAATCTACAAGACTTCTCACATAGAACTTGGTTTTCTGTTTAGAACATAGGGACAAATGGGAAATCTTTCCATGGGGCTATAACTTTGGGGGCACGGTATGGATGTTTGACGTTGAATCGTTAGGTGCTCTTGGAATAATTTCAGTTGATCTAGATTTGTCATTAATATATGGTGATCTCTATCTATTCATTTTAGGCATATCAATATTCAGTTTGAAAGAGATTCAGTTGCAAAAGGACCCGGGTTTTCGAAATTCTTCCTATCCAGAGACAGGTGTGTTTGTCATAAACCATTTCACATGTCGATCATGAATTTTTGCGTGGAACCAAGCTTTGGGTTTATAAATTGATCAGTAAAATTATCGATGTAAAAAAAAAAGAAAATGTACAGTGCATCCCACAACTCTGTATGTTTAGAATTGCACATACTTGCTGTTCTGTCTGATGTGGGCAGCTCAGTAACTCTTCAGAGAGAAGTGTGATTCAGTCAAGTGAGGGACCCTGAAAACTGCAGATGGCACAGAGACCTTTCACAAGTGACCTGGCCTGAGCACTGCACACGCCATCCCTGGTGCCCGAGGCAGAAGACACATCTTGTGCATGCCTAGTCATCAGATTCGTCACTTGGAAGCCTAGAAGCTGTAGACTGACCCCGTCACCACAAAGGTCATTTAGGACAGTGCCGAGCACGCTTACCGTGGAATATTAGCATTTGCTGGTGGGAACGTTAGCTTCCTAGAGTCACCAAGTACTGTATGTGGGATAAAACCTGAACCTTGAACTGCCTCATAAGATGACTTTATATTTTAGGACATGGGAAGAACAGAAGACAGAGCATGCTCTTTTAAGTCTGGTAACTTGGTCTCAAGCCCAGCCCCAGCCTTTCTTAGCAGCCATGGACTCAGAGCTGAAGGCATTCATTTCTTGTGCTGGACTTGGGATCTCCGTGTGTCTGCACTGTCCTCTTCCCAGTGGAGTCTTTTTATTTCAGACCTACAGATTGTTTTTATATTTGTTGTCACAGTGTGACATTTTTTTTTTGTACAGTTGGTTTTAAGGTCTTCTCTGCCAGTAGAGCCAGTAGGTTACAGCTATCAATGTAACTGTAGCTGCAGATTTGTGCAGGACTGAGAAACACAGTGCATTATTTATTTGCGGAATCATTGCTGCTAAATAACTACTGTCTGTTTATTTAACACAACAGTTGAATGCCTGAAGAAGTCGCAGTGGCTTTATTATATGTGAACGCATCTGTTTCTCCTCACAAATTGTTTGACTGCTGCATTTTTTTGTTATTGTTTGTTTGTTTGTTTTTTTAAAAATTAAACTGCAGTGTTTTCCTGGAATGTATATTTAGCTTTGCTTAGCAGTAACTTAAGTGAGCCATCGTGAACACTCAAAGTTCGTGCTACATATAATTTCTTAGGAGCATTGGCCAATAGCGTAGCTGAGAGGTGGACAGACAGTGCAGTGGGTTTTGGAAGCATGTAATGCGAGCGTCGATTCAAGCAAATGAATAGCCGACATTTTGGATTCCCACATTAGACACCAATAAACTTAAACCCCGAGTTATTTATTTTTACCCATTCCTCCTCTTAGAAATGTCTACTGCCTATTTGTATGCTCCTACACTTGATTAACTCTTTTACACTCTGCTTTTAGTTAAAATTTAGCCACATAAGTCATTCAAAGAGGAAAGGCCTTGCCGCTGTTTGTCTTAAGCACATTTCTCTTAGTAGATGATACTTCATTTTGGGGAACCGTCTCTTTCATTTGGGGGCTGTGTGTGTTTCAATAGCATTCACTTAGAATCAGCTGAAAGCTGTACTGTGTCTTTAAATGGAGCCATGATGAATTAGAAATGAGAAAGAAGAACCCAGAGGACTGCTCTAGCATTGTGGGTATTATCTGCTCATCAGAGACACTAACAGTGTAACTTGAATTATGCATCTCCTTGGACATCACAGACACTTGGTGTTGGTGACAGTGTCTTAGGCATGTGCGTTCATTGTTAAGGACTATTGGCTAGTGCATCTTACGGCTATAAATCTTAATTGGTATATTTTGAAATGGCCATGTAAGTGTTTGCCTTATATCATGAAAATAGTTATAACTTAATTTTTGTCCTGCCATTCACTGTAAACATTCAGGGTCCTCTCATTTCTGTTCAGGAAATCCTGTAGTTTATTGTTTGTTATTTAACAGTATTAAGTGAGTTTTTGTATATTTCATTTTAACTTTATTTGTGAATAGTGATTGTGGCATGTTTGGGGATGTTATTTTAATATTTCACAATACTGAAATTTTAATTTTTTTTTTAAAAAAAGAAAGTTCTGGAAGAAACAGATTCATGTGTAATGGTGAATATTGGACCACTGCTGCTTTTCACAATTGCCAGCTGGTTTTATGTTAAGCCCTGTAGCCTAACTGCTGTTATTTCTAACTGACAGATGTGTATTAATATTGTACTTTGAAGGTTATAAATATTATGTGAAAATTCCTTCATTTGTTTTGAAATTTATAATAACTAAATCTCTGTGTTATATAAAATGTGATTTTTGTGGAGTCACTGTTCTTTATTGGGGAAGAAAGCTGTGTACACTGGGGTCATCTTCCTCCTGTGGCATCATTGTCAAGTAACAAGATGTCACCGTTCTGAAATTGACAGCCGCCTAGGTTTGTGCCGACCATACGGTTAGTCTTCTCCTACGATCTTGTGAGATATTATCCTTCATTTATGAAGCATCAGATTTGTCGACTTGGTTTGCAAATTGGCCATAGTTGTCAGAAAGCTTGATTCTTACACATAAAAAGTAAAGAGATACCTATAGGAATTATTTAAAATTCTTTTCTAAGGGGTCTAGGGACTTTCGGTTAAGAAATTTAGCAAACAAATAGGCATGCATAGGTTGCTTTTGTTTGTTAACATTTCAGCCTCATCCTGATTCTGGAGACTGCAGAGAAGAGACTTAAAACTTGGAAAGATTGAACCTGGAACTCTCACAAGCCCCTTAAACTGACAAGAATTCTGAAGGTAAGAGGTGCTGTATCACTCAGCATATCCAAGGTCCTTCACTAGGGCAGTTACCAGCTTAATTTGAAAGAATATTTAATGACATGTTATAATCTACCCTTCAGACTCATGGCCACTCATAATGGCTGTTTTTCCCCTCTTTATGGTATTAACGGCATTCACAACACAATGGTTACATTGATTTATTTCCAGAATTGTCTTCCTATTTCAGAAATTGAACTCATTAAAATATTCCATTTATCCCGCCAAGCTCCTCAAAACTATTAATTTACTCTCCATATCTATGAATTTTCCTATTCTAGATATTTTCCTGTCCTTGTAACCATACCATATTTACATTTTATCTTTGGCTTATTTCTTTCCACATAATATTTTCAGAGTTTCTCTTCACAGCTGACTGATGTTGCATTGTGACTGACCGGTGTAAATACCGCTCAGTGAACATGGCACATGTTTACACACATGCTTGAGTTCCCGTCTCTATCTCTTTGGAGTATATACACTAGAAATAAGGCTATTGATCAGACCTCATTCTGTATTTGACTTTCTGAGAAGCTCCTGAGCTATTTTCCACAGCAGCTTCACTATTAAATTCCTCGTGATGCATGAGAACCCTTCATCCTTCAGTACTTGGTACTGTGGGTACGATCTTCATATTCCTGCTCATAGGCATGAAAACATAGTTCACTGTAGGCCATATTGACATTTACTAATGATTACCTATGTCAAGTGTCTTTTATTTGGTTGGGGTTTGTTTCCTTTTGTCTTATTGCCAAGTTACATAAAATGAATCACAAACAAACAAACAAAAAGTCTCACCAGATTGTAAGTTGCTCATGATTCTGCACTGGCCTGTATTCATAGCTATTCTTGGTCCCATGCAGTGGCAGGCTGAAGGTTGGGTGTGTCTAGACCTTGAGGCTGTCCAGCATCACTTGAACCTCTCCATGTGAGTTTTAGCATAAGACTTCCTAGTTTCACAAAAGACAAACAGCGAGCTCACGTTGGGGTCACAGTGAGGCTTGCCCTGAGCTTGAGTCCTTTCTCCAAAAGTGGGTGCTGTTCTCTTAACAATATATTCTTCCTGGTCCATGAGTTCTAGGTGTTCTCTGCTTATTTAGTAGTTTGTAACGTATGAGTTTCCCCCCTCTATGTTTGAGTTTACTTACTAAGTATTTTTTGCTGCTGGTGTAGGTGGGATGGCTTTCTTAATTTCTGTTTGATTTTTTTTTTCATTGCTAGTGCTTGGAAGTACAGATGATTTTTTTGTTTTGATTTTTGTGACTTCACAATTTTCTTGAATTTGTGGCCTTTTTAAAGTTTTGTTTTTTGTTTTTGTTTTGTTTTGGGTTTTTTTTTGTTCATTTTTAGGATCTTCTACATACAAACTTACATCATCTGCGGGAAGAAATAGTTCAACTTTTTCACTTAGAATTTGGATGCCTTTTCTTCTCTTCTCTTTACTTTTTTTCCCCTTTCGTAATTGGTCTTTAGACCTCCAGTCTTACTGAGGAGTGAGTAAAGGCCAGTAACTTGTGTTTCTGGTCTTGGGGGAAAAGCTTTCAGCCGTTAACTACCTCTGTGTAACTATCAGTGTGTGTATACAGCCTCATGTCTAAGGAGCTTCCTCCGTTCCTGGGTCACTGCGTGTGTTTATCGGGGGGGGTTACTGATTCGTTGCCTTTATCTTCTAAAACTTTTTTGCTGTCTTTTGAGATGATCAGGCTGTCCTCTTCATCCATTACCATGATTGATTTTTATGTTACATCAGCGCTGCATTTCTCGAAAGAGTCCCACTCGGTGATGAATTAAAGTTTAAGCATTTCTTTATAAAAACGTTTGGGACCAAAAATGTCTCAGATTTCAAGGGATTTTTCTTGCCCCCCCCCCCCAGGGTTTGGTATATTTGCATAGCCTATGGTACTTGACCATCCCTACTTCAAAACTGCAAAGTCTGAAATGCTACAAAATCTAAAAACGTTTGATCATTGTTACTCTAAAAGTTTCAGGAGTCAGTGCCCTTTAGATTCCATATTAGGGATGTTTAAGTTGTAATTCTTTAAACATGCTGCTAAATCCAATTTGCTAGTAGTTTGTTGAGAATTTTTGCCTGAATTCATAACGGGTTTGGTCTGTATTCTGCGTGCAGTGTCTGTCTTGATTTAGTGTTGGCACTGCTGGCATCTGAAATGTGTAGGGACCATCTGCCCCTTCAGTTACATGGACTGGCTTAAGGCATTGTCTTAATTCTCCTAATACCGTACTGTTTTGTATTTAGTTACTTTTTATAGTAAACCATTTTGATTTCCTTCATTCCTTTCTCGTGTGTGTGTGTGTGTGTAGTTGTTTTGATAATATATATTACATATATTAATTATTTTGAGTTTGTGTGACTTTAAGAGATTTATCCTCAAATGTCACCCCTTTTTATTACTCTGAGTGGCTCTAGTTTTTAAATATTCTAGTCTAGATTCTTAAATCAATTCTTTCTTTGTTTTACATGTTCATTTGTATCAAAATGTTAAGTGGCAACATAAACTCACAAGCTTGGTAGAACTAAAAAATTTTAATGTGTTCCTTTACACACAATGAAATGCATGTTTTCCTTCTGGACCATTTTCTAATGCCAAGTTCAGACTCTGGATTTGCACGTCAGGAGGTTTGTTACCGTCATTCCTACTTAAGAGTTTCCACTTCTGACCTAAGAAAACTACTGACAACATCTGTCCATCCAAAACGGGAAGAATATGAGTAAATTCCTGATTATAAAACTACTTTGATGTGAAAAGAATATAAGATCTTGACCTACCATGGTTGGAAGCCTTCTGATTCCTGGCTTCTCCCTAAGAGAAATTAATTTATTGGAAAACTAACATTCTTTTAAAGTTACCACTTAACAGACTAAAGTGTACACTTGTGATAGAGACAGACAGACAAGTCTTTCATAGCAACTGTGGTGCTATCCCTACTGCAGCGTAGATGCAGGGTTGCCTGGGATATGTGGGAGCCTGTGCTCGAAGATGGAGCTGATGAGTGCCTGGTCTTAGCGCCTCTGTGTGAAGAAAGCTCAGCGTCTGAAAGAAGTTCTGCTGGGCTCTGAACAGGACATGGAATCTTAGCGCAGCCTGGACTCCTGCAAGACTGAAATCCTAGACAGCGAAGAGTTAGAAGTGCTCCAGCCCCTCCGCAGCAGGCAGTGGTGACACTTCTGTCTTATGCAGTGTCTTTCAGTTTCCCCCTGGGCCATTACGTAATGACTCAGTGAAATGGTGGTGGTGTGGGCTATATGGTCACTGTGGAATGGTGTTCATGCATCTTCCTTTTTTTTTCTGGAAATACTGAACTCATTAGAAAGACTGCCTTGGAAGCATTCCCAGCATTTGGCTCGTCCAGACCCCCAGCCAACCATTCTTTCGGGACTTCTTAGCTACCTGGAACCACCCCATCCTTCTTTTTGAACGTATGCTTCATTGATACTGATTATTCCACATTGCTGTCCCGCACCATGATTTACTCTTTGATCCTGAGTTACCCAAATGTTTCCATCTCTTGGCTACGCTTGAGTCTCTGCTCTTCCTCCTGGAAGTCCTTCTCTGAACCCTACCCCACCACAGGTTGCCTTATGTGTCCTCTGGTTTTACTGCCCTCCTGTCTATTGTCTGTGTACTTCAGAATATGATAATACTTAATCATTTTTTATCATCAAATCTATAACCCATAAGTCCTGTGAAGGAAAGGATTACGATGTCCTGGACTAGATAAAGACATGGTAGTATTTGTTGATTAAGACACAAGAGTGAAGAAATCCTTGTTTGTAAGTAAAACTCACCACTTAGATTAACTTGGCCTTGTCTATTCTCTTTGAATTAAATATAAATGCAGCAGTCAATTATGTTAGATACCTAAGAACTAACTTATAATCAAGTTCTACCTCTACCCACCCACCACACACACACACACACACACACACACACACACACACACACACACGAGGAGGGGATAGCGAGAGCTCTCACACAGGACCAGGAATAATTACTGGGAATCTCTCGGGCAACAGTGGTGTTGTGTTGCCTGATACAGTGTAAAGATGTAGATTACTAGTTCTTAAAAAGACTTATCTTTTAAGCATATCGACCAACATCATGGCCTCTGTAATCAAAGTATAACTTTGAAGACTGACTTAACTGTTTCTTTGAGTCAGTTATTTAACTACAGTTGGTCTCAGTTCCCTTGTAAAATTATGTATAATAGTACTTCCCTCGTAGGGCTGTGTGCTTGGAGTTGGAGCTCTGGATTCCAGCTGTTTCTCTGAGTCAGTTAACTACAGTTGGTCTCAGTTTCCTTACTTGTAAAATTATATATAATAGTACTTCCATCATAGGGCTGTGTGTGTGCTCTGAGGATGTGTGGAATAGTTTAGAAATGGTTCTCATCAGAAACTGAACCCATCATGTGATGTGATGGAATGAAACTAGGCTTTAGATTCCACAGTCATTTGGAAGAGGGTACCAGAACTCAGTGTCAGCCCTGTACTAGGGGCCAAACAAGGGAGTCTGGATGCAAAGACGCTGTGCCTGAAGAGTAAAACAGAGGGCATAGGACCACACACAGCATCGCATCTTCTTGGATAGAAGCAGCATTTCTGCAGTACTTCCTGGAGCACAGTTGGTTCTCAGATGGTTCCTCAGTAAGTGAATAATTCCCTACCACACCTATAAATATATAACATATAGCTTACATAGCTATGACTTTGTGTCCCTTCTGAAACTGTAGTGACACTGAACATCAGTCTGGGTCTCTGCTTATCTGCTATTTCTTCCTTCCTACACACACACACATCTTTTGAACCAACCCACCTGGTGACTGCATTGAGCTCATTGGAAGTAAAACAAAGAAGAATAGCCTTTGCCAACAAGTCTGTAGTTCGTAGGGTCCCTGTGTCAACAAAATGGCTAAAAGGAAAAATTGGTTTCTCTCCTCTGTACAGAGCAACTGACGTGTGTGTGTGTGTGTGTGTGTGTGTGTGTGTGTGGGTGTTGTATACAGGTACGTGTGCACAGGTGCAGAGACTAGATGCCATCAGCAGCCCCACTCTGCGCTCTGCCTTATTTCTTTAGACAGTGTCTCACTGAACCTAGGCCTCTCCATTTCAGCTAGACTGGTGACCTGCAGGCCTTGGGCCTGTCCCTAATCCCCACAGTGCTGGACTTAGAGGCCCATGCAGAGTCCTCCTGACGCCCACACACTCACTGAGCAGCCTTCTCAGCCCCACGTCTTAAGAAGATTGGGAGACCATTTCAAATATTCCATTTACTATTTACTCAATTTCAGTGTGTGTGAATACCTAAGAACTAACTTAAAATCAAGTTGTTCTACCTCTACCCACCCACCACACACACACACACACACACACACACACACACACACTCTCTCTCTCTCTCTCTCTCTCTCTCTCTCTCTCTCGCTATCTCCTCCTCATGTGTGTGTGTGCACGTGTGTGTGTATACACGTGTCCTATGGGCTTTAGAGTCTCACATAATCTACTGCACTATAAGCCTTATGTATACCTAAAGCATTCGAAATATCATATATAGAAATAGGAAACTGTATTTATCCAACTTGTTGACACAGAAAAAGCAAATATTTGTGTCACTATAAGTAAATGGAAGTGAACAAACCCACTTGCCTTTTAACACTTTTTATTACAAAGTATTTATTCAGCAAAACAATATTACAGTAAAAAAACACCACTGGCGAGGCAGTGGAGGAAGCCTTGCAGCCGTAGGAAAGCTGTGCGTGGAGACTGAGTTCAGCTTCCACAGAGCTCCAACCTCAGCCACAGCAGTTGAACACTGATGACACAAGCATAGGAAAGAGAGCCAGGGATGCTCTCTGAAGCCTATTTTCCAGCTGAATTAATCCTGTTAAAACCACAGAAGACAGTGAAGCTGTCGTCGTCCATTCTTCAGTTCTCTCATCAGCATCTGGACCCTCCAAGAATGACATACAGTGTTTTCCCATTTCTAATCCATGAGTCTAGAATACAGGATAATCACAGTAGGTAGAAGAAAAGGAACCAACGGGCAGACCTCCCAGTCATTTGAACATTTCCAACCATCATTTATAGTTTAAAAGTCCCTTTAGTTTCTTCCTAAGAATCTTGCGTATCAAACCCATCCTCATCAATCAAGCAGTTTTTTGACACTCCAGCCTTATTTTTACTTAAGTTCTGAATCCCTCTTAATCTACCCTCAGTGAATGCTGTGGCCCCAGGCAGCTCCTGGCTTCTCCCACCTGATCCTGGGTCCCTGTCTTGACCAGACAACAGCTGGAAGAACAGCCTTCTCAAAGCCGCTCCTCTTAGCTCTGACACTCTGTTGAGTAATTACAGTCCCCTGAACCAGCTCCTTTTTATTTTAGTACACATTTATTCTTTGCCATGAGGGAGTGTCAGGGTGTCTATTTATGGGCTTGGAGCTGTCTTCATAGCTTTACAGTCAGAAGTTTTTTCTCCCCTTAGTAAAGACACACGCCCCTTAGAAAGATAGTCAATTTCAGTAGTAAGTCTCAATTTGTAAGTATCTAAACTTAGTTTTAGATTGTTTAAAATTCAAATTTTTCGCACAAGCTTTGGCCCCATAGTCTTACATTAGGACTTCCCCTTAAGCACAGATGTGCTGCCTTCAGGGTTTCACCAGATGAGGGGCTGCTGCCATCACAGCCGGAACCCACAGCACTGGAAGCCTTCCCTGCATAGCCTCCGAGGAGCTGCTGCACCGGCTTCAGAGTAGGATTCTAGAAGAGTCCTCTTACCAGATGCCCTTCGCTCTCACCATCAGTTTCTTGGGCGCTCATCTTTAGAAGCAAGGCCTTCCGTCCATCCAGTTCTTAGTAATGCATTTTGTTTAGTCCATCAAAAATCGTATCTATACAAGGAAGTATATCTATACATAGCTGGTATTACATAATCATTTCGTTGTTTGAATTCACCATCTGTGAGCATCTTCCAAAATATTCTTTGTTTCCCACCACCCCTTTTTGGGAGAGACGGGAGACGGATTTCCAGGGATTGTACCCACAGCCTCCATACCTGCAGGGCACACATTCTACTCAGCTACTTCCAGCCCTAAAACATTAGGTTTTGAATACTGTCATGCCAGTAATCTAAAGAAACCTTAACTTCCAGTAGTGATAAAGTTACCAGATGGTTGTGGTTATAGGAAAAGAAGAGAGCAGGGCTAGTCTTTTCAGATTAAATACAGACCTAGGAAGTCCCCTTGAGAGTCTAGCTGGGGTGGATTTAATGTAACCTTAGCATCCCACCCAGACTTCTGCCGGGAGTCAAAAGGCATCTGTATGTAAATGGCTAAGTTGCTGGCCTCTCAAAGTTGTCCTTTTAAAAAATACACTTTGGAACATGTTCTTTAAAGAATGTTTATTGTCTAAATATGGCTTCGTTCATTCTTATAAAAAACATTACTTAGACATTACATTTACTGGATTTCAGTTCAAAAGAAGTCCTAAGGCAGTTCTTACCGTGATGGAAGTACACTTGGATGGCATCTACGTGAGAAAATAACACTCTACAGAGAGCTGTTTGATGCTAATGTGTCCTTCAAACATTTCCTCTCAATACTAGAAATACATAAATTCATGTACATAAAACTAAATGCAAAGGAAGGCACAGCTGGCTATATAGTGTATACAAGCAGAGTTCAGCATATGTAGAATTAAAGCAATAAAAGGCTTCACATCCGTATTAGTTACATTGAAAACATTAAGAAAGGCTCTTCACTGTCAGTGTTCAACACTCCAGAGCTAACAGGATTAAAAAAACACAAACATTAAAATCCACTTAATGCAAAACAGACTTTCATAAAGAGCTGAATATATATATATATAAAAAAAACCCAAAACTTTTAAAATGCTAACATATATCTAGATTATCCGTGTTACGAAAAGTGCAAACCAAATTAACCGGGTTTCACAATGTCCTTCTCATGACACAGGTAAACTAGCCCATGGGGACGAACTGGCGTCATCAGTTCTGAGTCCTTCGTGGCTGACATTGGTGGCCGCGGCCGGCCGTCATCATGATTTCTGAGAACTGGAGGACAGCAGTACTGGGGACGGAGCTCTGTCCAGACTGGGGAGCGGCACGGGCATGTGACCGTTGAGCAGTGTGGGGAACTGGAAGGGACAAGAAGCATTTAGTAACTGGGACAAAGCCATCAGGGACAAAGCCATCACTGGCTTTCCCCAAATGCATAGACCGACCCATGGGTGTTGCTCTCTGAGCCCAGTGGTGGGAGTTGACTGCTGAGCTGTTTCACAAAGGTTACCTAGAGCCACAGAGAGAGGCCCAGAAAATGCCCCTATTCTGGTGCCTAAGGTCCTAACCTGTCTTCGAGTGTTGTGGTGAGGTTTATTCTACTGCTATTTTTCTTAGAGGTTCTAAGCTAGTTTGCCGATTTGCTTTAACTCTCGAGGGGTGAAACTGGAAACCAAGATTCTTCACATATGGGCCAGTAATCTCAAATTTTGAAATTTGCTGTCTGGTTCCCACAGCACAACGGAGACGTCCGTCTGTCAGTTCTTGTTCAAAATGAGGATGGGGAGCGGCACGCACAGCTCAGCAGTTAACAGTGCTGACTGCTCTGTTGACAGAGGACTTGAGCCTAATTCCAGCACCCATGTGGCACGGGTCCAATCTGTCCCCGCGCCTGGAGATCTGTTGTCCTGGCCTCTGTGCATTTTTTCTAAAAGAAAGATGACCTTAATCTTTCTTGGAGGTGAGAGAGTACTTTCCCTGATCTAATATCAGTGCTTTAGCTCACCCTTGCACAGGCAAACAGTGAGATTTCTGTGTTGCTGGTAACTAAGATGGTAGCTAACGGAACGAAAGCACTGGGTTTCATAACTGGAACAAATACTTCAGCTGAGATCCCGTACGAAGAAGGGTGAGCAAAAGCATCCTTGTAATATGTGACCGCCCACTCAGAGCTCGCATTCTGCATTACCAAAGACACAGTGTGGTCAGTTGATCCCTCTTGTGGCTTAATCCCTGTTTAGTCCGGGAAAGTTAAATATTAAACCTGAGCGCTAAATATCAAACGGCACAGCCTGGCACATGCTAGAGGCACAGTAAATATTTGTAGAATGAGCAAATGCTTTTTCCCCCTAAACTATTTCGGTAACACATTCACGCCTTTGCTTCTCCAGGGCCGCCGTTTCATTGGGCCAACTAGGAGCATAAAAGTAGGCTTTGTTATCGCCCCTTTGTGAGTGGCAAAAACAACTCAGCGAGGTTCGGACTAGCGCAAGGTCATAGCTCCTAAGCAAAAGCAAGTTTTATCTCCAGCTATCCTTAACTGACCAGCTCCTCTTTTAACTTATTTCACGGTTACTGGGGTATGTAAGGGCTTGTTTTTCCCGGAACTTCAGAACCTTTACATTTTGTGGGACTTTGTTTCTGTTGAGTTCCCAGATCTATCTGCACACACTTAAACCTTTCTAAGCCAAGGCCCACTCCTGAGGTGACTTCAGGTGAACTGCAGAAGCATCTCTCTCTATCTCTCTCTCTCTGTCTGTCTCTGTCTCTCTCTCTCTCTCTCTCTCTCGTACTCTCCCACCATTTTTATTGGTGCCTATGAAAGAATCATCTTAGTGTCAGCTGTTCCCATGTGTTAGGATGGATTGCTGCCCTCTCTTTGTGCCGTCATTTGCCACACTTCTCTTGATTAGCTTGGGTCCCCCCCCCCCCGCCCCATGTTTATTGGCTTTTCTCCCACCATAGCTATAAAAGTATGCCAAGCTAACATTCTATAGGGCACATTCCCAGTTGGGAACCGCGTCTCCTCTTCCCTGATTCTGCCTGCCTTGAGGTACATCCCAGTGTATTTCTGTATCAGGCTCCAGATTCACGCTTGGCCACTGCCATTGGCACCCCTCTCTTCTGAAACATTCTACAAATAGAAAGCTAGAAAGCATACCTCTTCCACAAAGGTTAGTGCCTTGTCTTCTCTCTCCTTGGTTGAAATTCTGCCATATCTGCTCTTATCTGCTATAAGCATGGTCTTAAGTAGGCTGGTGCACACCTGTCATCCCAACATTCAGGAGGCTGAGGCAGGAGGACTACTCTAAGTTTAAGGTCAGCCTGGGCTACAAAGTGAGTTCCAAGCTACCCAGATCTACAGTGTATGACGCTGTGCCAATCACTCTTCCCCTAAGATAGACAGACAGACAGATAATTGTCTCAGGAGATCTGTGCGGCAATGCCTTAGCTCCACCAACTCCTTCCCGAAGGATTTCAGTTTGCTTTTCCAAAGCTCACACAGGAAACATGCTCACTCTGCTCAAAATGTGCTGTAGGTTACGTTTTCTCTCTCATTCACCAGCACCCAGTGTATGTAAATGAGACTTACTCTTTGTATTCATTTTGAAGGTGCTACAGTAATCTGCATTCTGACAAATCCACTTTGATATCTTATTATTTGTCATCAGAAGTCTCGTTCCTCTTAGGATGTTTGTTGTTTTTCATTTTTAAGATGCCCACCTCTGACTTTTACATGTCCCGTTGCTCTTTTTTATGAAAAGAGCTAATAATATTTTAAAAGGTATAGAGTTGTTTCCCTTTGCACTCAGATCCAGTCATAACTTGAGAACTCTAGGCCATGCAACCTGTCAGCCATCCAGGCTAAGTTGTAGCCCCCTTCCAACCTCTCCCCTGCTGTGTTTTGAAACTCTTTGCAGATGGCCTTTATATGCAGTAATCCGCAGAATTTTAATTGTAAATTAGAAACCCGTTGTCTGCAGCAGTTCTCAGATTGTAGTTCCTACACTAGAACATTATTAGAAATGTGAACGCTTTATCAGAAGCCCCAGAGTGGGCCTAGCATCCTTACTTGACACACTATCCCTGTGACCCTGATGCATGCTGACTTTGCAGAGCCACTGGCTATGTGATATGGACATCTCCCAGCTCCCAGAGATCCTGGCTGTCAATCCACTGTGGGAATGAACTATCTTTACTGTTGGGAATACTGTTGGGAATACTGGAATAGAAACAAAGTCCCATGGGTTCCTTGTGGTTTCCTAGAAGATCTTTAATCTCTGTACCAATCAGATGGCAAGACTCCCAAAAACCGTAGAAATGAGAAGCTGTTCATTTTTCAGATATTCACTGAGCTCTTCAGAAGCCCCAGGTTAGATTCTATAGTAGTGCAGTCCGACCCACAAAGGGGCTGATGTGTTTATACAACTCCCTCAGGCTACGCTTCTACTAGACTGTGCCACTTGAGGTTAATATGGCAACAACTAACATACTAACTGTGCCTGACCAGAACTGAGCTGGGATGGGACTTAGGGCCAGGGAAAGAAGGAAACTCGATTACTCCAGGGAGTAGTCACATCATGACACTGTACTCCAAGCCTGCCAAGAAACCAGAAGCACATGATAGCAATCTAAACCTCCGAAGCTCCTCCATCCTTCCTTCGAGATCGTAAATCCTCTTGTGTCTACATTGTGTTCTTACAGAGAGGTGCTCAGCAAATACTAACCTTGCTAAGCAAAGTGGCCACCTTAGAGAACAGACTGGAGCTCATAGCATCTCTTATTAGCATGTGTGCTTTGGCATCTTGCCACTAGGCCTTCAGTGACGACGACTGATATTTGTGCACCTATCGATGTGCTAGAAGCTGGGAGATAGCACAGTGAACAGGATATGGTTCTTGTCTTTTGGGGTTCCACTCTGTAGTGAAGTTGGCCAGATCAATGGGTAGTCCTAATACAGAATGTTAAGGGCAGTGGGAATAAGGAGTGACCGCGAGTTTGAGGTGAGCCATCCTAGGCCAGGGGAAGTAGGCTGGGTAAGACCAAGCTAGATAGAACAGACAGAGGAGAGCAGAGCTAGAAAGGGATCTACCTTCGCTTCATCCCTGCCCTGCCTCTATTCACATCCTCAAGACAGTAACACCTTGGGTTGCTGAGTAGCAATCTTTGAAACTCAGGAAATACTGATCTCCACGGGATAATGAGTAGGACTCCTGGAAGATTCCAGAAGAAGAATGAATAATGAATGTGTTCACCTAACTCAGGGAGGTCTTCATTATTCTTTAACCATATGCGTGCATGGTATTTTGTTACAAAATTCGAGCTTGATTATAGAGTGATGCAGGTAACGTTTCGACTCCGGTTCAGAAAAACTGTTCACTGTTTCTGTTTTTTCAATGTTTTACATGTGAATATATTGACCAGTTGGGTTCCTATTTTAAAGTCTTTTATTGAGCTTTTATAAAAAACCGTGTTTTAATTTTAAATCATTTCTGCAGTCAGTTTCCAGTCTTCCTAGTCATGTGGAAATATTCAGATCACTTAAAGAGTCCATGTTTGGATTCCTGATATAGTACCTCTAAAATATCTGTGCAACCCAATCCTTGTGAATGCCCCTTGGAAACTTGAACTTAGTAGCTCAGTGGCAGAAGACACCGTCAGAGCCCATGCGGAATGGAGAGGAAAGCCATCCCCTGCATAACTCCTGTTTAAAAGCTCACTTGCAGACACTTACCTGGAAAAGTGTGTTTGGCCCTTGCAGCCTGGCAGGACTCAGTGGGGCGACTGGACTAAGGCTGCTCCAGAAGTGTATGCTGGGAAGTAGTGGGCTTGGGGTCAGAAGCAGTCCGCTTGGTGTCTAGAAGACAAGGCAACAGGCAGGTCTTGATAGGGGTTCACCTAACACCAGCCGTGACCAAAAGCTGCAGAGTGGTCAGGTGCGGGCCATGGACAGTGACTGAGCAATTTCAGTTCTGTCTGCATGACTAGGACCAGTTTAATTCTCCTCAGTGCTAAGTTTATGGGCAATCCGTAGGCAAGCTACCCTTGGTTGGAAAAGTCAGGTTTCTAACAACTTGTCAAACAGTCCCTTCAACCCCTTCCCCCTGCTGCCAGTAGACAAATGTACAGACCGAACAGGATCCCTGGAAGGGGCTTCATTTCTTATCAACCTGTTTGGCCCCCGTGGACACCGGTCACATCCAAAGGGCACACACGCTTGTAAAAAGGTCATCTCGGGCTTCACGTGCCATTATCAACAGCCCTGTAATAATTGAAATTCTCTGAGCCTGGTTTGTAGCCGCTTGCTCGGAAGCCCTGAGCTGATTTGGCGGACTTCACTCTGGACGTGGGGCTGGGAAGAATTCATGGCCCTGGCGAAGGAAGGTAGGGCTGGAGAGCCAGAACTCCACGTTTCTTCGAAGTGACGGGGCTGGCATTTGCGTGCCCACACTCGGCAGGAGGCCTGGCCCACAAGCCAGCTGAAGGGCAGCAGAAACAGCCCTCCCGAGCCAGGACATCTGCACAGCTTTTATTCTCCGCAGCCGCGAAATCCCTGGCCCAGGGTGTCTGCACCTCTGCTTACCAGAAGGAGCCCGTCAATAAGACTCTTTGTGTAAGAACACAGCAAAGGCGCTGGCATTAAAGATTGCATCATGCTGGATGCTGCCGTGTTATTTTTTCCTAGAACTGGGCCCCGGCAGCCTCCGTAATCATCAAGCACATTTGAGCTTAAACCTAAATTGGAAGGTTTGCTCTGTTCACCGGGAGAGAGACAAACATGCAGTGGTCTTCTAACCAACGTGCTGAACAGTAAACAAGCTTAAACCAAGTTCTTTGAGTCTTTGGTTCCACGGCATTTCCTTCTACATATTGAATGGCCTACAAGGTTACTAGGATAAATACGTGTTTTGAGTCCATGCTCCATTTTTTTTTTCCTAGTTGGAGGCAATTTCACAAGTGTGCTAGGCCAGCTGGCCTCACGGTAAACAATGAATGGCTAAGTGGGAGCTCAGCCGCGGTTTCCCATGTTCAGAACCTCTACTCACTAGCTAGACAACCTCTCTGGGCCTCAATCTTAATCTGTCAAATGGGGGAAATGAAAATGCATGCTATTATTGCAGGGTTGCTGGGAAGAGAGGTAATTCACCTGATATTCTTAATATATTACTATATATTAATTATATTAATTTTATATAGTAATATAATAACATATTTCATATATATCTATCTTCTATATATTATAACATACTATACATAATATATAAATACATGCACATATAATAAATTATAATATAAAAGTATATACAATAATATATATATGACCAATACATAGAAATGTCAAGTCTAAGTCATTTGTAAATCAGTAATAAATATAAAATGTACCTGACATACTCATTAAATGGAATTTATCCATTCAGGGGAGAATTCTCAACTGGGCACTAAAAAGTTCTGATGGGTTGAGCCGCAGTCCACAGACCCAGGTGATTTGAGATACTTCAGAGCCAGGTTCAAACCACAGTGTGTCACATTACTACTTAATAACCAGGGCTTTCTGGTTATTCTCAAAGTCTACACAGTCTTCTAGACCATGAAGAATAGCCACCAAGGCCACAAACTCACACTATGTACAGGACTTCTGTCTCCATAGTCTACCACTTATATCCCTTCTGGATATGAGATGTTTGCACATTTGTTTCCAAGGAACACGGGCTGCACATGGAATGCAGCGGCCTTCTGTTTCTCGTGGTTAATACGTTTGAAATGTCTTCTATAATATATGCAAATAGACATTGTGAAATGACTTCATTAACTCTTCCACCAATTGCTGTGCTCCCCGGAGATCCTGTGGCCTTAAAGGAGCTTCGAAGGGGAACTTCCGAAAGAGCCTTGCCTGGGTTATCTGAGGACATTGCAGAGCCTCCAAGGTGTCTCTGCCTGACCTGCTGGAGGGAGGCCCACCTGCCAAGGACAGACTTTGGGGACAGTTGGGGAGCCTGGGAATGTCTGGCTTAACAAATGGCCACAGTTGTTCCTGTCAGAGATAGGCATGCCCCCGGTCAGTGGGCGTTTGTTTGCCAGGAGAAGGGCTTTCCCATTAGGCTCTCCTTTCCCTTCCTCCCCATTCAACTCCACTTAATTCTGGGTCTCCTAGAGAGCTTACACATGAGCAGCTGGCCTCATCCAGATGTGCTGCAACTGTGTGTTCTGGTCCACAGCCCTTTGTCTGCACCAGCCTTTTCTACTCCTGCCCATCAGAAATGCCACCTCCTGGAAGCAAACCCCTGCCCTCCCCCCAGGCTGATGGGATTTCTTTTAATTTGCTGAATTTTTAAAGTACTATGGAACCCCTTCCCCCCCCCCCCGCCCCCGTAACATTAAACGTGTTCTGCCTCATACTGTGCGCATTCTTCCAATTCCTCTTTCAATGGCCATTGGGGAATTTGTTCATTGTTCTCAGCCCTGGTGCATGAGGAGCTGAAGAACTCTTCAGCCCCTCCCTTCTCAGGGGGTCTGACTTCTGTTAGGTCTCAAACCCATAACAAGCCTCACTCAGTACCTGTGGCTCCTCCTCCGAGCATTTCAAGCCCCGCCCCCTACCATAAGCCCCACCCTCCCAGGGGCTGGGCTTCCCTTCCCTTCTTCCCTTCCCCTCACCCCCACAGCCTGATTCCTATCCTAACTAGTCATTTTGGCTACACTGGTCTCTTGGACCTGTCTGTTGTTCCCCCTCCCTGTCTCTCCTCTCATGGTCCAGTTTAGTCTGCGGACCACGTTCAGCCTGGGCTCTTCCTTTTGTCTGTTTTCTCTACATCTACATTAAAAATCTTCTGCATACATCAAGAGTAACCATGTCCTCCTCTTATATTTTTTTAATTCATCTTCTCCTGAAATGACCTGCATGTTCAAAACAACTCACTTTTCAAATCCACCTCTTCTTAAGACGTCCCATTTCTGTTGGCAAGTGCCATCAGCTGTGTATCTCAACGTGTGTGTGTGTGTGTGTGTGTGTGTACTGACTGAGACCGACAATATTTGTAGAAACAAGATCAAAATAAGACATGATTTCTGCATATATGGCCCTGCTGATCACTCAGCATTCCCAGGCACCAAGACAGAAATAGCACCTTTCTTGGACTCATTTTTAATGTATCTCTCCACTTCCTTCTGGGCTGCCTTTAGATCCAATCAGCTTAACACCAGTGACATTCTACAAGTCACCTGGGCCAGTCCACCTGCCTCACATCCCCTATCCAGTACACAATTCCACGTAGTCCCTCTAAAATGCTTCATTCAAAAGTCCGTTCATTTTCGGGGGGGGGCAGGGGGAAGGTCTCCTCAGCCACAATTGCTAAATCCCCTATACTTGTCACTTCCTCGACACTTCCCTCTGTCAACCCTCCTGTTTGGCCTTATGTGTCCTGAGATTATCACATAGAGATTCATAGATTTACAACTCCTCAGTCTTTCCACACTCGACCTCCCTCCCTCCCCAGCCACGGCTCCCAGGGTTTTTAACCCTGCCTCCCTCATGTTGGCGGCAGAGTGTATCATGGCTTCCCTGATTTACCATGGTCCAGACCTATATACCCTTTTCTCCTGCACCTTCCCATCGTCTTCCTGATCATCTGCTGGCTCTCACTCACCCTTCAAGTTAGTCACTGAGCCCTATGGCTGATGGTCTCCAAATTTCTCTCAGATCCGGCTCCTCTGGCTGTGTCTGCTACAGCCCAGCATCTTCCTTGTCTGTTAGCTGGAGTGTCACAAGGTATTCTAACTGGGTATGGCAGCCCCTTGTCTATCTGTGCTATCAGGGGGACTTCTACCACACAGTTCATACTGTTCCACGAGTCCTTCCAGTGTCTCCTCTTGCCTCAGCCCACCGCTGCCTAAATCCCCTCCCATCTGACTAAACACTAAGTCTCCTTCTAGAGCTGTTCCTCACCCTCGCCTCATGCTCTTCCCAGCCCATGGTGCTCCTGCCCTGTGTGCCAGAAAGATCTCTGCTGTTCCCTCAGCTCCTCACCCAACTGTGACTGCCCCTTCCTTAGCTACTCTCGACATCTCACTCCTCTGGACAAGTTTATCCCTTCCTCCTTAACATTCTGTTTGTGCCTCCTAGCTCCCAGGGACTCTACCACCCCGGCTTGTACCCCTAGCACCAACTGCAGCAGCTTACACGGGACGGGGTTGGTGTTCCAGTCAGGTTTGTACTTGCTTTGCTGCTTGGGTCTCCTCTGCAGGACATAACTGCCGTGTGTGCATGCGTGCATGTATGTGTGCACTTCATCAGGGATAGGTCCTGAGGTTGTAGAAATGGTCACTTCTCAACGTTCTCTTCATGTCTTGCAAAAATTTATGTTCAGTGGTCACTTATTAACTCTCACGAGAAGTCCTTGGCTTATGCCTCTAGAAGTTGTTAATTCCCTATCAAACCATGTCAACTTCTTGGGCAGTTTTCATGACCAGAAATTATATTTGGACCCTATTCTTTACTTCTGGGCAGCAGCTGTAAGCTCATGAGAAGTAGAACCAAGTCTACACATGAATCTTGGTATCCCTGGGGCAGCATGCAAGTGCCTGGGTGTTCAGTGACTTGCTCCATGTGAACTGGTCAGAAAGGAGGTAGAGAGGAGACTGCGTGTGGCCAAGCCTGTGGCAGTGAGTAGATATCTTTGCTGGTGTCTTGAGTGGGTGCTGGCGACACTAGGAAACCATTCAGACTTCAGGAAGAGCAAAGGAGAAACCCTAACACATATATCTTAAAAGTGGTATAGAGACCAACGGATTCCATGAAAATGGTGCCCCCAGAGTTCAACATTATTTTCAATAGCTGGGCCAGGGGTAAGGGCATTGCCACCAAGTCAGAGTTTGATCTCTCTAGGATTCACATGGTGGAAGGAGAGAACCAACTCCTACAAGTTGTCCTCTGACCTCCACATATGTGCCATGGTCCACATGCTGCCGCCATTAAGTAGAATATATATACATATATGTGTGTGTGTGTGTGTGAGATTATATTTATATCAGCCACAGAGTTGTCTTAATTTGATTTTTAAATACTTCACTAAAGGAATAGAATGCTGCAAGAGTTTTGTTCAGCTCCAGTCCGAGGAATGACATAGGAGAGTCTCTTGCATCTAATGGAAGTATTGAGAGTGATGGAGGCAGACCAGAAGGGATGGACGAACCATGGGTGGTCACTAGAAGAAGAGAGGAGAGGGGCAGCAGGGGACCCCAGGGCACAAGGAGAGAAGGCACTCCTTTAATTGTTTATCTGGGGCAACCCACAACTTGGGAGCCAAGAACCATCCTATCTTCTACTGCAAAGACCTACAAGGAAGTTCTCTGCCTGTAGAAAAAGGTCATTATGAACAGAGCTGGAGGCTTGACTGGGAAAATGTCAACAGAAGAGGAAGGAAGTTGAACAACCCTGAAGAGAAGGGAGAGGGGGAAAATGTTTTTCTTCTGATGATAATGGCAAGGGACAGGAAGATAGAAACCACCCCAGAAGTGGGGTGTGGGACAGGATGCCCACATTCTGGTTCTCCTACACTGCTCCAGACTCCCGCTTTTCTGACTTGGCCTCAAAGCTGTCTCGCCACCCCTGTAATAAAGGAAGTAGGCTTCAGCCTTTCAAACCAAGCAGGCTGTCTCTACTCAGCCACTAATCCCAGGCCTTCTGCTGAGCAAACACCCTGAGGCTTGCACAGCAGACTCTGATGGAGATGTGTGCCTGGTGCTAAAACATCTCAGATTTCAGCATCTTGCACAGCACAGGTGAGACAAACTCGAGTTGTCTTGGCAGAAATGGTAAATACAATGCCTTGGATTCCAAATTAACTTCACCTTGGGGGGGGACAGGCGTGACGGAACACAGATGGAACGTGGTAAGAAGAGTGACAGATGAAACCGGCATGCACAGGAGTCAGAAGTCTCCACTGGCACCTCAGCTGCCAAGGTGCCTGGCTCGAGGCCAGGAGGGCTTCACACCCCAGCTCCTTACCCTCTGCCTTCACATTCGGTAGCCTATGCCAATGGGGACTGCAAGAGCCTTGCTTTTCAGCAACATTCAGATGGGACTTCTGCGGCTGAGCTCTGACGTCATCATTAGTCCCTGCCCGGACACTATTTATTATAAACCTAACACGGAGAGTGATGTCCTCGGCTCTGTGCAGCTCCTGTCAGCGGCCTCGTCTGCATCCCTGATGGGAGGCGGCTCTGGCACTGTGGGAGCAGCACATTCGTGCTGACTTTGTTTTCTGCACATCAAAGTTGAAGCTGAAATGTTCAACTCTGAATGTGGACCCCGTGTGGGAAAAGACAGTGATCATGTGACATGTCTTGTCAAGGCTCCTCACTTACAGGGGACTGGGTTAGTAGAGCACACACTTCCTCTCTTGTAAAGAACGCTTACCCTGGGGGGCGGGGAGGGAGGTTTAGGGGGTGTTCTCACAGAAGACCAAATGCTATGTGCCACTTCACAAAGCATACCCTATAGGAGAAAGGAGTCTTTCTTCAGGGGAAGTGCTAAGGTAGGCAGGGAAGCCCGTGAGCCAGGAAGTGAGCACTCCTGAGTATTCAGGGATGCTCGTCCTGTTTCTGAACACCCCCCCCCACACACACACACACACCAGGAGGAAGCGCTAAGGGCGAGTGGGAGAACTAAGGGTGGATGGGTAAACTTCTAGGGGACCCCTTGAGGGGAGCTTTACTAGTGATTTTTTTTCTTTGAGACAGGGTTTCTCTGTATAGCCCTGGCTGTCCTGGAACTCACTCTGTCACGATTAACCCCTAAGTGGCCTGTCTGGCCCGAGTTAAACCACTGAAAGGCTGGAAGGAGGAGGCACGTGTGACTGAATTTTACCTGATCTCCCTCTCAGTTGGCTACCCACAGTCAGAGTAGGAGCAGGGCCCATTCCAGGAGCATGCAGGCTCTGGTGGCCTTTAGCTCCTGAGGTTACACTAGGTCCCCAGGCAGCCTCTTTTACTACCTGTGTGCCTGTGTGACACCTCTTCCAAACACTCACTCACTCTCTCTGTCTCTGAGTCTCTGTCTTTGTCTCTGTCTCTCTCTCTCTCTCTCTCTCACACACACACACACACACACACACACACACACACACACACTCTCTCAGAAAGCCTGGGCCCATTTTTGGATTTTTCGGTAGTCACTCCATGATAGTTGCACCCTCTCAGCCTGACCCCCACATGTCTGAGGACACAGACCTTCTGTTCCAGAAGCCGGGCAGCCTTCCTAGGCATTGTCTCCAGGTTTTAGGCTATTCTGGTAGGTTCCATCTCTGGGGACTGTTTGTCTACATGTTAGGATCCCTCTCTCCGGTCAAGGTCCCTCTACTCCTATCCCCTGCCTGGGCGCCCCCAGCCTCACTGAGTTCACCGGTATCTAGGACCAAAGCCACGGTAGCAATTTTCCTTGAGATAAACAGGGTTGGTGTCAGCCCCACCCACTCTGCTCAGAGAAGGGGATGCAGGCTCATAGAGAACCCGCCGAAACTGGGATGGCCTCGGCCTGACTTTAGACCACTCTCAACCATACAGCCATTAAACACTAAGGGCCAGACTCTCTGCTTGGCAGCTTTAACTCTTCTTACCTGCCTGAGCAGCAGCGGACCTGCTACTTGAGAGGCAGATTTCTTGCCTGCTGCCAGGCAGTCTTGCTTTGGTAGGGAATGCTAATTTGGGAGTGTGTGTGCCCATTCCATCCTGTCACAGGAGTTCCAGGCCTCTCCTCCAGGCACTTCACAAAAAGAAGCTGTCATGTGACCCCTGGGAAGCCTTGCAAAGCAAAATAGCAAAGAATTGCTGGCCACTGGTCTGCAGACCCCATGGACCGTTGTCAGGGAAGGAGCGGTCCGGTCTTCTCCCCGAGGGATGGCAAAGACTTTTTAGCTTCAGAGTGGATGGATGCTGGATGCACAGTGGGTCCAAACTCATTATTCCTGCTTACAGCTTTGGATCCGGGTCAAGGTACTTCACCTCTGAACCCCAGTCAGCCAGGCAGTTGTAATGGCAACAGTATCCACACCGGGGGGGGGGGATGCGGTGGCTGCTATGACAGGTGGCAAGGTGGGGTGATGTGTGGCAGGTGTCTGGCACACACAAAGAATTTGGTGTCTACTGTTGGGGCGGACCGGGACAGCTGTAACAAGGACAGAGGCAGAGCTGGGAATTCCAGGCCACCTGCGGCATAATCCCGGCATGGAGGCTCAAAGCTCCAGGATGATATATTGCCTGCCAGTTCGTTGGAGCTGGCTAGGTAGGGTAGCATGTCCACCATCCCAGTGTATTGTTACTATACAGCATCCCCCCGGGAAAGCACATGCCCACCCCCCCACACACCTACAAAGCCAGGGAGGCAGAAGCAGAGTCTAGCCCCTGATGCTGCTAACTTCTACCACTAGCTTGCTTCTGCTTCCCTCTGGGACGACCTAACCTGTCTGCCCTGCAGCTGAACCAGACACCACTTCTGAAGCAGAAAGGCCACCTTTCCCAGGGGCTCGTAGCAGCTAAGACTTATACACTCCATGAGGTTTCCCATCTCTCCCCATGAGATGAGTTTCCCCATAGAAACCCTGCTTTGGGTGGGGACTTTCCTTCTACACGTCATATTCGTGTTTCTTGTTAAAGGGCAACGTGACCCACACAGCTTCACACTATCTGTGAACATGGATCTTCTTATCAGGAAGCACATGGCTTATGAGTGCCTCCCCCCCTCCAAAAAAAAAATATATATATGCACACACACACATATATATATACACATACATACATACACATACATATATACATATATATATACCCATACATATATACACATACACACACACACACACACACACACACATATGGCCTAAATGCCCTGTCAAGTGCCATGTCCCTAGAGGTTTCCCCAGCCTCAGAGCCTGGTTACTCTGGTCATAAGAAGCAAATGTCCCTCTGTTGCGCGGATACCAAGCCTTTCCTCGTGTGTGCCTCTCAGCGTACGCAGTAATGTTGGGACACTGGCTAAGGGACATCTCTCAAAGAAACGGGGAAGGGGGGTGGTTCTCCCTGCTTCCAACTAGGACCATGGAAACTGTTTACCTGTGCTGTGAAGAAGGCTGGAGTGAGGGATCCTGAGGGGAGGGCTGGGCTGTTGAGGGCGATGGAGCCGATGTCGGTGCCGGAGAGCAACAGTTGGGGTGCAGAGATTTCCAAGCCTTTGGGTTTTTTGCCTTTTGGGGGAAGAGATGGAGACTTGGTTTTGGAGCCCGATGACAGATTTAGGGGCTCCAGAGAATCCGGGTCATGGCAGGCTGCCTCCAGGAAGAGGCTTCTATGTTCGGAAGGGAGGGGAGAGTTGGGGGACAGGGATGGGGACCGAGATGAAGAGGGCGACGCAGACGAAACGCTGGCAGCATCTGGCAACATTAAAGAGGAGATCTTGGCTGAGACAGACGAGGCCAGGAAAGCGGATGCCGCCGCGGCCTCGGATGTGGAAGGCAGGGACACCACAGGCCTGCTGATGTGCTTGTCGGTTTTATTGGTCACAAACCTGATCACAGTCCTGACTTCTTCCACAGGGGGGCTGTCGTCACATGGCTCCTCCATCTTCTCCGTCTTGATGGCCTTGAAGGCCTCTGGAGTGTTCTGCAGGGAGTTGATGGTGAAGGACGAGTATAGGCCTGAGTGGATGTACTCGTTGCGGCTCGCGCTTTTGAGGGAGGACAAGCCGTGCTTGTGGACCTCTCGGCCTTCCGGGGACACCTTACAGTCACTGTCCTGCAGCAGGAGGCTCTCCCGGCTGATCTCTACGGCGTGAGGGTCCATTTTCAGGATATCCGGGAAAGAGACGAACTTGTACACAAACTTCTGTCCAATCACTTTCTTGATGATGTTCTGTGAATGTAAAAACAGACATTTAAGACGGGTGAGCCAGAGACAGGGAAGGAGGGTGCCCTGGAACCACAAATGTTGGTAGCCGAAGCACCGCCATATTCCTGATGCCCACAGGGTGCCCACGAGGAATGATGTCAGAAACTGAAGGCTCACATTCACACTCTGGTCCTGTTGACCAGGAGTAGTGAGGTCTCTCTCCAGCCCATGGCAACTTTCTAATCTATTATCTGTGACAATTTTGTAATAGTAAAAACTACCACCGAGTCAGCACTTACTGCGTAGCTGGGATGATTCAGACCTTAGCGCGTACCGTTTGCACAGTGATCCTACAAGCAGGTTTTGTCATTTTCGTTTTGCAATTAGGAGAGAGAGCTGGGGAGATGGCCTAGTGAATCGGTCATAAACATGAGGCCCCGAACTTTGGACCATCAGCACCCATGTAAAAGGGGGTGAAGGGAACCTCTAGGACAAGCTAGATGTCTAGGATGGCTAGCTAGATCATCCTGTATCCATGAGCTCTGGGTTCAGCAAGGGTCCCTGGCTCAGAAAGTAAAGTGGAGAGTAATTGAGGAAGACACCTGATGCCAGTCTTGTGGCTACACACACGTGCACACATGCATGCACGTACGCACACGTACCACGCGTGCACGCCACACAACACATTAAAAAAAAACAAAAATTCTGAGAATTGGGAGAAAAACTTCCAGTACTGCAGTGCCTCACATGCCCAAGGTTAAGCGAGAAGTGGTAAGGGAGGATCTCCTTCGCCCTGACATGATCTTACCCCCCTCTGGGAACCGAGAATACCATGAAATACTAACAGGAAAGTACTCTGCTGGGAAACATTGGAGAAATGTAAGTTAGCGCCACCCAGCAACGCATCGTTTTCTTCAGTCAGGCGGTCGTTTCTGGCCAGAAAGCCACTGGAGGAAACGAAATCACCTGCTTGGGTGTTTATGGCATTCGGTTCGTGTTCTTAGTCGCTGGTGTCGACTTCTGACTCTTTAGCAGCATCAGGGTGTAAATGAAAATCTCAATGAAAAGTTTTCTCAGCCCGTGAGAGCGTGGATTTATGTGGAAGGCTATGCTGTTCTTAAGGCTAATTGAGCTGGGTGAGTGATCCCTGTAGAAGCTACCCAGTCCCATGTCTGTCTGGCAAATACTTGCTGCAGGTCTCACCCTACGGTTGACTCGGAGTCCTAGGTACTCTGGGGGAGAAAAAGATAGCGTCCCTCTGACTCAAAAATCCATCATTATTCAATGAGAAAGAACCCTATCAGTTTCCTTACAGACTCTTCCTCCTAAACCTTGTAAAAATCATTTGAAGGAGAGGCCCTTTATGCATTGAGTGCCCTACAAGTCCAGGAATCTGGTGTATAAATCCTAGAGCAGCCCCCTCGGAGGGAGGAAGGTAGCATCCTTCCACTGCCAAAACAAGCATGGCGCTGGAGCTATAGCCACAGACTGCCAAGATCTCCTGGCACTAAAGCCAGAGCCTTTCCACACTTCCACACAGGGGGGAAGAAAGCACAGTACCCCCTAATAGAGAGATCTCTGTAATTCCTGACCCTCCTTGGGTACTCATGACTTGTTCTAACTATGACCATGTTAGGTTTTTGCCTGTTACCATATTACATTTTCCTATCTTTTACTACAACAGGAGAGAACCTAGTTGCTGTGTTACTGTGATTTTTTCAAGAAGAAATAACTTCGGGGTGGGATTTTACAAGAGGCATGGAAGGAAATCCCATCACGTGAATCCCGAGAGACCTTGTCCAGCAAAGCACATAGGTCTGCCCTGCGCCAAGGAACAGGGCAGATTGATCCTGATGGCTGGTAGGCTGGGGTTCTGGGCTGCAACTCACCCCACCAAATCCCCGTGACTCTGTTCCCATGGTGACTCTAGCTGATGTCACCCCATGCTGGCAAATCTTCAGAGGAATCCGGGAAGCAAAGATGTTCCACCTGCTTCTGGGGAGTACCAGGCGTGGGTAGAGACCATGCCAGGAAAACCAGCTCCCCACAGGAGAAGATCAAATCAGGGAGTCCAGGGCATGTGTGACCAGAAGCCATTCCTGTCATAAAGGAGTGTGTACAATGGAGCTGCTTCTGCTAAAACTGCAGAATCAGTAAAATATATCCTATATATTACGTTTGTTTGTTTTGTTTTGTTTTGTTTTTCTTACTTCTAGCTCATAAGACTTTCCTGTTTGGCAGAAAACTTTTTTTTTCTCCTCAACCACTTTGAATACTCATCTAAATTGAGTGAATTTGTTGAGCCTAAATAATTACACAGAAGGAACAGATAAACTGTTGCTTCAACTGACCAGTCAATCCCACAAACTAATTTTTTTTTTTTAATGACTAGGTCAGAGAGATGATTACTATGTTTGTGAGTTAGCCAACAAGTAATTAGGGACTGTTACCAAAATGACAGTTTTCGGGTCTAACAAGATTGCGCAGTGGTTAAGGGCATAGATTGCTCTTTGGGAAGACCTGAGCTAGGTTGCTAGCATCAGGGGCACATACTCACACAGGCATGCAGACATTAAAAAAAAAAAATCTTTGAAAAGCACTCTGTCTCTCCTCAAAAGTGGTTGGCAGTTAAAAACTAGCTGGAGAGCTGCTGGGTCCTGACTCGCATGCCTACCAGCTGACAAAGGACAGGAAACTGTGACACAGACTCAGAATGACGTATTACGAAACACCAAAAAAGCAGGAAGGACAGAGACATGCTACAACAGGGATAGGAGTCATTGTACTAAGTGACTTTTAAAGGCTATATGCCGGATTATCTATTGACATGAAATGTGTGGAACAGAAAATATCCACCACAGGCTGGTGGGCTGGCACCTGTGACCTTAGCACTCTGCAGGCTGAGGTAGAAGGATGGGAGGTTTGAGACCAGCCTGGGCTGCACAGTGAAACTATCTCAGAAAGCTGAAAAGAAAAAAACCTAGATAGGGGGTGGAAGGAAGGAGGGAGGGAGAGAAGAAGAGAGGGAGGGAGAGAGGAAAAGGAAGGGAAAGGAAAGAGACCATTTAATCAGAATG
This sequence comes from Tokudaia tokunoshimensis, assembly GCA_036184795.1. Classification (NCBI taxonomy): domain Eukaryota; kingdom Metazoa; phylum Chordata; class Mammalia; order Rodentia; family Muridae; genus Tokudaia; species Tokudaia tokunoshimensis. The sequence goes on from BTHU01000007.1 coordinate 16,004,458, forward strand.
TAGATTACAGTCACCCAGGTATATCAGCCATGTCCAGGAGACACTTTGGCAGCAATGTTTTCCAAACTCTGGCTCTTACTGTCTTTCCACCTCCTCTTCCACCATTTTTTTTCTGTTTTTTTTTTTTTTTTTGAGATACTGTCTTATTGTATAGCCAGTCTGGAACTCACTGTGTAGACCGTACTGGCTTGGAACTCAAGAGAGATCAGCCTGTCTCTGCCTCTTGAAGGCTAGAATTAAAGACATGTACCACCACACCCAAGCACCCCATGGCATATTTAAGCTAAAACCTTCTACATAGATACATGCACACCCCTACAATGTCACACCTCCTTTGAGAGCTTCTAGAACTTCTGTCTCACCAGTTTGTCGGCTCAGTAAATGCTCGTCATGTATGTGTGGAGCACACTTTACTGGGCCGGCACTCAGTGTTGATCTCAGGCAACATGTCCGACATGTCATGAGCTCAGGTTGACTTCTTAGCCAACTCTCATTTTCACAATGGGTTTCTCATCCTTCTCCCTGGTCCAGCTCCATAACGCACCATCCTCCAAGGGCTCCCTGGAATTGCAGCCTTTTGCCCTCTGACCTTGCCACACCCCTGCCCTGAGCTCGGGCCCTGAGAACTGTAGGTCAGCCATCCGTCCACACAGCCCAGAGGGAAAGCAGTCCAGAAGCTTCCTACACCAGCTGGGGCTTTTCTCAGCCTTGTGCTGAGAGCACAGCTGGGAAAGGGGACAATATCGGAGGACCTTTCCCAGAAATATCTACGTGATACTATTTCAGGGTTGTGCTGGATTAAGTCCTCATCTGTAGAATGAGACTGGCCAACCACCTGAAGCTTGTAGCCGGATACCCAATAAATCCACACACGATAAGTCGGGATCATTTATCAGCTTCAGCATCATCGTCCTTATTTTCTCTTCCCATTTAGCCAGCATTAATCCATTACCACTACCTGCTCTAGGCCTAGGCTGACAGTTTAAGAGACAATGCGAACCTCCTAGATGGCTGCACGTAGTCTAGCTTTTTTTTTTTTTCACAGTGCTGGGTTAAATGGCCCATGGCTTAGCAGGCAGATTACATCTGGTTTGTATATCTCAACCAAGTGGGGCGGGAGGTGGGGGTGGGAACATGACGTTTTATTTAGTTGAACCCAGACAAGAAAGAGATGTGAGGTTTATGGTACATAATGGTGAACACAGCATTTGGCATTCACCACGAAGAAAACCTCACATGACCCAATTACTTCCCAGGGCTGGGGGAGGGGTGGGGGGGACAAGAGCAATGGCCCTCCGGGATTCAGAGAGATGGGGATCACAGTCTGTGGCACTGCACATCAGGAAGTACAGACGAGGACCAGACACCCAGACGATGCCAACTGCCGCTTGATGCCTCCTGAAGCAGGAAGCGGGTGCTGCCAGGCAAAGAGGCAAAGCCGGGCTCCTTGGTGGTGGCTGTGGCTCCAAAGGGAGATCACTAGAGGCTGCTGGTCCCAGGGCCCGTCACCGAGGTCCCTGGCATAGGGAACCAGGAGCTTGAGTGCCAGCAGACACAGGATGATGGGTTGCTGTGGGAAAGAAGGCTAAAGGAACACAGCCACCTTCCAAGGGACACACCACCCAGCTGCTTTAAAGATGGAGCTACCAGGAGTCACTGTGTAGACAGGGAGGAGGTCTGATCCAATCCTCCGCCACAGAGAGGTGAATTAAATATTAGGGCAGCCACAGAATGGAGCGTCCTATCATTATTTTAGAGAACAATAGTGTTCTGACTTCCTTATGTCTTTATATATACCTTAGGTGAAAAATAAGAGTACCCATGGGATGGCCCCATCATCTCAATGGAATAATGTTAATATATACATATACATACATATATACATAATATATATATACCACTTACAGGTATATATATACCATATATAGGTATATATGCCCATTCTGGCCATGCCTGGGGCAGGGAGACTCCTGCTTTGATGGGACACCCTGGCATGAAGCATTGGAACCCTATAATCCCAACCTTGACTAGCCATCAACAACAACCTGTAAGTGGTATAACCAATGGAGTACACATGGCTTGGTGTGACTCTGTGACCAGCACAGCGAAGACCAGTACCAATGGACCGGCATTACACGAAATAACACTGGTAATGGCAGACCTGGGTTCAAGTCCCAGCCTTTCTACTTAGTATTCCCTGGGAACGTTATTTAACTTCCATGGGCCTCAGTTTGCTACCTCTAAAACAAAGAAAAATAGCTCGTGAGATAGTTTGCTCTTAGGGGGCTCATATGTGTCTATCCTCTGCTCACAGAGTCCTTGAAACAAGACTGGACACAGCAGGCTTCTGCGTGGCCAGCAGCGATCATTACAACACACCGCTCTATCATTCTGCTGTGGGGCAATCAGAATTCCTTAGCTGGCACCTCACGCTAACGCCTATGAGGAGGCCCCAAACCACTCAAACGCCCATTTTACAGATGAGAGACCCGAGGCTTTGAGCCGAGTTCCCACAGTCTAGCAGCAGGGGTGGCGCGTCTCCAAGTCACTGGCTTCCCAGCCAACGCCCCACGTAAGTTCATCATCTGAGGTCATGTGCAGACTGGAGGCTGACTCATTCTTCTGACCCAGATCCCGAAAGGTCCCCTCTCCAAAGTTAGAATATAATGCCCGCAGGACACATGCTCATTGTACCCAGAAAACTACCCACAAACCCCAGGGGACACTTTCCTATGGAAGTGTCCAGGCTCTGCAAATTAGACCCAGAGTGAGTCCCGGTAAGCCTCCAAGTGTTAATGTATGTGAGCAGTGTAGACCTGTCTTACCTCAGCCTGCGGCCTGTGGGCTGTCAGGGGCTCTAAGCAGCAAGTTGGTTTTATTGGAATCAGCTCTAAATGTTTCAGGCAAGATCGAGTCATATTTGCCCCCCAAGGAGCACTTCTGAAAGGCTCCCTGACCCCACCACCTGAGCTACTTCTAACAAGGCAGCCTTCTCGACTCCCACAGTGTGGTTGAACGGTATTCCCCCCAGAACTCATGCCTCCTCAGAAGCTCAGAATGTGGCCTTATTTGGAAATAAGATCTCTGCAGATGAAATTGGCCAAGGGATGTTAAGATTCAGGGTAAGCGGGAAGCTCAACAACTAGTATCCTATAAGAAGAAGTCAGGGAGTGGCATTCAATTAAAAAAAAAAGTACATGTAAAGACAGAGGCAGAGAATGGGAGATACAGCTATGGAACATCTAGAATTGCTGGGAGCCACCAGGGCTTGTGCTTGTGGGCGTGTAGGGGGGTATCTTCCTTGAAGTCATCCAGGGGCCCAGCTGATGCCTCACTTTGGATTTTTTGGCTTCCTGGGGGAACACTAAAATCCTGTTACTTTGAGCTACCACGTCTGGGGTTATCTGTTAGAGCAGCCTGGGGGCAGGGGGTTCCTTAACGTTGCCTCTGCTCTGCAGAGGTCTCCATGGAGACCTAGCATGCTGTCTGCACTGGATGGTGGTCTAGGCACCAGGCTAGGCAGTAGGCAGAGCTGGAACAGCCGTTGTCTAAATCTCAAGTCTGGAGCACACCCTCACACACACACATGTGCTCACACACCATCCCAAACGTCTAAGAATAACACACCCCAAGCTTGGCTCCGAGTGGGCCGGCTCCGCCAACCTTTTTCTTGTGGTTTGGGTTAAGATTTCTTTGTTTTCTGGCATTAGTAAACTGCAGTGTGAATCAGCTCACCAAATGGCAGTGGTAGGGCTCCTCAGACTTGCCCCGGCCACCGTGGCACCCAGAGGGTGCTACAAATGAGGGACTCCTCTTCTTGCTGGTCTGTCGGGACACCCTTCCCTGGGAAACTCGAGCTGGATGCTGTGGGCGTCTTTCTTTCTCCCCTGCTCTCCCTGCAGCTGCTTCTTGCTGGTTTCAGCTCTAATTTTACCCTGGCTCCTTTAAACAGTCCTCCAAGAGTGTTTGTCCGCCATAAATTGAACCATATGACTGTTCTACCAGCATAAGCCTTCCCCGGGCTGGGTCGGGGAACTCCAATGGTTCTCCATTTTGAGTGGCCAACTCTAATGATGTCAGTCGGCATGGGGACATCAGGGTCATAGGTGGACAGAAATACACTCTTACTATGTCTTTGATATATGGATTTTTGACATTCCATACTGGAGACAGAGCACTGGGGTCAGTATCTGGCACTGTCCTCGTTTGTTTGTTTATTTGTTTGTTTGTTTATTTGTTTGTTTTTTGTCTATTTGACACAAGCTAGAGTCGCCTGGGACCAAGGAACTTTAATTGAGAAAAAAAACCACCTCCATCAGATTGCCTGTTGAAAATCTGCAGGGCGTATTTCTTGATGAATGATTGATGTGGGAGGGCCCAGCCCACGGTGGGCAGTGCCAGCCATGGGCAGGAAGTCCTGAGTGGTACAGAAAAGCAGGCTGAGCAAGTCACGGGAAGCAAGCCAGTAGGCAGAACTCCGCCCATCCATGGCCTCTGCTTCAGCTCCTGCCTCCTGGCTCCCGCCCAGCCTCCCCTTCAGGACAGAAATAAACCGTTTTCTCCTCAAGTTGCTCTTGGTCGTGGTGCTTTATTACAGCAATTGAAAGCACACTAAGACAAGCACCGAGAAAAAAAAAAGGAAGACAAAGAATAAGAATAAAAGTCCTCTCAGCACTCTCTCTCCTTTTGGGATCCTTGCTTGTTAGAGGTGCTGACAGCAGGTTTCTTCAGGCCTTTCCAGTGCCTTTCATTTCCCAATGACAGATCTCTTCCTATGCTAAGGAAGATGCCTGCTAGCTCCTCATGCATGCATTCTACAGTTACAGGAAGTTACCACAGCCGGCACTGTGGAGACTATAGTGGTGTTAAGAAAAAACATGCCGGGGAGTGGTGGGGAGGCAGTGAAATAAATGCAGTGACTGGAGACTGGAGGGGGCCAGGAACCGGGAAGGCAGACACCAAGCAGGGGCTGGCAAGGTACCGTCAGAGTTGAGCAGCAGATGTGGCCTGAGCAGGTGAGAAGGTAGACGGGGCTAATGAGGGGGCTAAAAGGTAGGAATGTTCAGAACCAGTCGAGGGAAGCCCCGATGGTGAGAAGAGTTTGGGGTTTTCCCGGGATCACCGGGTGGTTATGGTGGTATGAAACCAGACAGGAGGGATGTTCCTGCCTATCTCTGTCTCCTTTCTGTCTGTCTCTGTCTCTGACTCTCAACAAGGTCTCACTATTGCAACCCTGGCTGGCCTCAAATTCACTATGTGCCTGAGACTGGCTTCGAACTCTGTCCGCCTCATCTTTCCAGCCCTCAGCCTGCTGTCTGCCTCATCTCTCCAGCCCTCAGCCTGGCTTCCTTCAGGAAGTGTGCTGTCTCTGGGGCGACCAGCCAACACCCCCCATTCATTCACAGCTAGCTCAGAGCACCTCACCACTTACCACCCAGAGCTCAGAACAATCTCTCCATTGACCACTTGAGCAGTCAACGTCGGGGGCCTCTCTTTCTCTTGACCTACGTAAGAGATGTAAGAGATCGTGACCAGCCATGTGAAGGATAAAGACTCCAGATTGGGGAGGGGGGTGCAGGGGGGCAGGAATCTGCACAAACTACACAGCCAAGGATGAATGCTTGGCCCTAAGCAGCTGCTTTATCTTGGGTGTGCCATTTAACCGCCAGGCGCCTTAGACTCAGTATCTCTGTCTCAAGAATGGGTCCATCACGGGCCACAAGGCCAGATGCCTTAGGAGTTAACAAATGTTCGATGCCTACCACAGAGCCTCACACAGCATGCCCCATACACGTGAGCCTCCCTCCTGACATTACCATCTGGGGTAAGAGCTGAGCCGATGAGAGTGGGAAGAGACCGCCCAGAGGAGCAGCTGGTGGCTGGTGGGAGGCAGGAGGTGGGATATGAATGTTGGCGGGTTTTTTGTCAGTTTGTCTACACAATCCCTAGATTTTCCCGCAGCTAAGAGCCCGGAGCAGGAATGCTGGAGCCTGCCAAGGGGGTACTCGGTGTGGGAAGGGCAAGAGCCTGATGCCGGCGATTTGGCATGGCTGCAAGAGCCTCCGCAGCTGAGTACCACACAGCAACCCCCATCACCATGCTAACTGTGCTCTCAAGACTGCCTCATCCCGTTTCTTAGCAACCACCCTATTTGGAGGAATGCGGAGGGCTTCGGGGACACCGGCTTGGAAGCATGTGCAAGACAGGAAGCACCCCCAAATAACGCCTCCAACCCCTTGCACTCCCACGACCTTGTGCCTGTTGCCATCTCCTGGGACAAGGTGGCTAGTTTAGAAGCCCTCCCCCCCCGGGGGGGGGGGAGGAGTTCAGCTACCAAACAGGTCTCCAGGCAGCTTCCAGGGCCAAGTTCATGCAGGGAAGTCCTGGTTACGCCCTTGGCCTCTAGACAAGAGCCCAGGTGCCATCTGTTGTCCTCCAACAATCTGAGCAGGTGACATGGTACAAAGAGACAGACACCCAAAGAGTGCTCAGGCTCTCCACATGCAGGCCTAGGGCCAGGCAGAAAGGGTCCCAACCAGACACAGAGCGCTGTGACAACAGCCCCAGACGGGCATTCGAGGAAGTTCCAGGGTGGGAACACCTTCTGGACTCATTCCTTCTCCACTCTGAAGATATATATCATTTTATCTCCTCAAAAAGATTTATTTTGGGGACATGAAAGGATCCCACTAGAGCCGAGGCTGTTCAACCCAGACAGATGACTTCAGATACATGTTATTAATACTAACGTTTTCTCAGCGTGATTGCCTACGCCATTTAAAACAAATCAGCCAATTAAGCTAAGAAGGTGATGCATTCGATCGACTTCCTGGGATTTGGTGCCAGTGACTCTGTCTTGACTACTGTCCCCTAATTTCCCTCCAATTAAGTAAAGATCCCTTGGTCCCCCCCCCAAGAGGATCAGCTGGGATGTTGCTGTGGAGACGGAAGGAAGGACAGTTCATCCCACTGCCAGTTTCGTCTCCTGGCTGAGAAGGGAGCTGGCAAAGCCTCCCCCGCCCCCGGGAGGAATGCTCATTGCCAAGAGCAGAGACAATAGGTCCGTTGGATGGAAAAGGGTAAGAGATTAAATAAGCTTCCGGGTCTCCATCTGTGGCAACCCAGGTCGATGTCGTCAGCTTCCCATGAGCAGCCGCACCTGCAGGAGTGCCAGGCAGTGACACTTTTCTTCCCTGTCCCCTGGGGTTGTTGCGGGGGGGGGGGGGGGTGGAGGCGGCTGCAGGCCTTGGCTCTGATGTCGTGACACGGCCAATCCGCGCAGTGTGGACCATGCCTTCTCAGTAACTGGCCAAAAGGATCAGAGTGGTGGCATCTGAGCGTGAGGCCACCAATGCCAAGAAGCACAGGGGATGTGGATTTTTATCTTCACATCTAATCATGGCCCCTTCTTGCTTTCCATGCTTTACTGGCTCTCGGGAGAAAGTGCCAATCGCAACACGTGCTGCTGCTCCACGCTTCTCTCCCAGCCTCGTCTCAACCTCTTTCCCTAAATAAATACTCTGCACTTGGAAAGGTCAAATGCTCACACCTCGCATCTGCCCACACTGCTGTTCGCTGCTTGGTGTTCTAATGTCTCCCAGCCTGGCGCCAGCTGAACACGGGTCCAGCCCAGGAGCCCCTGGTCAACAAGTATCTTGACCCCCAGAAATCTTCTCTCCGTCTCTACTCCCCTCCCTCCCTCCCTCCCTCCTCTGGAAGGCCAGGCACATCAGTGCTAGCATTTTCCATAATTTGGGGCGTGGGAATGATTTACGTGTCTGTCCCCAAACCCAGAGTTGCCGAACCATGTAAGGAGGAGGGATATTTTCAAAGAAAGGGCTGAGGGACTTGAGGACAGTGAGAGCAGAGATGACAGAGAAAGGTCTTGTCCATGTCAAGCTGTAAACACCCAAGAGTTGTTAAGTAGTGAATGAATGGGGCTGGGGAGGTGGCTCAGTGCTTTTCTAGAGGAATGGGGTTAATTCCCAACACCTACACGGCAGCTCAAAACCATCTGTATCTCCAGTCCCAGGGACCGATGCTCTCTTCTGGGTCCAGGTATGCGCGTGGTATACAGGCATACATCAAACACCCATACACATGAAATAAGTTCACTTTTTAAGTTAATGAAAGCAGCAGCGTCCCTGGGTCCATGGAGTGGGGTAGGGGCAGCTACACTGACTGTTCATCAGCCTCTCCCTCCTTCCTTGATTTAAAACCAAGCGCGGCCCGTACAGTGCAGGAGTAAAGTCAGCTTGCTAACAAAATCACCGAAAGATATCGTTACGATTACATCATCAAGTCTATCTTTCTGGAGTGATGGTTTAAGACTAGTTGGGGGTGGGGAGCCTACTAAACCCTTCATCAACTCATCAGAGCTAAGCTGAGAAGCTCATCCAGAGAGCAATTCACACCAGGGAAAGCAAGCTATCCCAAGAAGGTGAGTACCACCCAGAGCCGTAGCCACTCTCCGCCTCTGCCTTCCACTGCCCAAGGCTCAGTGGTCTCTCAATGCCTAAGAGTTTCAGGCCAGGGGCCCCTCAGCCTTCACCCATCTACCTTATCCCCAAGACCCCTCTACAACTCTACCAGAGGTAAAGTGTGCTGTTCCTTGGACTGGGTGTCCCTCTGTCCCGAAATGCTACTGAGGTCTGCCCAGTGGCCTCTTCAAAAGCTTCAGGTGGGTGGGCTTTGGCTGGAGCTCATCATTGCAAACCCTGATGCCCCTCAGCCCAGATTTTCCTATCATTATGCATGTGTCCATGAGAAAAATCCAGAGATGTGTGGGTGGTGTACTTGCCTAGCATGTGAGGGCCCTGGACCCAATCATCAGTTCTCAGAAAAAAAAATGGGGTGCAGGAATGCTGGAGAGATGGCCCAGTCAATAAAGTGCTTCTGATGTCAACAAGAGGACTGACCTCAGGTCTGATCTGTGGTGTGTTTGCAATCTCAGTGCCGGGGAGGTAGAGTCAGGAGATCCCTGACGCTTACTGAGAAGCCCTGACTCGAAAAGTACAGTGGAGACCTGGCACTGATCTCTGGCTTCCATATGCAACCACACACACATGTGCGCATAAAAACAAACACGTACAAATGTATTCGATAAATAAATTTTAAAAGGAGGCTACATCCCAGAGAGATTGCTTCTCCCACAACTGGATTCTAACCCAAACATCTAGTCCAAAGGCCACACTATGCCCATCTCTCTGTTACAGTCTTTGGGCCGGAGGGTACATGTTTTGATGGGACACTGAGTAGAGAGAGCCCTTCACCCTGCCAGATGTCATGAACACAAAATATTTTTCATCAGTGTCTTGTTGTATAGCTTTTTTTACACATTTCTCCTCTGCCCACTTTTAATATGCTGGAACAAGCTAAAAATACAACATATACCATATAAAAATAATGCTATTCTCAGGCTCGTCTGTTCTGGCAGAGAAACATCCCTATTAGGACAAACCAAAGGATGCGCATTTTCAGCCGCCAGGGAAAGCACTCACGCTAGAGAAGGCCAGAGAGGACACCAGACAAAATTACCAGAGAGAGAGACAGCCACAGAGCTCTCCCACTCACAAGGCTGAGCATGAGGGAGGAGGGGGAAGAAGAGGGCGTGGATGACTGGCACACTGAGAAGCAGAAGGGACCAGTCTGGCTCTGCCTGTGAAACAGAGAAGGACAGGGCACATCACACCCAGGGCCCACATGACCCAAGGGCTTCATATCCATAGAGGCTCTGACCCAAGCCCTTCCAGTGAGAGGTCGGACATTTATGTCAAGTGGCCGCTTTCTTCCTCCGTTTCCCTCTTGGCTCTTCTGTTCCTCTCTTCTCTCTTCCCTTTCATTGTCCGTCCACCCCTTCTCTTCCCTCCTGCCCCTCTTCCTTCTGTTTCAAACTGTATTCAGACCCTGCCGGGGGCCCCACCCCCTCCACCCCACCCCCACCAAGGGGTCCCTTCCCAGAGCCCCTGCTGCGCATCTGGATCTCCAGACCTCCTTTCTTTATACACCCAGCCTGGTGTGTTTTGTAATAGGAACAGAAAACAGGCAAATGAGGAGTCTACAGTGACATCTGTTTGGACCTGCTTCAGTATTAAAACCCTTGATAATAAAAACTCCTGAGCTTAAAGCAGCGTATGGGCGGCCTACCTGATGTCAGAGGCTCCAAGGCAGAAGTAAAGGTTTGTGTCGTAAGGAACAGCAGGCCTGGGCCTGCCGCCCACTGGCTGCGTGGGCTTAAGTGGTCTCCCAACCAAATCCGAATGTTCTGCTTTGTATAGGAGGGCTGGTGCAGAACGTGTCTAATGGGCGTGTCATCTAGTTTAAAGGAGACAACAGGAAGTGCCCAGGATGGGGCCCTAGACTCCTAACAGACCAACAGCTATGAAACTGCTTTTTTAAAAAAAAAGTGTGTATATGCATGCATGTGTTTGTGTATATAGGAATTATACTTGTGTATAGGTGTGTGTGTATATATATTGTACTTGCAGACACATGTGTTTGTGTGCATACGTGTATACTTACTTGTTAATGTATGTGAACTGTACTTGTGTGTGTGCATATGTAGGTATGCTTGTATATATATTGTACTTCTGTGTATATGTATATGTTTGTGCATGTATGTGTGTGTGTGTGTGTGTGTGTGTGTGTGTGTGTGTGTGTGTATAGGGGTAGTTAGTACCGTCCCACCAGGCCTCTGCACCACTCCTTCCAAGTATCCGATAAAGCATGACTCTTAAACTTGAATAGTTAACCAAATATCTTTATGTATATAAAACTCCCAATTACATACTGCCAGTTTACAATGATAAAGTCTTATCCCAATATTTCTAACCTCTCCAAAACACCAGAAATACATCTGAAGCCATCTGGATATCCGCATCTCCCTCTCTGCTCCACCAAGCCCTTTCTCTCTCTCTCCTCCCCTCACTTCCCTTAGCTTCTCCCCTTCTCTCCCCTCCAATCACTGGCCTCTCACTGCCTCAATGTGAATGGATAGGAAATATCTTGCAACATGTGAACGTGTGTGTGTGTGTGTGTGTGTGTGTGTGTGTGTGTGTGTGTGTGTGTGCGTGTGTATGTGTAGTGTGGTGTGTGTGTGTGTGTGTGTGTGTGTGTGTGTGTGTGTGTGTGTATGTAAGTATGCACATGCATGTGGAGGCCAGAGGGCTTCAGGTGTCATCCTTAGGAACACCTTCGTGATAGGAAGATCCTTTGTGACAGGGTCTCTGGCCCAGAGCTCACCTATTAGGCTAGGCTACCTGGTCAGTAGCCCTAAGGATCTACCTGCCTCTGCCTTCTCAGCGCTGGAATTACCATCGTGAATTATCACGAACCCTCATGCCCAGCATGTCTCCGTGGGTTCCATGAGGGGTTCCAGGGGTCCTCTGCTTGCGGGGGAGGCACTTGACTGGTCTCTCCAACCTGAAACTGCTCACTCTAGAGCACACATGCTTGTCTAAACAATGGCTGCTGGCCACTAACAATCAGTCCCCAGCCTAGGACACAGATGCCCTCATCTGAGGGGACAAGCACTCAGGTTCAATGCCAACCCAGGACTGGAAGAAGTGACTCTAGTCCCAGGCACAGAGGCAAGCCCTCTTTTCTTTGACACCTTGATCTAAAATAATAGAAAGGCCAAGTTTCTGGGCTCTCTGCCAGCAAGCAAAGCAGACTGTTTTCCTGCAGGGCCCCCAATTCTCACAGCAGAACATAGAACTTGGGGGGAAAAATGCAAAGCAAGACGCCATCTGCTTGGCTTCCGGACAGTGCAATTAGCTGAGAAGTGTCTTTACATCTTCGTAGGACTGCATTAAGTCGGGATTAATTAATTGCCGTGTTAATGGGAAGCACCTTTAGCGCTGCAATGACATAATCACATGCAATTAGGAGCATAGAAAGGAGCCCTTTATAATTAATGACAGCTTCACTTCCTGAAACGTGTAATCCTTCTGTCCTCAATTCCAAAGAGGTTTGCAGGCAGAAGGCACTAAATATAGATCCGGAACTAATATTTAAATCACTTTAAAATTCACCTTTCCATAAGAGTAGTGAACCTCGAACAAAAGCTCACTTCGGTTTCTAGGATTCTAAGCCTTTTTGTCCGTCAGGTTAAATAGTCAGCAAAGCATGGGTTCAAACAGAAATGGCCAATAATTACGGCTCTGATATATTTATCCTAAATAGAACAATTTTGTCCTACCAACATACTAATTTGCAAGACATGAATTAAACTCATGCCAATTGTCCTTGCTGCGATTCACCTTTAAAAGCACTCTAGGAGCTGGAGAGACAGCTTAATGATTAGAGCACTGGCTGCTCCTCCAGAAGATCCAGTTCAATTCCCAGCTCCTACACGGCAGCTCACAACTGCTGTAATTCCAGTCTTAGGGGAAATCCAATGCCCTCTTCTGGCCTTCGTGGGTACTGCATGCATGTTACACATACACATGCAAGTGAAACACCCTAGACATAAAATAAGTATACTTTTTTTTGTTTTTTGTTTTTTTTTTTAGTTATAACACTCTGTCCCTCTCTTCCATGGTGTAAAAAATGAGACTGGATTTGCTTCTAATTGGAGAAGTTACTAACAAGCCAATGTGGCAGGCCGAGCACAGATCTAAGTACTTAGCATGCAGTTGCTCAGTGAATCCTCACAGAGACCCTGATCTGTGGAATTGCTGTCCTTTCCACTTCCCAAACAGGGATGCTGAGGTGCCAGGTCCTTGGTAGTAATATTGTGCCCAGGGCTGGAAGTGTACCTCAGTGTTGGAGAACTTGCCTAGCATGCACAAGGCCCCAGGACACAATCCCCAACCCACAGGGGTAAAATACGACACCCCCAAACTACCATTCCCCTGGAGAGGCCCTTCTGACCAAACTCCTGACCAGAAAGAACAGACAGACTTTGCAGATTGTAATTCTTTTTTGTTTTGTTTTCGTTTTTGTTTTCTCGGGCTTTTAGGGTTTCTCAATGTAGCCCTGGTCATCCTGGAACTCACTCTATAAACCAGGCTGATCTCGAACTCAGAGATCCACTTGCCTCTGCCTCCAGAGTGCTGGGATTAAAGGCATGCACCACCATGCTCAGCTGAGACTGTAATTATTATTGTCCCCAGAGCCATCTTGACATCTTAGCCCCGCTGCCAGCCTGCCTCGAGTAGATGCCCGGCTTCAGCAAATTCCATATGAAAGGTGGAATACAAGAACTGAGCCCTAGGAATATACCAAGGGTCCCCACGGGGGGGGGGGGGAATCCTCAGCGGTTTTTCCTCAAAAATTAAAGGTATAGATTGTCAGCCTTTTCCTATGTGAGTTGTTTGTACACATGTTCGTGTTAGGCATGTGCATGGAGAAACCAGGAGACAACCTCAGTCATCATTCGACAGGCTTCTCACATCAGCCTTGGTTTTTTTTGAAACAGGGTCTCTACATGGCCCAGAACTTGGCAATTAGGCAAGGCTGGCTAGACAATGAGTGCCAGGGATCCTCCTGATGCCACTTGTCTAGCTCTGGGATACCAGGTATATTCCACCACACCATGCCTTAGTCGTGGGTTCCAGAGATTAAATTCAGATCCCGCGCCTGCAGGACATGCTCTTTACTAACTGAACTGCCTCCTAGTCTCCACTAATGTTTTCTGATTGGATGCACAGCCCGGGCTCATCTGCCCTCCTCAATGAACTAAGAAAGGAGACCCCTCACCGGCCCCCATCCCCACAGGATGCCGAGGCTTGCTTTACCTTGTCGTAGTAGTATCTCAGTGCTCTGCTCAGCTTGTCGTAGTTCATGTTTGTCTTGTTCTTGCGGAGGCCCCACAACTTGGCCACTTCTTCTGCCTTGAGGAGCTTGAACTCGCCATCATTAGATGTCCAGCAGATGAGGTGCTCATGTTTTTGGTCCAGCAGCAAGTGCAAAAGGAACTGCCACAGTGTGATTGCGCTCTCCATACCTGGGAGGGGGGCGGGAGGCAGGCAGATCAGAGCTCGGGTCTGCAGGCCCTGCGCTGTGCGGGACTCTAGCCTCACAGAGCTAAAGAGAGAGTACTTTCCACCACCCCATCCCAAGGGACTGCCTAGTCACACACAGGCTTTCTGGCAGCAAGGTTATGAGCAGCTTCGATCCAGGAACACAATGGCAGTGCCCTGGGGGCCCTGAAATTTGCAACTCATAAGCCAGCAGAGACTGCCCTATGCTGGGAGCTACACAGAATAAACTAACTAAAGGGATGAGCACCTGTGTAGTAAGTTCCCATTGGCTAGCTCTATCTCTTCCTGCCCATCACATCAACTGCATCTTGGTCGGTCACACTTGCTGAAGTGTGGCCATGAGTGCCTGCTAGAGCTAAGTGAGGTCACACAGGGTCCCGGGGTCATGATAGCATCCATTGGTTGAACTGTCCTTTCACCCTATATAGCCAGCCCTGCTTTGCAGGGAGGGGAACTCAGCTACTCTTTGCACTGACAGCGATCTCAGAACCCAAGACAGTCTTGCACAGAGCAGATATCCAGTCAGTAGATGCTGGTTAAAGAATCAGTTGTTGCCAACTGAAGAGACCTTCGATCTCCCAGGTACTTGTCATGTAGTCGCCCAAGCCCCACGGTGGCAAGCACACCGACCGGCAGGAAGTGTTTTTCCCACCAGGAGAGGAAATACCATAAAACAATGTTATCCTTCATCTTCGCCTGTAGCATGAACTCTGCTGCGCCTTCCTCCTAACACACTGCTCCCTACTTCTTAGACCCTGGTGAGCTCCACTCGTCCATACAGACACAGTTCAGGTGGGATCACTGCTCTGTCCTGATCTGAATTCTGATCACTTGAGTATATTCATAAGAAATTACCCCTTTGTTCTAGTACACTTATTTATTGAGCGTGCACTCAATAAAGCACGGCTTGTGCATGAAGGTCAGAGGACAACTTGCAGGAAGTAGTCCATTCTTTTCTTCCAGCGAGTCCTGGGGATTGAACTCAGGGAGTCAGACTTGCTGGCAGACACCTTTAGACCCACCGAGCCAGCTTTCCAGCCTTACCCATTTGTTTTACTAACATCCATGTAATTAGGAAAAGCCTTCCTACAGGTTAGCTGGTGAGAGCGAACACTGCAGGTTGTTTTGATCTGGGCAAATGGAGCTAAGATTTGGATGCTGAGTCTAGGAGACTCAGCAAAGAACTCAAGGTGGGGTATGGGCGTTCTACGTCACACAAAAGCCAAGCTGTGAGGTGGAGGAGACAAGCCTGACAGGATGAGGCAACTCCATCTATCAATGACAAGGAGACACTGGAGTCCGTTTGGGACAGCCCAGGGCGATAACAATGAGGACAGTGAGAAAGATGCCCAGGAGACAGAATAATGGCCGTGAGGAGAGTTATCTGCAGTGAGTTCCCCCTCAGCGCCTATTCTCACTGCTCTTCATAAAGCAGCTTCTAGGTGGCCCAGGAGCCAGAGAGAGGCAGGCCAGGCATCCCTTCGGATAGTCTTCAAACTGCCTGACATCTTTCTGCATTTTCAGGCAGGTCCCACGAGGCAGGGGTATTGCTCAGTGGCAAACGCCTGGCCAGCATGGACCCTGGGCTCCACCGCACCACCACAAGAAGCAGCTCTGGGTTTCTGACAGCAACCCCCCCATTGCAGTATAAAAACCCCCAGTCACCCCTAACAAGCATTCACTTCCTGCTTCCTCCCGGGCCCAAGCCAGAAGAAAGAATCCTATTGTTTCTCTATGAGCACCGTGGGTGTCACCCGGGTGTCTCTGTTAAAGAAAATCCAGACGAAGAATGTGCTACAAAAACCCACGGGGTGTTTTATTTATAACGCTTTAAAGGGGGGTATCCGTAAAGAGATCACCCTTCACCACAGCGGCCACTGGGTCTGTTAAGAGTCAGCCCTGTGACTGCTGACTTCAAACCATACCAGCAACTCCTGAGCTCTGAAAGGGCTCCTGGCAGGATGTGCAAGCCTTATGGCTCCAGCTTCGAATGAGCTTGAATAAACCACACGCGGTTCAAATCCATGGGTGTCTCCAGCCAAACCTTCTGGCAATGAGTTTTTAAAATATATTTGAAACTTAGTGGCCACTCAGAGGAGCCTTCCTGGAAAGGCAGAGAGATGCCAGCTAGTTTGGAGTTCTGCAGAGAGGGAAGTCTTCAGCCTGCCTCTCTCTTCCCACCTTTGCTCCTTTAAGGGGCCAGGCAGTGCCACGCGAAATACTGGGTTGAAGTGATGAGATACATAGAATTGACCTCAATTTTATCAAAGCCTGGCACAGGTTCAATCTGAAGAAGCAGAAGTAAAATAAATGCCACAGTGAGCCAAGGGCTCTTGGGACCGTTTGTTACAAAGCATCACCACAGCTAAAGCTGACTGCTACAACACCACACATATTTGGTCCTCCCTTCACTAGGATGCCCTTGGGAACTCAAGGAGCCATGAAAGGGCAGAAAGGGAACAGGCCTTTGGTGAGGATAAGACACTTAGCTTCAGGACCTCTCACATTTCTGGAATAGAGGAAACGGACCCACAGAAGACCAGGGTGCGAGATAAGGACCTCAGAGTCACCCATCGACTCTTAGGACAGAGCCCCGTCTGTGAGGTGTCAAACTGCAACATGGATCACTCAGAGTTGCTGTGAGCGACTATGCTCCCTGGAGGTGACTAAGGGCTCAGGCTTCATGTGTAGAAAGCGGTCCACCCAGCACAGACCTGCTCTTCTTCCAAGCTCACACCAGTCACTGTTTTGCCCTCCTCGATGTCCCAGTTTTGATGACTGAGTCACACAAAGTTCTACTTTGTGTTGGAAGCCCAAGCCACACATTACTCAGCGGTGAATATCAGACATACTTCTCTTTTAGCCAGCTCATAGTCCCCCGGTAGACACCATCCTGTGGGAGGAGCATGCCACAGAAGCCTAGGGCGGTTCTGACCCCCTGCACCTGCATCAAGTGATATTACATGGAGCCACGGAACTCAGGAGGACCATTAGCGGAGGACTTGTCTCCTCCCATCAAGGGCACGTGAGCTGTTTCTTTGACTCCATTTCTACTATTCATTTCAATCATGGCCACATCAAAGTTTGTAACTTGCAGCTGTTTTCATATGCAACCACCCAGCATGTCGCCCCACGTCCACCCCCAATACCTGTCAATACCTATCATTTAGAATGTCCAGAAAGAGAAAAGGAATGACTCATATACCTGTGGGTGTGTTCGAAGAACTGTGACTGCTGTACTTATCTCAGTTTACTGTGGGACTTGTCAGGAGGAAGAATTCACAAAAGCCTTGCAACTTGGGCAGGCCGTGGGCTCCGTTATTATCGTAGCAACAGTTTATATGGATACATTGTATCCATGAGACTGTATCGTACTGTAACACTGCGTTGATACAAAGTCCTGGTAGCACAGCTGGCTTTAAGTTACAATGTGTCATCAGCTGCCATTCATTTGGCTGGATGCCCAGACCTGCTGGCTTCCAATGACTAGAACACTTGAAAGCAATGCTAGAAATGTAACAAATGCACCCACATCCATTCCCCTGTAGTCTGGGCTTCTAAATGTTCTTCCCCACCCAGCCTTGGGTTTTGTTGGTTCAGGATGTGTCAGCACGCAGGAAGGGCACCCATCAAATCAGAATGGTGGGTTCTTTCCTTTCTTTAGTTTTGGAGCTTCAGACTTCTGTCTTCTAGATCTTCATAAGATAAACAATAGACTATTGTGAAGTATAGGTTCCTAGAACAGAACTTGCTCCTCCAGCTGTGTACATTGGCTTTTGTTGTCAACCCCCCCCCTTCATCCAGCCCTCCCACCCTCCCAGCCCCTAGCACTGACTACACTCAAAGTCACTTTTTAAAAGCATCCACATATTGAAGAGAACACACAACATACTCTGTTATTGTTTGCTTGCTTGCTAATTAGAACAGGCTTCTCTTGCCCTGCCCAGATCTTGTTTTGAATATGTGGAGTTTTATTGGGTATTTTAATGCCATCCTTTACAAAATTATTATGAGGGGAGGGGCATATGCACATCGTAGTACAGGAGCACATGAATGGACGTCAGAGGAGAACTGCATGCCGTTGGTTCTCAGGGATGAAATTTAGGTCTCCAGGCTTGCCCGCAAGCACAGTCTGCTGTCTGCTAGACTGTCTTACCAGGTTGGGTCTCATCATACAGGGACTGTAAATGTTTATGTACCGAATGTACTAATGTTGCTGATTTGCTTGTACACAGTATGCAAGTATCAAAACATCACATCACACCTCATAAATGCATACAATTACCATGTCAATTAAATGATTAAAATAAAATGGCTCATCGGATTTGAATTACTTCCTTTAAAAAGGCAGGAAACAGACTGATAGACTACTGGCTATGTTGACAGCCCATCTCTCTTTATTACACCTTTTATTGTCACCTTCCTTCCATGGAAAAGGCAAAACTGTATTCAAAAGGCAGGACAGGCAGTTCTTGAAGGATGATATGAAATTCAGAAGCAAAAGCCAATCCTCTCCCAGCCTATTCAAATCAACAGCCAGCTTCACACATGGCAGATGATGTTTGCTGAAACCTGTCCACATCTCACGAAACAAAACAAGACAGGGCCAGCAAGACTGCTAGGCAGATAAAGGCACTTTTCTCAACAGCCTGGCATCCTGGTCTCTATTCCTAAGATCCACACAGTGAAAAGAGAGAATCAACTCCAACAAATAGCCCTCTGCTTCACATGTATGCCAAGAGATGTGTTCCCAGATACATATGTGACCATGCAGCATGTGTGCACATACACCACACACACACACACACACACACACACACACACACACACACACAGAGCAAGAATAAATAAATGTATTAAAAAAGGAAAAATAAATAAATTAAAAGATATGATACTGAGTACATCAATGTAGGTTTTTAAAATAAGATGTATATAATATATAATATAGTATATTATATACATTATATATGCATATTATATATTATACTATAACCTACTGGAAGCATCGATCTCTATATTCTCTAGCTCTTGCTTCCTTTGTTTTGCTTTCTTCTCTCTCTTTCTCTCTCTCTCTGTCTTTCTCATTTATCTTATGCCAAGATGCTGTCTAGCTATTTGGAATACATCAGTAAACAAAGAGACTTATGTCCGTATTGAGCTCACATGTTAGTGGAAGAGACAGGCTGTGAACAACAAAATGCATGATGAATTAAGTTACAATGTGTTGGAAGACCGGGGTTATGGACAGTCACTGAAGCTGGATGAGGGGACAGGGGAGGAGGATGTGCATGCAGGCTTGGGCAGGGGTACATGGGTACAGAGGTCAGAGAAGGCCTTGCTGAGACAGCGAAAATGAAGAAATTTCTTTGTTTAAAAATGGAATTATCAAACAAGGATAAACATCACAGTTGCCAGATGAATATACAATGAAGACAGGTCGAAAATATTCTTCTGCTCACTACTGGCTATGAAATCTATTGTCTGCTCACTTTGTTTATTAAGACAAAAGAACTACGTAGATTTTATAATGGCATCAAAAATCTGAATATTGGGGCATTTACAGAGGAGGAGTGATGAAACAAATAAGCAAATGAAGACCAAAAAAAGTGGGAGGGAAACAAAGAAGCATTGTAGGGCAGGGCTGGGTATCTATGGACAGGATTAGTTCACAGTCAGCCCTCTATAATGAACAAAGCTGTAAATTGGCTTTCATAAAAATCAGAATTCCACCGGCCAGAGGGTTCTTCCCCAGATCCCTGATGCTGCCCGACTTGACTGGAGCAGGGTTCTTTTCTACACCTCTAAGGAGAACCCATGCTCACTGAGAAGGCTACTTGGCGGGTGAGACGATTCTGGAGCATCTTTGGGTTCATCTCTGAGCGTCTGCCTGTAGGATTTTCGGGGTGTCATTCACTTTTCTATACACGTATGTCCTCACAGGTAAAGGATGGTGGTAGAGCAGAGGATGAAAATCCCCGCCTTGGAGGGTTACTGTTAAATATTACAAAGTCGCTAATAAACTACATCTGGGACAGAGCAAGTACTACTTAAACAGTAGCTGCCTTTGCTTCTTATACAAGGAAAGCTCTTCACAGATGCTGTGACTGTGCATGTTGGCTTACACGGTGACTGGGAATGTAAATATATACATTGTTAGGACTATTGTCTGATATCCTTACAGCCCACACAACTGTATCCTTCCCAGCTAGCATAAGACAATATAAGACAGTAATTCCCCAGGCCTCCAACTTGGGCGGGTCAGCAGAGAGCACCCCCTGCTGTTCACGCTGCCCCTAGGCATGCTTTTGCTCTCATCTTGTGTTAAAGAAAGCCAGGGAGTCAAGTGGATGGGAACTGCTGAGTTGGGCGGAGGAGGATCTAGAATAACAAGTCTCTGTCTGTGGATGACATAACCCAAGCCGGCTGGTTAGGGCAACAGACAGAGCAAAGAGGTGGAAAGGGGCCACTGGCACTGTGGGGAGGAATGTTTTTGTATACTCCAAGTGAGTGTCTTCTGCCTCTGCTTTTCACAAATGTAAACCTGAGATTTTTTTTTTTTTGGTTCCTCCTAATCTCTTTTGCAAAAAAAAAAACAAAAAACAAAAAACAAAAAACAAAACCTTAGGACAGAACCACGAAGTGAAAGACGCTATAGACGGAACAAACTGGCTGTTCTTGCCATCATCACACACTACTCGAGAGGTGGTCTTTGGACTTCAGAGGTCCCATCTCCCTGGCATCCTCCCCTCCTGAAAACTTAGCTCTTCTTGTTGGAGGACTCGCTACCTTCCTTATGCCACAAGGTGGCGCCAGATGTCCTCCTCTGAGTTGGCTGCAGACTCCTAGCCCAGAGCCCGAGGTTTGAACCGCTTCTTAGAAATACAAAATTTCACTTGCTTGTTCTTTTTTTTTTTTTTTTTTCTCTTACTGACCCACACTTGATGCTTCTCTTTGCACGTTTTCAAAGCACGTTATCAGCTTTGCTTCTGGGATTTCACAAAGGTGGCAGCTAAGCAGGTAAAAGGACCTTCTGAATTTCTTCCTTCCTGCTTTGATTTGTGACAGGGTCTCACTATGTAACCTAGCTGTCCTGGCACACCCTAGGTAGACAGGGCTGATCTGGAACTCACAGAGGTCCACCTGCCTCTGCCTCTTGAGTGCTGGGATTAAAGGTGTGTGCTAACCACACCTGCTGTCTGAGAACAAGGGATATTCCTGTGTGAAGGACACACAAAGGACATGCTTGGTAAGCACGCTGTCTTTTTGTTAAAATGCGTGTGGTTTCAGAAATGAGAGAACAAAAAACAAAAAACCCCAAGCTCTTGCCGACATTTCTCCTGGGTGCAGCTCCTTGTCAATGAAGAAAGAGTTAAGAACACTTCACTGCTGTCCAAGGGGATGGGCAGAAACCACAAACCTACTGAAACCGAGGGGCAGGAATACATCTAGGGTCTGCCGGAACCCAGGAGAGCAACTTTTAAGCACGCAAGGGTAACTTGCTAAGTATATGAACACACAACACCAACGAACTCTGAAGTCTTTTTGTCTTAGACAGTGGTTGGTTCTCAACCTTCCTAATGTTGCAACAGCCCCTCCTGTTGTGGTGACCCCAACCATAACATTATTTTGTTGCTACTTCACAACTGTAATTTGTCTACCGTTGCTCGAATCACAATACAAATACATGTGTTTTCTGATGGCCTCCGTGAAAGGGTCATTCAGTCCCCCAGAGGGGTCATGACTTGCAGATTGAGAACCACTGAACATTTTTTTCTGAGATTATTATGATTTATTTTCAGGAAACATTTTAGTCATTGCTGGCTGTCACAAGTGAAAAAAAAAATAAAAGGTATGAAGTCCTTCAAAGGGTCCATGTTCCTCACAGTTCTTCTCGTGGGATAACTAATGTCTGTGCTTTCATTTGTTCTGTAAACAATCTACAGATTGTTCATGTTTCTAAAAGGAACGAGAGAAGAGCAAAGAGAAGTAGCCACTGCTTGACCTAGTGAGTAATCCTCTAGCCCATGCAAACAGTTTGCCACGTTTTAAAACTAAATCTTCCGTCTGAGGGGAGAAGTTTCAGGAGAAATTACTGACCTGAACTGCAGAACGGAACTGCAACTCACTATGTATACAAACTGCCCAACGCTCCTGGAACTTTGTCATCTGGGGGTAAATCAGAAGTGACGATGTGACTGGCTTGCCGGTGGTTCACGTACAAGGGTGTTTTCTTTGGAAAGCTAAATGGATGGCTACATGGTCTCCATTGGGACAGTGTCTATGGGTCATTCTACTTCCTCCAACATCCGCAAATTCATCCACTTCCCACCCCACCCCAGCAGGGCACAACCCAGTCCTATCTTATCCCACCTTTCCAGACCTCTCTAGACGGCCTCACATGGGTTCTCTTTGATCTCTAACATGGCAATGTCCCAAAGCTTCTTCAAGGTACAATTTGTTCCTTCTGGGCCTGTAGAGAAGGTGAGCCACCTAGAGGATAAATATCTGGTGTCCCAGAAGCACATACCTTGTGTGTACCTCAGAGATGCAAGTCAGTTCTAATCGGGATAAGCTCAGAATAATATCCTGCTTGCTATCCGACTGCAGCAAAGCTCATGCGTACACCTTACAATGTTGCCTTATAGGAAACAAGGCTTGCTCAAATGAGCTAAGTATGCTTAGCCAGAATTTCATTAGCATCCCCTGCAATTCCAACACAGCCCATGATGGGACAACAGCACTCTTTAAACATGTGTGTAATGCTCTCTCTCTCTCTCTCTCTCTCTCTCTCTCTCTCTTTTTTTTAGCTTAAATTCTTTCTGGTGGGATTGAAGCTTTATGGATGCTTCACAAAAGCTAAAGCTCCCAGACATAGCCGGGCAGTGGTGGTGCACGCCTTTAATCCCAGCACTTGGGAGGCAGAGGCAGGTGGATTTCTGAGTTCAAGGCCAGCCTGGTCTACTGAATGAGTCCCAGGATAGCCAGGGTTATACAGAGAAACCTTGTCTCAAAACAAACAAACAAACAAACAGATCCCAGACATTTAGTAATGGCTCTCTTGGGAGAAATATAGCATTATCCACCTTTTTTAGTGTCTTCTGGTCATCTGAGCCCTCTGTGCACCATTCCCTCCGGCTCTCTAGGTAGCCAGCCACCCAAACAGAGCATGCAAAGAATCTTCAACACACAAACCTCCATTTACTCTCGTATCTGAAAACATCAGACCACAATGTTACAGGACAGCTAGAGCAAGGAGCAAAGAAAGAAACCCAACTAGTCGCCTAGATTTCCCAACAGGGGCTGTCTACAGCTACCTCTCTGTGTATCAATAAGTCCAGGAGACAGAGTGGAAAACCACAGCGCTTGGGGGGCCGGGGGGGGGGAGGAGAATCACTCCAGGTAACCAACTGTGCTAAGAAGTCTTTTGAGTAGAGCTGTAAAACACAGAGGCTCTTGCGTGGTGGGTACAACTGCCCCACCTCTACCCCCTGCCCCAGGGACGTGGAGCATGTTTTTCTTTAAACAGAAGGGCTGTTCCTTTCCAGACGTTTCTGGAAGAAAACCTGACCATTTACTTTCTATACGATTGTTTTTATTCTCCAGGCTCTCCCCACGATTCTTATTTCTGGCCGGCTGCACAGCCCCCCTCCGAGGGTTCTCAGACTTTGCTAACACCGAACTTCCTCTTCTTCCGCAGGTTGCAGGCAGGAAACTGGAAAATGGGCCACAGGAAACCTGGCCCTCCCACATCTGTCCCACTTTGTAACTGCAGCTCCGGTTTCATCTGGTCTATGTGTCAGCTCGGTTTTTTTAACCCTCCACACGACGGCCGGACTGCCCTCTGAAAGAACACCGGTGTGCTTATGGCTAAGAACGCTCCTGTAGAATGTGGGCTTCTCCCAAGCAATCGATCCCATGGAACCAATCGAGCCTCCAGTGAAAACTCAAGACGATTTCATAACACCAGACACAACAGAAGTCATTGTGGGTAAATAGATTTACAAGCTGCCTGGTGAATGTTAACTTGCCAGGCTTTGATGCATAACAGGAAAGGGAGCTGTAAATAGGCACCTCGTCAAATAGCCAGTCTCATTACGAGGCTCTCCCAAGTCATGTGTCCACACAGCATCAGGACCCACTAGGTGGAAGGACATGAAATTATTGTCCTTATGGCTCAAAACTGTCAACCAGCAGCAAGCTCATATATTCCACCTAAAACATATAAGCACACATCTAAAATAAATGCGAATACACACATCATCCCAACCACAAGAAAGGATCTTCCTTGTGAATTTGACCCACGAACCTCTTTGAGGACTCCCGGGGTGGGGGGGGATAGTCTATATATGTCTATTCATATAGAGAGAAACGTGTGTATGTTTGAACATAGCATTTCAATAGGGTTTGTAAAGCTCTACGGGAAAGTTCTAAGTTCCAAATCAAGCCTCCTGGTCAGGAGTGCCGGAGAAATGGCTCAGCAGTTAAGAGCACTAGCTGCTCTTGCAGAGGATCCGGGTTCAATTCCCAGCACCCACACCTGTCTCTAACTCCAGTTCCAAGTGACCTGACACCCTCACACTGGCATACAAGTAGGCAAAATACCAAGGTACCAATGTACATAAAATAAAAATAAATAAACTATTAAAACAAAAAAAGAGTCCTAGTCTGAGAGACGCATTCTCCACCTCTAACAATGCTGAGATTTCAGGGACTTCTCCAGAACAAGACTAAGATCCAAACTTCCACCCTTATAGGAGCCTTCCCTTTAAATGCTAATATTCGTGCGCCAAGCATTGAGTTTAGTACATTGAGTACACATGTCACGTTTATGCTCTCAGCCATCCCCAGCCACAGTGAAGCCATGCTTTAAAAACATGAAGACAGATGTGTGTGGACCCAGCAGTCAGAACAGACAAACCCCAACCCAGGAATATCTGCTCCCAAGTCCAGATCCCTAATCACAATGCACATTGTCACACTGGAGCAGCGATTCTCAACCTGTGGGCCGCAACATGTGGCCGTAACCTCTTTCACGGGGGTCGCCCAAGACCATCAGGAAACACAAATATTTACATTATGATTCATAACAGTAGCAAAAGCATTATGAAATAGCAACAAAAATGATTTTGTGGTTGCTGGTTGCCACAGCATAAGGAGTTAGTTGTATGAAAGGGTCGAAGCATTAGGAAGGCTGAGAACTACTGGGATAGGGGCTTGTTTCCTACACCTCTCTGCTGAGGTCCAGCCTGGTCTACAGAGTGAGTTCTGGGACAGCCTATGCTACAGAGATCCTATCTTAAAAACTAAAATTAAATTAGTGTGAGACATTATGCCACATTTCTTTTGGCCAATTCCCTCAGCAAACAGAGTTAGAAATAGACAGACAGATTGATTTATGGCGAGGGCCAGAGAGACAGAAAGATAGACATGCCAGTTTCACCCAAGAGGATTTTTTTTAATGGAAGATTGAATCTAGGAGTCACACTGGACTAACAACTATTGATAGCTCTGCTCACTTTTTAAATTTTTGAGTCAAAAATCTGAGTAAGATGCAGGCTGATTCTGAATTCTCTATGGATTCTGAGTTGACCTTGAACTTGCAATGTACCCACCATAACCTCTGAGTAGCTGAGTAGGCCTGTGCCACCAGGACTAGCTGGAGGTTGGCTCTTAATGAAAACTTGGCACATAAGCCTCTGAATTCCAGATCTCAGACGTGGAGGGACTAGTCCTTTTATTTGACGTGTGGACACAGGGACTATGAAACCTTCCCACAACATGAATGTTTTCATGCGTGGTGAGGAGAAGTGTTCCTTCTGTGGAGAGGAGTAGCCTGAGAGTCACTGACCTGTGTGTGGTAGCCCCTGGCAGGGACCTGGCACCCAGAGCAGCCTTGGTGACTTTCCATCACCCAGATACAAACAGTGTAACGTACTAAAATCTCGCCAGCTGTCTTTAATTTGAGCTTCAGTATAAAAGCAGTGAGCACTCTTACCCACAACATTCTATGTGTATTTCAGAGACCTCGTCTGGAATGGCAAACCTCTTCCCCAAATTTTCTAGCTTATAATGTTATTAAGTTCAATCTTGTGCATTCAGGGGGAACGCTGGGACATCTATGTTTGATTTAAGATTAGGGACGGTTTATTCACTTTGATACTTGGAGATGGTTTCCCCACCCCACCCCACTTGAAAGCTTTTTGTGTTAAAGAGACAACTGGTAGAAGTAAAAACACAAGCCCCGCGCTGAGGACACTTCTGCAGCAGGACACCCGATGATGGTGGTTTTTCCACATCCAGCAACTGGGGCACTTCCTGCCAGAGCGTCCTCCAACTCTCTCATTGTGTTGAAACTGTAAAACCTTTCTAAATCAGGACTTCCTTCTATTATGTTACAGAGGCGGCTTTCTGGGAAGGGGGAAACTCCTGAGGCAAAAAGGTAGGAATTCTTATAGCACCACCCAGTGGAAACAAGGCTGGGGCGGTAGTGGGGCTGGGGGTGGTGGGGAGAGCAGTGGAGGGGGGAGAGGAGCAGTTCTCCTGCAGGGGTGGGGGATAGGGCAGGTGTGTGTGTGTGTGTGTGTGTTTGTGTGTAAACTGAAACGTTTAGTAAAATTGGCCATGTCAGCTACTCCAGCTGAAAGTCCAGGCAGAGTCCCGCTGCTTTTCCCTTTCCATGGATGGCATCCTGCTCACAAGTGACCTCTCTCCCTGCTCATCTGCCACCTTTCTCCTGGGCACACACAGGCTGAGCAGGGTCAGGAAACATGGTGCAAACCTAGGAAGGAAGGGGTCCCAGGTGTGGCCAGGCATGAGTCGCTGCTGCACAATCCCTTCCTCTTTAAAGAACCTCAAGGGATTCTGGGTATGGGAAGTCTGCACAGCTGTGCTGGATATCCTAGCTCTGATGCAGGGATGGTCAGGCATTTCCTGAGAGGGGTACCCGGCCATCTGGGTACCTTCCTCTTCTCCTGGCAAGATGCACCTGATCTGGCCACCTCTAACACATGCGGTTAAGAGATTCACAGAGACAGTTATATGCCCTTTCTCCCGGGGCCTGTCTCCATATGAACATGACTACCCCTGTCCTTTCGAGGCTTCTGTGGGTGTCACAGCCAACAGGTTGCTTTTCTCCGTGTTGCTAACTGCCATCATCACCAAAGCATAACTTTTCATGGGGATCTACCTCTCAAACATGTGATGCATTACTACAGTTTTCTAGGAAATGGGTTAAGCCATAGGAATCCTTGATCACATCCTTCCAGATTCCTCCACAGAAGCCCTGGCCAAGGAGAAAGGCCATGTCTACCAGGGAAGATTAGGACGTTCTTGTCTTTCCCATAGAAGTTAAGGTAATTTCTCAACGGTCAAGTGTCTGTCTATCCACCTCCCCCCTCATGCATATGCACACACACACACACACACACACACACACACACACACACCCCCATCACCACCACTACCATCAGCATCATCGATGGACTAAGCAGAAGCCCGTCTCAGACAAGCACCAGCTCTCCTAGCAGCCTTTCTCCTGGGACCAACCTCTACAGCAACCATTTTAAAGCTCTTGGTTCTTAATGGTACCTAGATAGAGAGATACGGAAAAAGAAATCAACTGGCTGGTCTTATCTCTATTTAGAAGCATATGATTTAAGATGAAAATGATTTTATATAGCACCTTGGAACTGCGGATATTTTCCAGTAGTCCCAGGGGGGCTTAGCAGTATTATAATTCTTTTGCTTTTGCTTAAGTCAAGCACTCGCCAGGGTCGAGACTGAAGCTGGTAGAACCGACATTAACTTGCTTAAGACAGTTCTGGTGTTTATGAATAAGAAGTGGCTGGAGACCTCGTGTGTGGAGTTTTGAGAAGCACAGAGAGCCCCTCACGGAGTGGTGATCTGTGCCAGGAGCTGGGTGCTTCCGGACTCTCAGGCACCGATCATTCAAGAAATGCAAATTCCAGGTAGAGATCCTCGTACCTCAGTCTGTTCTGCGGCTGCTCTTTGGAAGTGCGGCTAGAGCCTTCAGTGTGTCATCGCCTGCTCATGTGGTAGACATGTGTGGAGGGCTGGTCGCATCTGAAGTTGGGAAGGTAGCAACCGGCTCCATCCGCTTCCCATCCGGTTGCCCGACACACATGCATGAGTTTCTCTTACATGTTCCAGCGTGGACATCACGTCTCGCCAGATGTGACCTGGCAATTGTTTCTTAGGCAGGGAATTTCTTCCAGTGGGAAATGACTTCTAACAAAGTGCTTTTTAACACGAATTAAAAAACAAAAAACCAACAACCCAGTGGCATTGAGGTAAAAGTAAGTCAGAGGCCACTCAATTCTTCATGAATTTCTATTTAAAACCTCACGTGGCACATGGATGGAGAAGCAACAGAAAGTGAATTAGGACAGTTAGCAGGACACATTTAAACTGATTTGGTATTCTTGGTAGATGCTGTTTTGTTTGGTTGGGTTTTTGTTTTCTTCAAAACAGGGCTTCTCAGTGTAACCCGGCTGCCCTGGCACATGCCTGGAACTTGTTCTATATGGATCAGGCCGGCCTCTAACTCAGAGATCCACCTGCCTCTGCCTCCTGAGTGCTGGGATTAAAGGTGTGCGCCACCGCTGCCCGGCAGGTAGACACTGTTATTTCTAAGAAGACTGTTGCAAAATACGTGCGTGATTTCAAAACCAAAGCCTTCTCTAGTGTCTTATTCTTAAAACCTTTCAAAAATTAACCATCCAAAATCATTAAGAGAACAGTATCCTGGAAACTGCCGCCAACAGCCCATTCCCTCACTTCATCCAAAGCGTCCAACGAAAGAAATGACACCAGAGTCAAACATGGACCCTCATCCCCAAGCCGTGTCACCTCCGTGAACTCTCACGCAGGGATCTGCCATCCATGGGGCTGGCCCTTTCTGAAATACCACATACAACTTGATGCTGTTTCTTTTTACAGCATGAATATATTAGCCATCAAAATAGCATCCATGTTCTGGATTTAGATTAAATTTCCTCCTTCCTCAAGAAAATGATCCTTTAAAAAAAAATAAAGTGAGATAGTCTAATCCCATGGCAAATTTATAATCTTCTACAAAAAGTTCTTAAAGTTTCTGTGTGTGTGTGTGTGTGTGTGTGTGTGCGTGTCTGTGCATGTGTATGCTTGCACATGCATGCATATGCCAGGGGCCAGAGGGGCAACCTCAGGTCATTCTCAGGAACAGCATCGACTTTCTGGACTGAGGATTGCCGGGTCTGTAAGCTGCAGGGATTGGCCTGTCTCAGCCTCCCAGGCACTGCGATTACAAGCAAGTGCAGCCACACCCAATCTTTTTATGTGGGACCTAGGGATCAAATCAGGTCTTCTTGGTTTCAAGTCAAGCACTTTAACTATTGAGTCATCCCCCCAGGACAATTTCTGCTCTTTAAGGACAAAATGCTAGGTCTAATATTTTGTTGTTGCTGTTGCTGCTGCTGCTGCTATCATTTTGACCCACTGTTCTTTTTAAGATAGAATCTCATGTAGACCAGGCTGGTCTTGGAATAACTAACAGCCCAGTATGATTTTGAACATCTGATCTTCCCGCCTTCACTTTCAGAGCACCAGGATTACAGACCCGAGCTACCACGCCTAGTTAATGTGGTGCTAGGAATGGAGCCCAGGGCTTTATGTGTGCTAGGCAGGCCTTCTCCCAACTGATCTATATCCTAACCCAACTCTCAACCTTCTAAGAACCACAGAACACTTATATCACCCTATTTGGTTCCTGATTCCAGCATCTTGACTGTGTGTGTGTGTGTGTGTGTGTGTGTGTACATATCAAATTATATATATACACATATATACACATACACACATATATAATTTGATTAAATAACTAACTTTAAGACAATTTCAATATTATGTACACTACTCTATTTATATGCATGTATCCCAAGTTCAGGCAAACTAAAGGGGTGGATAAACTGAATTCAGCAAAACCTAGAGATACCAAGTGGCAGATTGAGCATTGCTTTTGCCTCAGCCATCAAAGATGAAGGATACCTACCCAAGGACATCTCTCAGGCACCGGACATGCAGTCCAGGTGTGACCATGCACTCCTACCTAGGGGCATTTGAAGGCACAGTTCTAAAAGACATTTTTTTAAAGAGATAAGAGGAAAAAGAAAGAGGGGTTGGGGAGAGACAGACAGACAGAGACAGAGGGAACCTACTGTCCTCTGGTCTAAACGGTCTCTAGGGGGTGAATCTTGGAGAACAGAGATGGACACTGGCAGAAATAACCTCCTTATCAACGCTCTTGAGGCCTGGATTCTAAGTGTTTGTGCCTAAGATCACACAAGGAAACTAAGTCAGCACATCTCCTCAGCTAACCTTCTAGACAGCACTCCACTGCCTGGGTGCTTTCTTTATGGGACTCGAGGGCATTATTGGGAATCTAAGCTTTCTCCTTTCCTGAAAATGACGGAGTAAATCCAGGCTCTCGCCTGACTTCCTCTATTGAAACAATGATTCTTCCGGGTGGAGAAACTCAGTAAACAGCATTCCCTCAGGCACCACCCTAGGTACAGAAGGAAGGCACAAATCCCACCCAGGCAGGCTTGCTCCCCTGTGTAGGAGGAGTTGGTCATTTTTCGAAGGTCACATCCTCTGGATTCTCTTAAGACTCAAGCTTCTCTCCAGCAGCCTCTGTCTACCTAAGCAAGCACACATGCGCACCCTCGCAACGCCCTTCCACTCCAATCTCCTTCAATTCTAAAAATGAATCCCAATACATAGCGCTTACATTCCATCCTCAAAAGGCAAATCTGAACTCTGATGAGGGGAGAACAGGGGGACACTCCAGTCCTAGTCCAATGAAGCCTACCAGCCAGGTATTACTTCAAGTGTTAGACAGGCATCCGACATCAACCCCCACCCCCACCCCTTTTTTTTTCTTACAGTATTCCTTAGGTGACTATTCTGAGTTTCCGTGATATCACTTAGAGGATGACAAGCTACAGGTGTGGGCAGTGCAGTCTCCCAGTCAATCCACACACACCTACTAGGGAGCTGGCCCTGGGGTAAATCTTGAGGCTTGTTTTATTGTTATTTTGGTCACTTTTTTTCCTGATAATTAAGATCACAGTGGCCGAGCTGGGGGATTAGCTGCTTGGTCAGACACTCTGGTTAAGCCAGACTTGCCCCCAGTAAAGAGGCTCCTTGGAAAAACCCTGATGAAACTAGTTAATATAACTGGTTTTCCTCTGCCAAAAACAAACAAACAAACAACAACAACCAAAAAAAAAAAAAACCCAAGCTGGTCTTTAGCCCATCTCCTCTATTATTTTAAACTCCAGCAGAAACATCATTGATTTCAAAAGATTACAGACAAACACCGCATAGACAGCTGTCCCAGGTGAAAAAAAAGACTTTCAAACCAAGGAACGTGCAGGATGCAAAATGGATTATCCAGGGCAACTGTGAAAAGCTTGTCAACTGAAATCTTCCATAGAGGACGATGGTAGCTTGAGTACTGGTCCGTTCTGACAAAAAAAAAAAAAATGCGTTCCACAGGAAAGTCTTTCAAGCTGTAGCCAGCCATTCTGATCTGAAAATCAGAGCCAAGTTTGCCTCGATACTCATAAACAAACCTGATTTCTGAACATACACTTTTCTTGGCAGTCTAAATAAAAAGCTATGGCAAATGACGCAGAGATCTAACCAGGAGATCTGCCTGCTATTAATTCAGTGGGGCACTCTCTGGTAAAGGGCTGGGTTTATACGCCACCATCCAGGCTCTGCAGATAAGGCTTCCTCCCTTTCTTTTGTTTCTGATTCACCCAGAGCCATGTGTTGTACACAGTGCTGGGTGGACATAAGGATGAAAAATCCAGATGTGGACCCAGAGCGAGCTCCCAGCGGGATGGGCACCACAGATGTGGAAGGCATCATGCCACACACACATGTGCAGATATCCCTCACTCTCCGAAGCGACCTGGGTCATGGGTCTGGACAATGTATTATCATATATCCTTGATCTTGGGAGTTTAGAAAAAGAGATAGTAGAGGACAATTAGGAATAATAGCCAGTCTCCAGAAATACATACCCAAAAAACTGTCTAACCCCTGGATTCAGACAGTTAGAATTTGGGTAATGAGAAAAGCTGGAAAGAACGCTTCTGGAGCGGCTCAGGAGGCCCAGGGGAAGGCTGGGGGTCAGCATAACCCTTCCCCAGGTGAGACAGGTGAACTGAAAGAAAGCTAAAGATAGAAGGGAGGATAATGGAGAGACAGGCAAGATATCATGTTTTCTATCATAAACAGAATCTTAATTGGAGGGAGAGGGAAAAGAAAGCAGAAGAGGAATTCTTAGGGAGGAGGACCAGCTGATGGGGAAGAGGATGGAGGAAGGCAGGAGAGGGGAAGGTGAGAATAGGACAGTGGTCCCTGTGCAGGAACACGACATGGTGAAACCAAGTACTTTGTATACTTTTCAGTATAATAATTTATATAAAAAAATTATTACGTTCACTTCGAAACTAAAAATCAATAAAGGATGACTGTTGATTGTGATCCTCTGAAGGATAGATTCCCAGGAGGATGTCCAGTGACAGGGGACTCAATAAGCCCTTGAGGAAAGGACCACATGTTGACATGACTGGCCACATCAGCCACTGGGCCCCCAAGAATGAGAGTGCAGAAGGTTGTTAGGAATGGGTGAAGCACTGGGCTCTGTCCCAAAGCTTAGGGAGAAAAGAGGGAAGCTGGGCAGGTGGCACGGGCCTCCTCTGGGTCCTCCTAACTCAACCCAGGGACAAGTGAGGACCAAAGGGAAATTTAAATGGCCACATTTGTTCCTAAGGTGGCAGCAAAAATTCTTATCACAGTTCCACAAGGTCAAGTAGGTCCTCCCCCAAACGCTGGAGGACTTGGGACGTGAGAATCAAGCCTCTTCGTTTCAGCCCATTACCATTCAGTTAGGGAAACTGAGGTACAGAATGATTATATAATGCCCTACAAACCCAGTTAGCTTTAAGGCAATACTTTTATTTTTCCTATAACACTCGTAAAATATTTTTTTTTACATCAAATAAACTAGAAGAGGTCCCTCCCTTTTCCTGCATGATGAGGAATTCCACATAGCCTACTGATTTATGTTTAACCAATGAAATAAACGCATTGCAGCATTTTATCAAGGCATTCTGGAGTTTAAAAATCTGCTTGGCAGAATCATGAAACTGTCCCCCACTGGAATAAAAAAAATAAAACTCAAGGGATATTTTGAAGTGATGGAAATATAAAGATCCTTCATTCAGAGAAAGTAGATACATGGATGTATACAATTATACTTAAGATCTCTGTGTTAAAATGTATGTAAGTTAATGACCCTTTTTTGTTTTGTTTGAGGCTGGCCTCAGACTCATAGAAGTCAGCCTGCCTCTATGGACCAAGTGCTAGAGCCGAAGATATACATACACACTGTGTTCAGCCACACCTGTTCTCTTTCATTAAGGTCAAACATAATCGCAAGGTTCTTGCATTGCTTTTTAGTTTGGTTGTTTGGTTGGTTGGTTGGTTGGTTGGCTGGTTGGCTGGTTGGTTTTGCTTTCTATTGCTGATAGCCCAAACCTAACCAGTCTTGAGAAAATACATCTAGATAATTGTTACACCTACCCCATGATTCCTATCAGATTCATGACTAAATGGGAGCACCTTGCTCCAGTAGCTTTAAACATACTTAAAAAAATACTAAAAACATACTTTAAAAAATACTAAAAACATACTTAAAAAAATACTAAAAACCTCTGAGCTGCTTGGTATGTGTGAATTCATTTTAGTTTGACTCCAATTCAAATAGGGTGTCACATCCAATCATCCTGATTACTTTTAAAATATGCAAGTTAGAAATGAATTCTACTTAACTTTTAAAACAGGTTAGTAATTCTTCCCTGAAAATGTAAATTGCTACACATCAGGAAAGTGGCCAGAGTTCACTCCCAGTGACAATGCAAATCACATTTGGCTGAAGTGACCACTGCAGAGTTTTGTTTTGTTTTGTTTTGTTTTTTCCTAAAGCTCCTGACATTTGTGTGAATTTCCAGGAATGAATACCAGGCCATTTTAATTCTGGTCGGGGAGAAGAATCACAGAGAGAGTTAAATATTTGAAGAGCAGTTAATTAAAAGGCAGAACAAGCCACCATCTTTGGGGACCTTCGGGATTTGTTCATGGAGAGCTAGACACACAAACACAAGGGTAATTTAATTTGCTAGTGCTTTGCCCTCCCTCGGTGGCAGGAGGAGAGTCGTCATGGTCCTGCCATGGCATAAATCAAAGAGCCAAACGAACTCCATTCAAACTGGCCATGGGCTATATAGTAATATTGAGCTTGAAAAAGAAAAAAATAAACAAATTTAAAACAGCAAAGTTTGGAAAGTGGGGATATGGCAAGAAACAAAAGTCATCTCCGTGGACCTTCTTCCCCTCCACGGCTCGCTCATCCGAAGGTGCATCTTTCCGGTTTAACCTCCATTCTCTCCCCTTGTCTAGCATTCTGTTCTGCTGTGTAGTGTGCCCTCACTTCCTGTTACTACAACTCGATCCTCCACTTCGAATCATGACTCACACTTAAGTCATACAGAAACTCATCAAAATCCCAAATTTCACGGCACACAGGAACCCAGACTTTCAAGAGGGCAGCATTCTTGAGATATTCCAGATGATAAAACACCAAACCAGTTCATCCGAAATCATGTCACCCTCCATAAGTACAACTCACTGTCTGGCAACTTGAGTCTCAGCAGTCATCGTTAAAATGCCCTCTGTGGGGGGTGCTATGTGAAAATACGCTCTTTTAAAAAGTAAGACGTGACTCTAAATAAAACCTTCCGAGAGGCACACATGTTCCCGCGCATCTGTGTGCACAACGCACATTTTAAAAAGACTACAAAAATATACAACACAATGTTAGCAGCAAGGTTTAGGGGAGGTGTTTATTGTTGCCGATGTGGCTTTCTGTGTTTTCCTAGAGTAATTTGTGATATTCTTCACCACCAAGAAAAACAGTAAAAGTAACCTTGAGAAGACGTCTTGTGACTGGTGTAAGTGACCCTGAAAAAGCCAAGAGGGGCTTTGGAGACTACTACATGCCAGGCTATGTGACATGTGTGAGGGCCTTTGGGACACTCGTGAGCACAGGTGAGTGAAGGCAGGCTGAGGGAGGGGGCCGCCAGTGCAGAATTAGACAGACAGAGAGCACATTGCTTTTTATGCAGGAGGAGGGGTCTGAGGTCTGGGAAGCAAAGAGGATACGCCATTGCCTGGGCATGTCAAGGACCCAAACTATCCATTAGTACGGGGCAACTCACCTTTAAAACAAAGACTACTCCAGAAAGTCACATCTTTGGGTAATTCTTTAACTAAGTGCCTTGGGCTTGTTGGTAGGTTATGTTTTGTGACATCTGACAAAGCTATCTATTATAAATATAGTTTGGTAGCACAGAACGCATGAAGTCCCGTATCTGATCGTTGGGAAGGAATATTTTAACTTATACACACTGCCTGGAAGGTCCTTTAAAACCGATTTCAGGAAGAGATTTAAGTTCCAAAAAGTTATGACAAACATAAATTTTAATGTATGACCTCAGGGTTGCATTTACTGTATATTAGCAGTTTTGAGTTAATTGGTTTCTTACAGAAGGAGACAAAGGGGAGGTTTTAAGTAAATGCTTAGGTATCTTCAAAATTCAGGATCTCTCCCTCCCCCATCCAAATAGGACTCTTCCCATCTAAAAGGCATCAGCTCTGCCTGAGTGAAGACTCAGTGCTGAGGGAGGTTCAAAGATGCAACTCATGAAAGTTATATCATCACAATGTCAGCATCTGTCATTCTATCATTCTATGGCACAGAAAAAAAAAAAGACAGACGGGGGAAGGGGGTGGAAACCAAGAGAGAAAAAAAGACAGAGACAGACATAAAGAGTATGTTATCAAAGGGACCACTGAAGACTTTTATGCCCGTTTGTTGAATGAATGCCTGAGAGAGTTTATCATCTTCATCATTAAGGTGAAATAACTTCTTGGTGTTAGCACCAGGGCCTTGCAGATTATTGATGGGGACATTGGTGGATGAATACCAGCATCCCTGGTTTCTGCCTGGTGGACTTAGCATCCCTGCAGGTGTTCCTTGTAGGAAGCAAAATTATTGGTTGAAAGCAACAGAAGCAGACCTCAGGCATCTTCAGCAACTTGGACTCTGATACTCTGCTTCTGAGCAGAACGGTGGTTCCCAAACTGTGAGTGGAGACCCTTTGGGGGAGTCACAGATTAGATAATCCTGCATATCAGATATTAACACTCCGATTCATAACAGCAGCAAAAATTACAGTTATGAAGTAGCAAAAAAACCATAATGTTATGGTTGGAGGTTCGTCACAACATGAAGAACTGTATTAAAGGGCTGCCCTGTTAGGTTGAAAAGCACTGGGTGAGAAGGAAGTGTTAACAGTCTTATGGACCCTTCCTGCAGGACGAAGGTTTCCCCATCAGCTGGAGTTCTGTGGTCCTACGGGACACTCAACACCAGCAGTTTACTGACCACCCACTTAGCACCAGGAACGGTTCGAGGGTGCATCTTGGAACTCTGGCCCACTGACCCACCTAGGGTGGGCTGGCTGGGCTGTTTTTAGGACAGATTTGCTAAAGGAGAAGAAGTCTTGTCAACATCTTGGAAGTCCTTAAGAGAGGCAACATGTCTTCGTCAAGAAAGAAGCCCTGTGCTTTCAGTGGGGCTCTCTAAAATTCTTTGCCCTTTTTGGTAACTCTACACATTTCTAGTCAACATTTAAAAGGAGAGACAGAGGAGAGAGAGAGAGAGAGAGAGAGAGAGAGAGAGAGAGAGAGAGAGAGAGAGAGAGAGAGAGCGCGAGCGCTCAGGAGAGCACCAAAAAGGCCTGTTCTATATCTGGTATTGAAAGGCCAACCCTTTTCATGCTCTGGGGGTTTTGCAAGCAGTCCTTACTGGAAGCTCTTAGTACACTTATGGACAGTCTCCTTAACTGTCTGACCTACATACCCTCCTAACACAATCTGTAATTTTATAATCCTAATAAATTCAAACCCATAACTGACCTTTTCCCAAATAAATGTGTGCCACAGAAAGGGAGAGAAGAGACCGGAGAATATTTTGTTGGGCAATAGGGCTCATAAATCGATTTAGGTTCACTAATAGATGCCTGGAACATGCTAGGTTTCCCAGCCCGACCAGACCTACCCCCCCACCCCCCCACCCCTACAAAGCAGAGGCACAAATGGGAGAGGATGGGCAGGCATGTGTGTTTGTGTAAGAGTTGATTGGACAACAGAGAACAAAACAGAACATACAACTCTCTCTCTCTCTCTCTCTCTCTCTCTCTCTCTCTCTCTCTCTCTTTCTCTCTCTCTCTCTCTTCTCTCCACCCCCCCCCCCACCCAGGAAAGCATGTTTACTTGAGACCCAAAATGGCCAAAGAGACTTCCAAGTTTTTTGAGACTGTGCCCTAGAAAGACTGGCAGGGGTGGAGAAGGTACCTCTAAGTCAATAAAGGCTGTGACTAGCCTAGCTCTGCAGGACAGTGGCTCACACAAAACCCCTCCTGTGCGGAGTAGCGGAAACTCCCAATGAGATTAGTCGGTGTGTGTGTGTGTGTGTGTGTGTGTGTGCAGACATTACTTAGCAATGACTAAAGGGCTCTCTCTTCCTGCAGCCAGTGGAAAATTCAAGGAACATTTTTCCCCCTGCAGCAGCAGAATCCCTTTAACCCTCTCCCCAGCCAACTCCAAAACCAACTCGGCCTCTCCCCCCCCCATACACACCCCCCAACTGCCCCCACCTCGGGCAGAGCCCTTCAGGGAGTTATAGGCCGGCGAGGGGCTTTCAAAACGGGGAGGGCAGGAGGGGGTCGGCAGGGAAGGGACGGGGGGGGGGAACTTCGAATACTACAAAGGAAACTGTAAAAGGCACAAATACATAAACCTGAGAAGCAGCAAGCCACACTTTCTTTGTGAGCTCCTCAGTGAGTCATTTTCAAGATGCTGTCTGCAGCCAGTTTCAAAGCGGAAGCGCACGGCAATTAGTCTTGCCGTTTCCAGACAAGCCAGAAACTCTCCCGACACTCTTTTTTTTTTCCTTCTAAAAAGCCCCTTTTGCAGTTTCTGAAATAGCCTTTCTTGCTTCCACCCCCACCCACCGCGTAACTGCAGCTTATCCTCGGAATGATTCGGTTCAAAAAACGTAACAAAACAGAGACCATTTAATTTTTTTAGCTCCCGCCCCCCCAATGTAATCCCCCCCACCCAAAAAAAAAAGTTCCAGTAACATTACAGGCCAGCAGGCAGTTAGAAGTTAAAGAGCTGAGAGTTTCAAGATCATCCCTTGTCCAGCCCATCTCCCAAATCCGAATCTGGACTAACTGACTCGGCCGGCTTTTAAATGTCCATTTGACTGGGCGTGCGCCTGGGGCGGGTGACCTGGGCGAGGGTCACCTGCCCATCGAGAGTGGACGTAGGCCCGGGTCCCACATCTCCCCTGCCCAAGTCCTCCGCTCCCTCTCCACCTCTGTGCCCTTCCCTGGATCTGAGCACTCGCGCCTCGGTGCCCATCCTGAAGGGATCCGGACCGCAACCCCGGCTGGAGGTCAGCGACAATCCAGCCTCCAGCCACACAGCCCGCTCAGGCCACCATCCCCAGTCCCAGAGCCCCGGAGCTTCGCTGCAGGGATGCAGGAGCTTGCACTCCGGGTGTCCCCTTCTGGCTTCGCAGAGCAGCCCCCCAGGCCCGAACACGAGCTCCCGGGGTGGCGCCGGTGGCGGTGGCGGCGCGCAGCACCCTCCCCCGCGGGGACGCACCCCCATCCTCCCCCAACACAGTCCACAACCCACCCCACAGCGCCCGCAGCCCCACCCCCACCAGCCAAAGAAAAGAAAGGAAAAAGGAGAAAAAATAATAATAATAAAGGAAAAAAAAAAACCCCAAAAACTAGCCCGAAGAAAACTTTGCAAGCGCCGGAGCAACAGGCAAGCAGTCCTGCAACCTACCCAGATGAGGGGGGGCGTTTGGGAGTCTTCTTGGGGAGATTTCTAGGAGGAACAGGGCGAAAGCCCCCGACTTTCCATGCTGACAGGCGTCTGCAGACGGTCTGTTGCTCTTGTAATGAGATCCTGATTTCCCCCCCTTTTTTTTCTTTCTCTCGCTCCTCTTTTTTTTCTCTCACCCCCCACCCCCTCTGGTGTGTGTGAGAGCAGGAAGTTGGAGCAGTCAGGCCGAGCCTGCTCACTTCCTTTACTGCATTATTCCCCAGGCGGTGTGCAGTCTGTGTAAACAGGCTTTTCCGCCCCGCGCCGTGCGCCCGGGCCGCGGCTGTGCGCCGGGGCTGCCCGCCCAGACCCGCGCATACCCCCGGCGCCGGGCCCCGCGCCCGCCCGCACGCCCCGCGCGCCCCCGCGCCCTGCCCGCCCCGCTTCCTGATCGGCCACCCCAGGGGAGGAGCCTGAGGACCCGCTGGCCAGGCCGCCGCCCCTCCACTCGGCTCCTGAGCCCTCGGATCCCTAAGTTGGGCATCACCCTGGGTTCGTACCCTGCTAATGCTGCCCCGAAAGGGAGGTCCCTGGGCGAGCTGTTCTCTACCCATAAGGCATAGAAGAAGAGTTTAGGGACAGGAGGGATGACGAGTGGGGTTCAGGACTTGGATGCTCTGGGCACCGGGCTGCTTTTATTTGCGGACCAGAGGAGATGAGGGTGAAAAGATGTAAGCGTGCACAAAGGGAGATGGAATCTTCCTAAAGATGCTGTCGGATAGAGTTACTGTCGGGGACATATTTAACAGCAGCACTATAATTAATATTAATAAAAATATTAATAATTTGAAGGCAGTTTTAGAGTTGGGATTCTCTTTGGGGAAAACTTTAAGAGCCACAAACTAGGAGCTGGTGTTTTAGAAAAAAGATAAATGAAGGGACTTTAACAGACACCACATCACGCCTACTTAGGAGTTCCAGGTGGCTTGAGACAGGGGAAGGGGCACCCTGTGGTCTCAAGACTGAACTCCCCGCCCCTGAGGACACTGGACAGGATCTGATTGGAGAGTTGAGTATTGCTGAGGATGCAGGAGGGTGTGGGTCTCCTATTAACAAACCCTCTACACAGTTCCCTAGCCTTCCAGAATCTTCCAGTCCCAAAGAACCTCACTCTTTGGGGCTTTCAGACCAGTGGTTTTCAATCCTGAATGTTTGACATGAGGATACATGGGCTCCTTAAAACCCTAATTGCCCTTATGCCCTCCCCTCATTCAATGTGTCTGGTGTGCTTGTAAGCTCCCGATAACAGAATCACATCACGTTGAAGGTAAGGGGTGCTTTGAAAACTAGCCACAGCAAACTCATCCCAGACCAACGCCAAGTCTCCGGGTCAGCAGGACCACATTCTGACATTTCCTTGGCTCCTCCCACCCCTTAGTATTTGCTGTCTCTCTGAAAGATTACTTGTTTATGAGTATCTTGTTACTATTAAAGGTTCTAGATTGAATTCGGGGATGTTAATACTCCCCCCCCAACCCCTACACACACACCTGCTGGTGCCTGTCAGAACACCTTGTTAAACTAGGGCAGCATTTTTGCTTAACAACTGATGTGTATAATAACCTGCTGGTAATACACTGAGGACCAAGCTCACAAGTGCTCTGAGAAGAGACAATGGCGGTAGGGGGTGGGGGAGAGGAGCAGCTCAAGGTAAGAGGTGAAACCGAAGGAGGAATTATGGGAAAGGGGGCTGTCAATCAAACCCTGATTTTCCACAGCCAATTTTCCACTTTGGAGATTATCATTTACAATCCCTAGTTGGCTTCTCCTGTCACTCAGCAAAACTCAGACTGTGTCCCTATATGATCCAGCTGTCCCTGTGAACTGAATGCAGGATGTAAACTTATCATCCAACTCGAAGCTCAAACACTCAGGAATACATACTGCTTTTTATTTTAGAAAGTATCCACTTGGGAGAAGCTCATCTGAAGGGGCTGCACCTCTTCCAGAAAAGGCGGAACTATTGGGGCAGTGAGAAAGTTCTGGTCCCCAGGGGTTAGGGACAGGAAGGGATGAGTAGTCAGAACAAGATTTTGGGGGGCCAGCCATGAGTTCGAGGCCAGCCTGGTCTACAAAGTGAGTTCCAGGACAGTCAGGGCTATACAGAGAAACCCTGTCTCGAAAAACAAAAAAAACCAAAACAAAACAAAAAAAAGTTCATCATTTGAAAGTGGGACACCACTCTCTTGGGGAAGATTGGGGGATGCTTAGACAGCAGCTCAGAAAGCAAGCTCTAGAAACCAGATGCTCAGGTCTTGTTAGAGATTTAGCTTAGGGGTAAAGTACTTGCCTTGCTTGTACAAAGCAATCTCCAGCACTAAAGAAGAACAAGAAAAGGTAGATAAGAAAGCATGCTTAGAGTGGGGAAAGAAATCAACCTAAAACATTTTAGACCAGAACAGAATGAATATTAGACCCTTGAGCACTGGCCATTCTGGAGAGAAACCACAAAGTGGCTAGCCATCGTTTCTTTGAAGAGGCTTCAATATTTGGGGTG
Source organism: Tokudaia tokunoshimensis (assembly GCA_036184795.1). Classification (NCBI taxonomy): domain Eukaryota; kingdom Metazoa; phylum Chordata; class Mammalia; order Rodentia; family Muridae; genus Tokudaia; species Tokudaia tokunoshimensis. The sequence goes on from BTHU01000007.1 coordinate 16,046,035, forward strand.
CCTCAGGGTTTAGCATTTGAGAATGGACTGATGGAAAGGCAGCCCACTCTGGGGAAAGTGTTCACTGAAGGACCCTTCCGGCCTCACTGAGCCTGAACAAGCAACGGTTTCTACCATTTTTTTTCTCTTAGAGCAGTGAAAGCCAAGTTTACATTAAAACAGCACGCATTATGGGCTAGGGTTTAAAAATGTACGTGAATTTCATTTAAAAGCGAATTTACAGGAGTTTCATAGGCTGGTGGGTGGCCTTTCAGGAGCTGGCCTTCCCACTCCTTGTGGTTAGAGGACTTGCTAGGGATGCTGCAAAGCATGGATTTGGACTGTCTCAGGAGTCTACTGCCTGTTTCTGTGTATTGAAGAAGACTCTCCTTTTTCCTTTGTAATTATAGTTTGGAAAAAAAAAGAATAACCAAATCTGCCAGGCTTAAGTGAAAGAATTCACCCCTTTTTAATTGTAGCTTTGAAAATACAGCAGTAAAATTTACCTGTTTTAAACGTCTAGTTCAGTCGTGTTAAGTGTGCTTGCTTTGTTAGGAAGCTAATCCCCACAATTCATTCATCTTGTAAAACTGAAATTCTATAACCATTAACCAACCTTCACCTGCCCTGCCCCAAGCCTTTGGGGAGTCTTACTCTACTTCTTGCTTCTATGAATGTGGTGAGATGCTTCACGTAAGCAGAATCATACAATATTTGTCTACCCTCGACTGGCTTGCTTCACTTAGCACAATGTCCACAGGCTAAGGCTGAATACTTGGCCAGAAAGTATGTGCACAGGCGCCCACCGCTGATGGGCATTTGAGTTGTCGCCATCTCTGGGCTACTGGGAATAATAAGAATTCATTTACTTTTATTTATTTTTGTGATGCTAAGGATCAAGTCCAAGGCTTTGTACATATTAGATAAGCATTTGCTTTATCTATGTACAGGGCTTTACCCCAAGCCCAAGAATTTATATCTTTAAATGGTTGAAAACAAAAATTTTAAAGAGTAACATTTTGTAACATGTGCATGTTACATAAAATTCTATTTCAGCATCCATAAAGTTTTATTGGGAGATAGACATGCTTATGCGTTTGTACATTGTCTAACATTGTGTTTGTTCTACATTGGAATGGATTAAAAGCTGTGACAGAGACCATATGGTCGGTACAATCCAAAGTATTTACTTTCTGGTTCTTTACAGGAAACATTTGTCTACCACTGGTTTAGCCAAATGAAATTATGTGTCTTTTCTGTTTTTGTTTTGGGTGGGTGTTTTAACATGTGTTATGTCTTATGTTTGCTTGGTGGGACAGTTTCGAGACAGGGTTTCGCGGTGTAGCCCTGGTTTTCCTGGGCTGTAAACCAGGCTGGCCTTGAACTCAGAGATCCACCTGCCTCTGTCTTTCGAGTGGTGGGGTTAAAGGTGTGCACCACCACATCCAGCTGATTTTTGTTTTTTGAGATAGGTTCTGGCTACACAGCCCAAATTCACCTCAAGATTTCTGATTCTTCTGCCTCCGTGCTGGGATTATGAGTATACACCAACATGTTGACAGTGGCTTGCCTTTTAAACTGTCTCCCTTGTTCCGCAGAAAGCCTTTGCCTTGTCAGATAAAAATCTAAGCATCTTTAACGACCTTCACATCCAAGAATTTCATCTTCAATGTAAACTAAGAGCTGTGCTTCATTTAATTCCTCGTATTGGGGGTTCTGAATAGGTGAAATATAGCTAGCTCTCCCAATCGCAGCCCCAAGATGTCTCTTCCAGAGTCTATTCATACTCTCTCAACAGACCTGAGCCTCCTGACTGGCCCCTGATTCTGGTTTTGCGTCTGAGCTGCTTGCAGAAGAACCTCATCCCAGAAAGACTAATGTCAAACCCAGGAATCTCTATTTCTGCAAAGTTCCACCCAGACCACCTTTGTCCTTGCAAACACTGGTAAATGTCTTGTCCATCCTTAACTCAACTCTAGCTTCCTCCAGGCAGCCTTCCACTATCAACCAGGTGAAACACCTGGACCACATCTTTTTACCCACATGCTATTGTGTTTGGACCTAGCAGGGACCGATTTAACCATTTGTTTCTACAGATCAAACTCTTTAATTGAAAAATTCATCTCTGCCCCATGGGTTAGATTCTTGGAGAGGGAAGTGTAACTTTTTTTTTTTTTTTGGCTCTTGTAGAGAGTATCCATCACATCTGGGAAATTGCTCATCTCCTGTTCACACTCTGCTGCTGCGATGTGTGTGTGTGTGTGTGTGTGTGTGTGTGTGTGTATGTGTGTGTGTGTGATGTAGCTGTGTTCTATCATCCACTGACTCATGGGATATGTGTGTAGTAATACTCAGCCATTTATACTTCGGTTCACTGTAATGATCCCAGCTTCATAATGTGTCTCCTCCTACTGAGCTCATCCAAAGCATCTTACATGCATCACAACAAATGTAGAACAAAGCCTGATGCATGCTACACAGCTGCAATGCAAATGCATGCTACACAAATGCAATGCAAATGCATGCTACACAGCTGCAATGCAAATGCATGCTACACAGCTGCAATGCAAATGCATGCTACACAGCTGCAGTGCCTGGACCCAGGGGGCCAAATGTAGATATCATTTTGCCACTTTGTGGATTCTTTTTTCTTCCACCCTTTCAACCCCCTAGCACTAGATAAGAAAGCAAAAAAGGAAAGAGATCTCTGAATAAGGTCAGAGAGAGGGAGTTAGACTGATGATTAGGGGTGTCCAGATCCTTGGGACCTTTACCATCAGAATATCTAATTTCTTCTTCTTGTTGTTTCTTCTTTGTGCATGGACTACTTAACAAACTTCAACCAACAGCAACCAACCACGACACCCAGTACCCTAGCGTTTATGTACCCTCTGAAAAGTCCCCAGAATTCCCAATAACACACAATGCCACACAATCACAGAAACTATCTGCAGCAGGCAAAATCACACCCCTGCTAAAGCACGAGGCAAATCATAGTCAGCTGCTGTGGTCAATCTGAAGCAGCCCCGTATCCTGCTCCCAGGATTAAAACAAAACCACATTCCTATTTTTGTTTTGCTTTGTTTTGTTTTGTTAAGAAACCCAGATTCTCACTACAGCCAGAGGCAGGTGGATTATGAGTCTTAGGTCTGTGGAGCCAGACCTTGTTTCAACAAATATATATATATATATATATATATATATATATATATATATATATATATATATATATATATATAATATATTGAAATATATGTATATGTGTGCATATATATAATATATAAATATATATGCAACTCATCAGATCTAGAGCCCAGCAAAGGATTAGAGTCACATTTGACTGGACTTGTGTGATATGATCAGCTTGGAAATAACATTCTCAATTACACCTTCCTGCATGTACTGTGTACTAGAGCAATCTCTTGTTAACTAGTATGATGTTTTGATTTCTGTTTTCAGTCCATTTCAGCACAAATACCCAAGAATGAATATCAACTGAATGCATCTGAAAGAGAAATTGTTAGGTTGATTCTGTTATGGCTTTGAGTTATTTATATGAATCACTCTCCTATGAATCTATATGAATCTATAGCCTTATCAGCTACTCAAAAAAGTGATAATTTAGCTTTTTTTAATTTGCTGTGTGTTTGTGCAAGTGTGTGCATATGTGTAGTTTAGACAACATGTTAAGAGTCAGTTCTCTCCTTCCACCTCGTCTAGTGTCAGGGTCTCTCTTGTAGAATCTCCTATTGCTCTGAATCCTCCAGGCTCGATATCCCACGAGATTCTGGCAGATTCTCCTGTCTCTGCCTTCCATCTCACCAAAGGAGTGTCAGGATTACAGGACATGCCATGGTATTCAACCTTTTCCATGAGTTCCAGGAATTAACTCAGGTTGTTGGGCTTACATAACAATCACTTTTACCAGCTGAGCCTTCTCCCTTTTTACCCAGTCAGCCACCTCCCTGGCCATGTGAATTTCGTTGTTGTTGTATTAACCTAGAGTTTATAGTACTAGGAATGGTGCATGATGAAGCTTTACCATGGATGGAGTGGTACAGATATGAACCGTCTTCTGAGGGAGAACAGCTAATGAGAGAATTAAAATAATCTCAAATGATTAAATGTTTAAATCAATTAGTACTCTGTACTCTCAGTCTCCCCCACCCCCACATCTACATTTGTATCATTAGAAAGAAGGAAGGAGAAATACAGAGCGATAGAGTATTGCAAGTCCTTGAGCTGTGAATCACTGCCACGGAGGGTGTCTAGGACAATAGAGAACCTGCCTGGACTAGTCAAAATCATTTCCTACATGTCATAAGTGTGGTAATCCCAGACAAATCACAAACGGGCTCAACAGACAGCGATGCCTTCACTACCTACACTAACAGCTGGTTTGGATATTAGATGTGTAAGACAAGAAAATGGAGGATTTTTCTCTTTTGTTTTGATCCTAGAAGGTGTTGGACCAGGCTTTACAGGAAACTGCAGTCTCCCCGCTCCTCCTTCTCTCTCCAATTACCGGAAGCTCAGGAAATACCGTGGAAGGCAGGATGTCATGCTGTGGGTTCAAGACAAAGATGGGGAAAGTCTGGTTTGAAGTTTCAAGACCAACACTTTAATGAAGGAAAAAGTTAAGGGGTTAGAAGTTTGATGCCCTGTTACATTTAAAAGATCCTTAACACTCAGATGACGTCAAGCAGTTATTTAAGATGGTTCAGGAAGATCTCAGGCCAACCAGGCTGGCAGGGAGAACTCCAGATGACAGGCTTCCGAGCACAGAGAAAATCCAAAACACAAGCCGGGTTGATGGAATCCTTCCTCAGCAGCAGTCGGCTTGGGCTGGCTCAGTTATCCGTGGTGGCAGGAGCCAAGGGAGAAAATCCAAAGTAAAGAAGCTACTACCTGTGAGACTTAGTAGACAGAGCCAGGCCCCACTCTTTGGGGCCCAACACAGAGATGAGGTGAGAGAATTTTCCTTACATTGACCGCGTAGAACCCGGTCTTCTTGTAATTTGGGAATAATTACAAAAGAAGGAGGGAGGGAGGGAGGGGCCTCAGAATGAGGACTGGAGTGTGTATCCCCAGAACCAATGTAAAAGCTGGGCATACACGGCAGCTCACCCAGCCAGGAGGATGTGGAGAGACCTTACCTTAATACAAGGTGGGAAGACGTGGAGGAGGTCACCTAATGCTAAGTTTGGGCCTCAACACATTCATACAGAAATGTATCTGCACATGGGACTATGCGCGTGCGTGTGTGCGTGCGTGTGCGCGCGCGCACACACACACACACACACACACACACATACTTGCACACACATGGGGACAGACAGATTTGAAAGAAAAAAAAAACTCTGAAGACTGGGAAAGGCAGGTATTGAGTTCCCAGAGCCACATATGTTGGCTAAACGATGTCATAACACTGTCTCAAGGCCTCTTAGGATCCTGAGACACAGATGAAGCGGGAGTATGAAGGTGAAGGGGATAAGAAAAGCCTCTCTGTAGGCTGCCTAAGGCTTACAGGTAAGGATACTAGGCTGATACTGTGCTATTTCACTACCTTAAATGAACTCCCTTCACAAGCCACTGTGAGGGATCTGAAGACAGAAAATTGTAGGGAATGAGTAGAATTCTGAGCGAACATGTATTGTTTGACGTGGGCATGGGATATGTCAAGGGTCCCAATGCCTTCGACCCACAAAAAAATGGCCTTCCCTGGTCCATGTGTGGATATGATACCATGTGCAGAGAGTTATCCTCCATAATCACACACACACACACACACCACATTTATGTTTATGGTCTGAGGACTGCTCCCCTGCAGATACTTCCCCTACTGAGATAGCCTAACCCCGCCTCCCTGTTCAGCTGTATGCAATACCCATGCATCCTCATTCAATTGTACACAATAAAGGACTGAGTTTCTGGGTCACTGGGGTTTCTCCATCCAAGAGCTGAGATCACCCAACACTAGCTTTTCTATGTCTGTGCATCTGTAGTTTCCTTATTCCACTATCATCCTTAGGGTTCAAGGACCCAAACAGATTCTGTGCAAAGAGATGGCAGGAGATTGACCCTCTTAGAAAAGGTCAGTGAATGCTCTCAAGAGGGTGAGTCTGGGTGATAGGGCATTCCTAACCCTTCTTTGAATAAATACCATGGGTAGGTACTTAAGGAGCAAAACACATCATTATTGGGGAATATGTGTAATATACACACTCTAAATAGTTCCATGCAATAGATGAAGTCCATTGATACTTAAGATTATTAATCTGTTTTACTTCAACCAAAGAGCAAAGATTAGCGTTCTGAATTAAAGGTCACACAATTAAGGAATAAAGTGTTAAAATTACTCTTTCGAAGGTTTGGGTGGGGTTTTTTTTGTTGTTGTTTTTGTTTTTTTTTTTTTACCTAAATCTACTTTCCTTTTCTTTTTGCCATTTTGTGCTCCATCACAACAGAAGACATGAATGCAAAAACCAGGGTTCTGTTTCCATCAGTAACTTCTATCATCTTCCTCAGGTTCAACCTCTCTGCCTATAAAAGGAAAGGCTACATGTTCTATAGGCTTGCCTACAGCACCCACCCTTTGCCCTTAAAGGATGCTATTGTCTGTGCTACCAAAGTCTTGGACTCCACTAGCCAAAGCCACATTCAAGGCTCCGATTTCAATTCTGGCTCAGGTTCAGGTTCCCCAAAATGCCCAGATCCCAAGAAGTCTCCAGAGGCAGGGCCCATCATAAGGACAGGATTGATGCGATCCCTGGCTGTTCTCTGTGGGGCTGGTGTTCTCCCATGCTACTTACACAAATAGTGTTGGGAGAAAACAAAGTTCTGGTAGGTCTGAAGTTCTGAGCCTTTAGGGTGAGACAACCTCTGAGGAAACCCTGAAGTATATGAGATATTACCAGAAAGATGGTAAGGATAAGTGAGCCCCTTTCCACATAGAATGCCCAAATCCTGACACCCCTGGCCTAGTACACTCCTTCCCTTTGACACAGTGTGTCCCATATAGTACCTGGCACACAGCAGCTGCTCACTGACCAATGAGGATGAGTGACTGTCCCCTGGGACAAGCAGAGCTTGGGGACTTGCAACTCGGGTGACTCAAGAGGAGGTACTACTGAGTCATGCAAATTATTTCCTGTGGTGTTTGCTGTCCTCCAACCTCAAGTGACAACTCCAGCCAGTTGTGGTGGTACAACCTATAATCCTTGCAACTGAGAGGTAGGAGTGAGGTAGATGGTGCTGGACACTTTAATAAGCAGCATTACAGAAACAGCCCCAACATCTCCCTGACTTGTCCCCCACACCCCCTCTCTTCATCCTCTTTCCCAAAGCCAGAAGTTGTTTTCTCTGAGCGTCTGTCATTCACAAAAGACCAGACCTACCAAAGAGAAACATAGCCACCTTCAGTCTGCTTACTGCCAAATTATTCATTAAGGGAGTAAATTAAGGGCACTCAAACAGCACCCCCAGACCGGAAAACTTTGTTCTGTGGTACTATCTACTCTTCACATTTGATCATTTTCTCTAACAAGCCTTTGCTAACCATCTAAAGTGCCTAGAGCATCCCCATTTCCCTTTGTCCTATACAGAATGGCATCTAAGTTCCTACTGTTTGATGTCATCTTTGAGTATTTATTTATTATTTTTGGCTCTTCCTTTTTGGTGTTGGGCCTCAAACCCAAGGCCTTATACATGCTTAGCTAATTCTCTGTCATTGAACCTGAGTTTTTATAGTCTACATGGTTTTTGTACATGTACACATTTCATTAATAAATCTGTTAAGGACTTTTCCCTGTTAATCTATTGGAATTTTCATTTCATTGACTATGGCTTTGAGTCCTTTGGAGGGAACGTTTGAATTTCCTTACAGTGGGAAATAGCAGTGGTTTAAACTCTAGAGCAGTGGTTCTCAACCTTCCTAATGCTGCAACCCATTAATCTGGTTCCTCATGTTATGGTGACCCCCTCCCCCACCATAAATTATTTTCGTTGCTACTTTATAGTTGTAATTTTGCTACTGTTATGAATTGTAAAGTAGATATCTGTGTTTTCCCATGGTCTTAGGCGACTCCCCCCCCCATAAGAGTCATTTGTTACCCAGCAAAAGTTGTCTCCACCCACAGGTTGAAAACCCGCTGTTGGTCCACACAGTAGTGTTGAAAGTGTTAAAGGTCAAGGGTGAGAAGACTGAAGCTTCATTTGCCCCTTGTTTCAGTTCTGTACAGCGAAGCCTAACACAGCATAAACATCACTCAGCCCAATTCCTCTAAGGGCAATAAGTTGGTTTCACAGGGTCGGCTACCAAAGACCTAAAACCTGTAAATTAACATGTCAGTCGTTTTATTGCTCATAACTCTATGGGTCAGAAGTGTTGACTGGGCCCAGTTGAGCCCAGTTTACTGACTTACCAGTGTTCATCTGGTAAATTAACTGCAGTTGGATAATCCACGGTCGTCTATCCCGTATCTAGTGGTTGGCACTGGCCACTGTCTGAACCTTCTTTTCCTGATCTTTCAATCTCAAGGAGATGAGTTAGGGCTTGATGTCACAGCACAACCTCATTGTACAGTGAGAGAAGGTCCATGTAGACAGAACCTCTGACTGCTTAGAGCAGCGGGTCTCAGCCTTCCTAACATTGAGACCCTTTGAGACAGTTCCTCATGTTGTGGTGGTCCCCAGCCATAAAATTATATCCATTGTTGCTTCATAGCTGTAATATTGCTACTGTTATGAACCGTAACATATATCTATGTTTTTCTGATGGTCTTAGGCAGCCCCTATGAGTGCGAGCCATTTGACCCCCAATGGGGTTGTAAACCACAGGCTTAGAATCAAACACAGTGCCAGTTGTACTACATTCTTTACATTACATCGTGTCATGGGACTAGCCCTGACTTACAGGGACTCCCTTCCTCTTGAGATATTCCACCTCTTGATAGGAAAAAAAGCAAAACTGTGTAACAAAGATGGACAGACCAGCAACAACGGCAGCATCCGTGACCGTCTTTGTGGTCCTACTACCAAGGCCTGAGGCTCATGCAAACTACGATAAGCATAGGTGAAGTTACTATGACCAAGGCATACATAGGTTAAATGCTTTGCCAGGTTCATATCAGTGTCACACCCAGAGCGGGAGCTCAGGTCTCCTGCCTTTCAGTCCAGTGTACCTTCCAGGACTTCTTCCGGCATAACCTCATGACTCTTTGTCCCAGGCCAGTGACCAAGCCAGTCCCCTGAGCCATTTCACATCTCAGGGTTCCTCCTTCTGCTTAGCCATATGGTACAAATGCAGACTTAGGACAGAACACCAGAGCCCTATTGCCAAGGCCGGCTACAGCTTTTTGATTCTATGAATCTCCTGAATTGGAATGGGGGTTCCACTTCCAAGGAATTCTTCTACCAGGCCATGGCTCGATTGACAGCCAAATATCATTTCTACGAGTTCTACTGTAGGCATTTCACTAAATAGAGATTAGTAGGTGTGATTTTTTTTCCCTCATACAATATGTCTGCCGTACATCCCGAGCCTCTCAGGTGCAGTAAACACTACAGTGATCTACTCAACTGAATTGCCTCTTAGAGTTTCAGCCCCAGATCCTACACTGGATGGCTCACAACCACCTGAAACTCCAGCTCTAGGGGGATAGGCCCCCCTCTTCTAGCCTCTGAGGGCATCGCACTCATGTGCACAAACACACATACACATAATTTAAAAAGAAACAAATAAATCTTAAAAGAAAATCCTGTTCAATTTCAGGACACCGTAAGATGCCAGCTCTTCTACAAAGTCGGCCTCACTCTCTTCGGGAAAAACCGATACATTCCTGCTTGGAGCTGTTCTGAGTGTCTCTTCTGGCTTCTCCCACACTTACCAGCGTGTATGTTATGTTAATTCATTGTTTCTGTGGTTGGATCCCTTATAGTTGTGTGCCCCGAGGGCAAGGACCAAGTATGCTCATCTTCCTGTGTTCAGGGTGTTATGTAACAGTAAGAGTTCACGTTTATTATTTCCTGAACTTGTGTTAGTCAGTTTTCATCTGTCACTGTGACTGTAGTGATTTGAATGAAAATGGCCCCCATAGACTCAGAAAGGGCGGCGTTATTGGAGGTGTGGCCTTGTTGGAGTGAGTGTGGTCTTGTTGGAGTGGGTGTGGTCTTGTTGGAATAGGCGTGGCCTTGTTAGACTAGACGTATGTCACTAAGGGTGGGTTTAGAGGTTTCAGAAGCTCATGGAGAGCGCAGTGTCACTCTCTTCCTGCTGCCTGCTGATCCATATATAAATCTTCCAGAATTTCTCCAGCACCATTTTTGCCTGCATGCCGCCATGCTTCCAGCCATGGACCAAACCTCTGAAAGTCAGCCCCAATGAAATGTTTTCCTTTATTAAGAGTTGCAGTGGTCATGGTGTCTCTTTCACAGCAAAAGAACACTGGCTAAGAGTATAACAAACTACCCGAAGCAGTCAACTCCTAAGAAGAGAAGTCTTGCCTTTTTCTCACAGTTTTTCAAGTTGCGGTCTGTGGTTGGTTGACCCTGTTGCTTAGGGCCCTGTGTCAAGTCAATACATCATCAGCTGGAGCGTGCAGGGAACTTTCTCAGCACATGGCTAGGGAGCCAAGGAGAGGAGATGGATGGGACCAGGCCCACTCAATCCTTGTCAATTTCCTCACAACCCTTTTTACTATTTCAACCTCCTTGAAGGTTCCAGCATCTCCCAATAGCAACACCATAAGGGCAAGACTTCTAATATCTGAGTCTTCGGAAAAACAAAGTCCATAGTCTGTTAGTCATAACAGAATGAACCGTTGAACTAAATTTGGGTCTGGGGGCTATTTCCAATTTCCTAGGCAAAATCAGCATGCTTTGTTGATACTGCTGAATGTCTTCTAGAGTTTCTGCAGAGGCTATTTCTATTTCGTTTATCTCCATTAGGGGGCTGCAGGCAGAACACCCCTGAGCATCTTGTCTTCTGTCTGTCAGCAGCGACAGTGCTAAGCACATAATGCATACCTTTCTGTTTACAGTCACTCCGGTCACCTTGCTCTGTTTTGTTTTTGTTTGTTTGTTGTTCTTTGAGACAAGGCTTCTCTGTGTAGCCCTGGCTGTCCTGGAACTCCCTCTGTAGACCAGGCTGGCCTCGAACTCAGAGATCTGCCTGTCTCTGCTTCCCGGAGAGTGCTGGGATTTAAAGCATATGCCACCATCACCTGGCTACCTTGCTCTATTTTTAATAAGAGAGATGTCCGTGCGTTCATTCACTTGTTAATCCGCTCACCCGACAGGTGCTAATTGCATACCTTCTTTGCAACAAGGACCTGCCACCGTCAAGGTATCTAGATTCTAGTGAATGACTACGCAGACATTGGACAAATGATAAAAACCCAGACTAAACAAGAGCTATGAGAGGAATGGACATGTTGACAAACTAGGAACTGACCCACCGTTGCTGGTGGGTGGTGTGGCTTGGGGCTAAGCCTTTCTGAGGAGATGACACATGGGCCAAGGTCTATTTGATAGAGAGTCACACTCAAGAAAGTCCAGGAGAGACTTCAGGAGAGGGTGGCCTCATGGGAAAGAAACACCAGAGAAATGGAATGAGAAAGTGGGGAAAGAGAACAGTGGAGGGATAAACCAGGGCAGGGGCAGCTTTGTCTTCTTGCAGGCACCGAAGGACTTTTGATTTTGTTCAAAGCAAGATAAGGATGAATCTAGCAAATGGTTTTTATGCAAAGTATAGACAAGATCTGGTTTGGTTTGCAATTTAAAAAAAAAATCTATTTCAAAATAATCTTGGCAGAGAGGAGGACAGTACAGAGGCCTAGAGAGACAGCTCAACAATTAAAAGTGCTTCTTGTGTTTCCAGTAGAACTGAATTTGGTTCCCAACATTCACATTGGGCAGCTCAGAAATACCCGTGACTTCAGTTCCATAGGAGCCCATGTCCTCTACCGGACTCTTCATGCACCTATACTCACATGCACAGACACACACACACACACACACACACACACACACACACACACATCACATATGCACATAATTAAGACAAAATAAGTTGAAGGGCTGGAGAGACGGCTCAGTCGTTTAGAGTACTGGCTGCTCTTCCAGAGGACCAGGGTGCAATACCAAGTAACCCCCCAAGATAGTTGCCAACTATCTATAACTCCAGTTCTAGGGGATCCGATACCCTCACATAGACATATGTGCAGGCAAAACACAAATGCACATAAAATAAAAATAAGCAAATCGCTTATCTTAGAATCTCAAGAAAATAAAATGAAGACTACAAAGACGTGATGAAAGAGTATTATATTCTTGATGGGTGTACTGGCAACTTAGGGCAGGAGCCTGGCTGAAGAGATAAGGAGAAGGCCAACTGTTCTACATCGTCTAGGCTCCGTTCTCTCTGCTCTGGTATCATTATAACACTCTCTGTACAGCGAGAAGCTTTCTTAGGGATGCTACTTCATGCCCAGAGCTCCACAGAATTCATATGTTATACTCTGAGGTCTCCAGAACTGACCAGGAACATACCAACCTCTTCCTGCCGTTTCTTCTGACTCCACTACACAAGGACAGCCCTACTGCTAAGTCACCCCGGTGGAGCTCTGGGGAGACTGTCTGGGCCCAGGAATGCCTGGTGGCCAAGGGAGTTGTGGGATTTGGCAGAGGTGGGCTGGACTATAGGTCTACAGCTGTCTTGGTTCCCCCTCCATTCCTCTGTCGTATTCGCAGCATCTGAGCATCTCATTATGATTCCAACTGGGGAAATTCACTCTCCTTGTTGCTGTTTTCAAATCCATTTTACTGTAGTAATAGAACTAGGTAAGAACCAAACTGAAATGCCCTAGATATCTAATCCCAACCTTTCTTCTGAGACTACTAGTTAGCCCACCCGGTCCTCCAACCCATCTAACCTCCAGTAGACAAGCCCTATTCCTCCCAGGGGTTGAGGGGGGGGAGGTGTTTCCCCTCCTTTAACCCACAGTTCTAACACCACTTCCTGCTAGAAGCTGTCCCTGAGGACTGTCTGCCAATCTATGTATGTGCCCTGATTAAACGCATTTAAAGCACCAGCGACCTTTCCTTCGTAGGACTCATGGCTGTCATACTTTTATACTTAGTGAAATGGGAAATGTTTGAACCACAGCTCAAGTTAGCTAAGGAGCCGTCTGATTTTTCTCATTTTTAAAATCGGCTTCTCTTCTTCCATTTCTGCTATGGTGGTGTTGGGGTGGGAGACACTTAAAGTCGCTATTAGAAGGTATCGGCCTCTTCCGCTTTAAAACAATCTGTTTCCCCCCAAATAATCAGCTAATTCAAAGATGAAAATTCCTATCACAGTTGCTTCCTGACTTCCGTCCCTCCTCAGGCTCCAGGGAGGGGCCTCTAGCTGCAGGGTCAAAGTGTGGCCCACAGAGCTCTGGGCAGGGCTTGGGTGGGCTGGGAGCGGTCACCTCCGCTTCTGCTCTGGGGCAGCTCAGCACCTTCTTCTGCTTGCCCCGGACCGATCTGCAGCTTAGCCTTTTTGGTCTTGGAGCCCCTAAGAACAGTATCTGCCCCTGGGAAGTCTGGAACTAGCTTTGGGATCCAGCCTTCAGCTAGGCAGTCATACCCGAGAGCATGTGGTAACCGCACTCTTGACCCACCAGCTTTCAAACCTGCATCTTCAGATGGAGAGAGAGAGAGAGAGAGAAAGAGAGAGAGAGAGAGAGAGAGAGAGAGAGAGAGAGAGAGAGAGAGAGAGAGAGAGAGAGAGAAAGAATCTGGAGCAGGTTTTCTCAACCTGTGGGTCGCGACCCCCTAGAAGGTTGAACAGCTGCTTCACAAAAGTCTCCTAAGACCATCAGAAAACACAAATGTTTATATTATGCAGTTATGAAGTAGCAACAAAAATAATTTTATGGTTGGGGAGGGTCACCACTGTTGGTATTCAGTCTAAGCTCCACCCCACAGTTACCTGGCAACAGCCAGGTATGCTCCTCCCCACAGTTACCTGGCAACAGTCAGGTAGGCCTGGCCCACTATAAAAGGGGCTGCCTGCCCCCTCTTCTCTCTCTTATTCTCTTACTCTCTTGCCCCCTGCTCCCCCCTCTCCCCATTCCCTTCCCCCTCTCTCCACGTGGTCATGACCGGTCTCTACTTCTCTACTCTCTCCTTCTCTCTGCCTCTACTACTCTCTTAACTCCCCTTCTCATGCCCTGAATAAACTCTATTCTATACTATACCATCATGTGGCTGGTCCCTCAAGGGGTGGGGGGGAAGGGATGCCTTGGCATGGGCCTGCTGAGGTACCCCCTTACCCTACACCTCACCACACCCCCATGGAACATATATTAATACCACTCTATCTTTTTATAATCATAACAACCACAGCATGAGGAACTGTATTAAAGGGTCACAGCATTAAGAAGATTGAGAACCACTGAGCTAGAAGAACTTCTTTGTCTCCTACAGACCATACATAGACCCAACGGAAACAAAGCAATCTAAGGCTCTTCTCGTTGGAGAGACTGGACTGTGGATGCCCCATGGGTTTATGGGATGCCTGGAACATCGGAGCTCTGCTGACCTCCCCTCTGCCACCTGGACACTCCCCATGCCCCAGGCTTGCTCAAGGGACCTGAACGATGCGCTTCTAACTTCTGCCTCTGTTTCCCTTTCCCTTGAACTCCATCTGCTAAATTACACTACAGTCTCTGCTGCAAGAGACCACATGTGTTTCCTCTCCCTATAAAGAGGCAAACTTCTGGAAATTAACCATCACCACCTCTCGCTCCCCATGTTCCCTCTTCCCCTCCCCTGTGACATACACATCACATACACAGTAGTTTTTCTTCTCCTTCCCAAAGCCTTTTAAGATTGACCCTAACAGCTGAGTAATGACCTCTGTTTTCTACCTGGTATTCACTCTCTCGGGACCCATCCACTCCAGGGTCAGAGTTGGGGGGGGGAGGCGACACCTCCTTTTGCAGCCAGGCTCCTATTTGGCAATCTACAGGCCTCTTGGTCACACCACCTACTTCACAACTAACAGAATATTTTGTCTCATGGTTTATTCGGATGAGTTCATAGAACTGCAGGATGTCAAGGTTGCCAGGGACTATTAGTACAGCTCCTTTATTTCAGGAGAAGGAGCTGCTACCCTTTACGATTTGTGTTAGGAATCTGATCCCCAGCCAATACCTTTGAGAGTTTGAATTTCCCTGAAGTGACCAGGTTGTGAGGGTTCCGTACTCATGGGTAGACTTTTTTAGTTGCAAAAGTAGGTTCTTGAAGAAGCAACTTGCGCCTACCACCTCTCTCTCTCTTTATGCCGTGATATCGTGTAACAAGAAGACCTACATCAGATGCTGGTGGTCTTCCCAGTTTGCAGAAACATGAGAAATACATTCTATTGTTTATCTATTACCATGCCTCTGTGTTCTGTGATGGTGGGGGTAAACCAACCAACAACCAACCAAACAGAATAAATAAAAACCCAAAGCCTAGGATAGCTTAACTATCCTCATTGGTGTTCAAAGTCACCAAAAATGGCAGGCTTGGATCTTAAACCGCTTTCTGATTATTATTATTATTATTTTATTATTTTGGATTTTTGAGGTAGAGTTTCTCTGTGTAGCCCTGGATGTCCTGGAACTCACTCTGTAGACCAGGCTGTCCTCAGAAATCCTCCTGCCTCTGCTTCCCAAGTGCTAGGATTAAAGGCGTGTGCCACCACAGCCCGGCTGTTCTTTCCCGAGTCACTGCATTTGTGAGTGGCTGCTTTCTTGAGATCTCATCAGCCTATGGCTCTTAGAGCATACTTTGGGGTGTTCCAAGAAAACTGGTCACCTCAATAGGTCAGGTGACAAAAGTAGACCTTCTTCATCCTTGTTTTTTTGGTTGTTGTTGTTTTGTTTTGTTTTTTAAAAAAACCCTGGCAGATAGAGAATTGTGCCTTTTTCAGAGTGGAAATAGCTTATTTTTTATTATTAAAAAAACTATACCCTGTCATTACATACAAAATTGTAAAGAGCCCACCTACCACATTCTTAATGTCAAACCCAGGGACAATAAACATTGGGTTCTTTTGAATTAACATTGATAAGAAAATCTTTAAAAATCACATGCGATGATACCACGCAGAAAGAACTATAATTCATACTTTAGTGTCCGTGCCTACAATTTGCTCATATGCCAACACATGATTCTTTGGAAAGTAGCATGCATGTTTAGAACTCCCTTTGTAGATTCCTTAAACAAACCCACCTAAATGGGCAAATCAGTAGTGGCTCATTCAAGGTCACCTTGGGGACTACTCTTACTTCAGTGATTTATTGTTGCTGAGACACGCAAGGCCTTGCCTTTGAAGAGTGTTGCTAATTGTTTTCTCAGTACAAACAGATAATATTTCTCTGATGAATTCCGTTGTGTAACAGCGGTATCATTTCGATAATGTTGGGAAAGGTAAGGGTTTCTACTTTGGATCAAAATAAAGCTTGAAAATAAAACCATGTAAAAGCCTTAGGAAAGGTGGCTGATAAATTGGCTTTGGCAATAAGTCCCTGAAAGGAGTTTCCAGAATGCTTCCTGCAGGGCTGCACGGGGAAAGGAGTCAGGTCTTTAGCAGGGACTTCTCAGCTGCTGGCCCACATCTAAAGCAAAAATTCCAGTGGACGAGTTATAAAGAGAATCCTACTGGTTTACAATAATGTTTTCACAATGCTGGATGTTTGTAGGAAATGGTAAAGAATTTCATTTAATGACCAGAACACCTTTTTTTCTCCAAGTATAAATTCCATGTCTTACACAGTTTAGGTTCAAGGGGAATCAGACTCTCTGTACGATTGTTGAAGCTTTAACTTGTCCATGATGGCTTTGCCTTGCTTGCTTCTGGCCATTCTCCTTTTATTTGGTCTTAGTACAGGTTCACAAGGGAAGCGAGCCCACCTGCCTCCTGCTGTGCACTTCCGGACTCCTAAAAACATGTGTTGTCAGAGTAACCATAATGACTTTTCACACTTGTTTAAGAAAGAAAAGTTGGGGCTGGAGAGATGGTTCATCGGTTAAGAGGACTGGCTGTTCTTCCAGAGGTACTGAGTTCAGTTCCCAGTCACTACATGGTGGCTCATGACCATCTAAAATGGGATCTAAAGCTCTTGCCTTCCTCTGGTACACAGGATGTAGATAGAGCACACACACACACACACACACACACACACACACACACAAACACAATAAATCTTAAAAAAAAGAAAGAAAAGTTAGGGCGGGCTCTGACTTCTCTTTATTAGCATATGTTAATTACATCTGAAGGGACTCTGGCCAGCTGGAGCAAGGCTCAGGCAGGCCTTGCCCTTCTCCCCCATTCCTTCTTCCTTGCTAAAAACCATTAGATTACATTCCTAGAGCTAGACCAAGGTCTAGCCTCTTATTTAGCCACATTCTCCTCCCGAGGCTGGCTACCAAGGTCCAGCAATCGGAGTCCTGAAGCCCAGCAATCAAAAGCTCCAGTTGGCTCACCTAATTAACATGCCCAATTCAAACTAAACATCTTATCTAACACAGAGTTCTCCCTTATAAGCCACCGTTTTCCTATGTGCTACATTGGTCTCCTCTCTATCCAGAGGCAGTCCTTTGTCCCCGAGGATAAATACCCCTTCCCCTCTCCTCTGTTCCCTTCCCCCTCTCCCTCATCCTACATTTCCTATCTTTGTCTCTTATTCTCTGTCCCTTATTGTCTCTCTGGGGGAAAAACATTTCCTTCGTGCTGAGAACTTGGTCTTGGGAACCCTGAGCCCATACAGAGATCTCATACATAAGTGATAATGCATCTATTGGCTTTTTCACAAGTGTGTATGGTGTATCATGATTATGTTACCCTCCCTATGGCCCCAGCCTCTGATTTCTGCCTTCTGCTTTCCAGTCTAGTTTTTCACTTTTGACCTTAGCTACGCACCATTTTTATGAATAGTCTAACAGAGGAACCACAGGTGTCACAAATGTCCACTGGGCCCAGGTGGGTGATGGATAAGCGACAGGAGCAGGCCAGAGAACAGTGACTTGCTTGGGAAGTAGCAAGTGCTGGGCTGCCTTCCTGTTGGGAGGCAGTAGGGAATAGTGGGGACTGGGGAAAGCCTGACAAATGAGCTGACATTTTTTTTTAAAATCAGGACAAGCTAAAAATCTGTCTGTTTTTCAATCTTTCCTCTCCTGTTTGTTTGTATTTGTTTATTTGTTTAGTGTCAGCAAAGATTTCAAGCTACAGTCTAGTCAGTAGCTGTTACTCTGGAACTAGGCTGGGTAGTTGAGATTCTGCCTACCTTATTTACCTGCAACTGTGAGCAGAAGATGAGACTGTGTCTTAGTTTTTCTCCTCTGTAGAACGGAAGAGATCATAAATAATACGACTTACATTGTAGGTCCCAGATGAAGGATGAGGAAGTCAGCATATAAATATATACTCACTGACACACTGACACACACACACACACTCAAACACATGCACTCACACTTGCACGTTTAAACACACACACAGTCACATACACATTTACACTCCAACATTCACACTCACACACTCAAACTCACACCCACACCCCCATACACAGTTACACATATACACACACTCACTCACACACACATATACTCACACTCACATACTTGCACTTACACACACAGTCGCATACACACTCACACACTCAAATTCACCCCCACACCTCTACACAGTCACACACACTCACACATTCACACTCACATTCACACTCACACACTTAAACTCACATCCACAGCTCCATACACAGTCACACTCACATATATTCACACATCCACACTCACACACAATCACACTCATGACCACACACATCTACTTATATACTCACACACAGCACTTTTATACAAATACCCATACACTCATACACACACTCACACATTACACAGTTAAAAACACACACTCATACCCACATACACTTACACTCATTCTCATACACATACTCACACATACACTTACACACTCACACATTTACCCTCACACTCATACTGACACACATACACACACACACACTTACATAGTTAAAAACACACTCATACCCACATACACTTATACTCATTCTCATACACATACTCACACATACACTTACACACTCACACATTCACCCTCACACTCATACTGACACACACACACACACACACACACACACACACACACTCATACACAGCCTATTATGCTTTAAGATGAGAAGCTTCTGTATGGGCTAAATAAAACATGATTTTACTGCTGTGGTTTAGAATCAGGAAAGAAAGGTTTGAATAACCAAAGACAGTGTAGAAAATCAGACTCACCACCTCAGCCTTTTTCCAAAGCACATAGACATGTGTAATGGTCTGTAAAGGTCACAGTGATCCTTAATAAGTCTCCAGTTTAGTAATAGCACACTGTCTCACTAGTCACACAGCCTGCCAACAGGAAGGGGGCTTTTCCATGTGCCCTGGCAGGGCTGTATAAGCAAGGCTGGTCCTTCACAGAGCAAAGTTCTAGGTCCATGCTGTTTTGGCGGACTCTGCTGCTAACTGGGTTACACTAATCATCCAGCCTTCCCTGGGAGACCTCAGACTTGGTATCCTGGCCTAGCACCTGTCTGGCTATTTAGTATCCACACTGAACCAGTTGTTAAATATCTTATTTACCTCCTCCCCCCATGCCTGGGAGCAACAATGTCAAACAAGTTGCTTATTTAAGAAATAAAAAGGTTTTTCTTAGACTATTATCCTCTCTGAGCCTTAGTTTCCATATCTGTACAATGGGGATGATATTGACAGCTATGTCTTGAGTTGTTATAATAAATGAGGGGGCCTGTAACCTGAAACCTGGCATTCCCCCCATCATCTCCACAAGTAATACTACTGGCTCTCTCACTAGTCAAAAGGTAAGAGCCTGGGTGACTTTTCTGAAGGGACTCTTACCAGAGAGTGGTAAGCATGACTCTGGTAGGTCTTGCCCTTCCCCCATTCCCCTGCCTTGCTAAAAAACCGTTAAATTACAGTCCTGGAGCTAGTTACCAAGGTCTAGTCTCTTATTTGCCACTTCCTCCTCCTGAGGCTGACGACCAAGGTCCAGCTATCAAAAGCCCCCGCTTTGGGTCTGTCCTGCTGAACCAACGCGCTGCAGGGTTTCCATGACACACAACAACAGCAGGAAAGCCGAGAGGAGACCCAGTGAGGGTCTGACATTGATGATGTAGCAGAAGAGGCCTCCAGCCAGACCCATGACTCATTACAATGAACGTTTGCAAGGAAAGCTATGTGGGCAAAAGGGTATACTGTGTGACACACCATGACACACGGCAGCTTCCGTGGCAAGAAGGGGTTTTGTTATTTGTTTCTTTGGTTTTGGGGTTTTTTTGCTTGTTTGTTTTTGTTTTGTGGAGAGGTTACAAAGGTGGAAGGCAGATATTTAGGGACTGGGAAGTGAATGGGGTTGGGGTATATGATGCGAAATTCACAAAGAATCAATAAGTATGTTTTAAAATAACTATAATAAATAACTAAATTATACTTAAATTATATTTAAAAGTAAATATAAAGAGATCATTATTAACATATTAGCATGCTCAGTTAAAATTGAACACCTCATCCTAACATGGCGTTTCCCCTTTACCTTTATAAACCGCCATTTTCCTGTGGGTCACATCTGTCTCCTCTCTATCCAGAGGCAGTCTTTTGTCTCCCCCTCCCCCAAACAAATATTGCTGCCCACTCTCCCTTGTTCTCTTCCCCTTCTCCCTCAACCTCCATCTCCTGTTTTTGTGTCTATTTCCTGCCCTCTGTCCTTCTGTGGAAAATAAATCCCATTTGTGGTGAGAACTTGGTCTTCAGGGCACCGAGGCCATATTGTTCCTGACACTTTCCCCACCAGAAAGGCAGACTGGGTCATGCGAACATACTAAGGCCTCTATGGACTTCATATATGTTCAAGGTTCTAACGATAAATGTATTTAAACAAATACAAACAGCCTTAATAAATTATATCTCAGCTTCTATGTAATGCATTAAAATAGACTTATTTAAGACGAAACTTTCAAGTGAACAGACTACATCTTGACCCTTCTTGTCATTGCCATAGTGGCATCCCTGTAAATTCAGGGTCATGCCCATCTTGGCTATTGCTGTGCCTTCAGCAGACATCTTGTTCCCTGGCCAAGGTAAGTGCTCCTAAGAATTTGTTGAGTAGCTATGTAGGTGCCACAGATGGCAGAAGGGGACACAATGCAGGCGGAGGGGAGAGCAGACAAAGCATGTTAGGGGCTCGAACAGGGTAGCAGGTACTGAGGAGTTGGCTGGAAAGGCCATAGATCCACGATTCTATTTCTGGAAGAATGACGGAGAGCCAAATGCGTAGTCTCCGTGCGGACAGAAGAAAATGTTGGTGTTAGATGAGATGCTGGAGCTCAGGAGTAGAAGCCGAGTGTCAGTTTGGATGTTTAAAGCTCTCCCACTCAGAAGCCCATCGGTTTCAGAGTGCGGTAGACCTGCTTCTTCTGGTAGAAGTGACCTCCTGTTGAGCCATGTGGAACCGAGCTCGGAATCCCAGGGCAGTCTCTCTTCTTCTTGTCGATCTCAACAAAATTCATCCCCAAGTTGAAGGCAACAGTCAAGGTTTGCTTAGAGAGAAAGGCCCTCCGCCCATGCTGTTCTCTCTTACAGAGCTAAGACCCTTGGCTTCTGTAGGACCAGCTCCAGTCAGCCTGAGATTCATACAGAGCTCCCTGGCAGTGGTTTCTGATTAAGGGGTGCAAGCCTTGAATGTCAGTTCTTGGAGCTGGAGTCTGTGCATTTTACATCACTGAACTCAAGGTTTAGCGGGCTGCCATGCTCCCACACAGCTGTGGTGGTTACTGCCATATTAAAATGCCCCAAGTGACACAGAGCCACCATCTGACAGAAATGAGTGTCCTCCTACAGTATGCCTATGAGGTCTCCAGAGTCCTTTCTGATGAGGTGGGGCCAATGCCTTGCCGCTACATATATTTAAGCCCACACCCAACTGTCCTTAAAACTTAATTCAGTGCCCAGTAGCTCATATAAAAGATGCATGAATGGATGAATGAATGGATAGATGGATGGATGGATGGATGGATGGATGGATGTGTGTGTGTGTATGTATGTATGTATGTATAGTTGGGTGGATGAATGAATGGATGGGTAGGTGGGTGGGTAGATGAATGGTTGGATGGGTGGGTAGATGACTAGATGGATGGATGCATGCATAGATGGATGGATGGATGGATGGATGGATGGATGGATGGATGGATGGAGAGGTGGATGGACGGAGAGGTGGAGGGATGGATGGATGGATGGATGGATGGATGGATGGATGGATGGACTGACAGACGGATGGACAGACAGACGGGTGGGTGGGTGGATGAATGGATGGATGGATGGATAGATGAATGGGTAGGTGGGTGGATGGATGAATGGATGGGTGGGTGGGTGGATGGCTGAATGGCTGAATGGATGGGTGGGTGGGTGAATGGATAGATGAATGGATGGGTGGGTGGGTGAATGGATGGATGAATGGATGGGTGGGTGGATGGATGGAATCAACAGTGTTCATTATACATAAGGGGCAGGAACATGATCTTTATGTCTATTATTTTCTAAGAATGCAGACCTTGCTCTCAACCCATCTCAAGCAGCTTGAAACCAGCTTTGTAACTCGAGGTTACCCTAGGCTTTATACAATAGTCTCCCATCCCTCAGAGCTGCACACAAAGGCTTTCTGTAGTGAGAAGCCTCTCGAAAGAACAAGCCATGGTTTGCTTTGCATACATAAGTGAAGAATCGGTCCCCGGTTGAACATAATGGTAGCCGTTTATTCTGGAAAAGGCAATTCAGAAAAAAGATATCCCTTAAAACACTATAGCAGCCCACTTGGAACTCTTCCACGGAGGGACTGTGAAGGACACTTGTGCTTAAGAGCAGTTTGGAGGGGACAGAGGGTTCTTTAATTTCCCAAAATGGTAGCATCAAAGAAGTCTGTCTATATTACCTGTAACAGTTTGTTCCTGAAATGTGTGATCAGATCTATCTCCTTTTAGTGGCTACCAGCCCCTACTAAGATCACTTTAGCAGTGTCTTCGCAGTTCTTAGCTACTGATATACAGCTTGCAGTGTACGGGAAAGCAGAGACAAACTCCCTCTGTTTAAGATTGCCCTTGCACAGACCTTCTCCCTTCGCTCTCAGCAGGGAGTCGGATAGCTCCCCTCCTCTCTATCTCTCTCTGTGTCTCTGTCTCTCTCTCTTTCTCCCTCTCTCTCTCTCTCTCTCTCCTGTCATCCATCTTCCTAGCTCCCCTAAGGGAGCCATTTTGGTTCTACACAAATGTTTGGGACTGAGTGGAGGGGAGGAGACTCTGAAAGCCACTGTTTTTTGTGTCTTGTTGCTAAATTTCAGATTTCACAGTGGAACTATTTCTTTCTGATATTCCCTTGCTTTTCCTAACCTTAAACCCAGAGTCACCACGCAGCTTCCCTTGGGAGCACAGAATACATGGTGTGGGGT